>CM038678.1:396504899-396854249 GCA_021605205.1 Aegilops longissima | reverse complement strand
CAGTGACCTTCATCGCTTTCGCCCGGAAGGAAGAGAACCCTGCGCCAAGTACATTCAAAGATTCAGCCATGTCGGCCACAACATCGGGCGTCCACCTACATGCGGTAATCGGCGCGTTCCATCGAAACGTCTGAAACCGCGGGATCGGAGAGAGATGGCGATGTGCAAGATCGAGAAGGCGTCGGCGAGCTCTATGCCACGGCGACAAGTGTGCGTCTTTGAAGAAGGGAAGACTCCCGGAGAGAATGTAGAAGCGGCGAGGATCGATAGTGAGGAGCGCCCGGCAAGGAAGAGCGGCGGTGGAATAATGAAAGAAGAAAGGCAAAAGGCGTGCTAGTTGTTGAAGCCGGTCCGGCAGCGGAGGTGGCGTAAGAAAGCCAAGGTTGGTAGCTCCGGCAAGGAGGTTGCCCTTGAGCACCAACTGCCGAGGTTGTGGCGATCGCGCGACAGCGGGACAACTCAACATTCGATACCGCAAGATCCACCGCACCAAGGCCATGACCTCGAGGCTGCAAGAAGGTCGAGCAGCTTGTTGAACAACAAAGGCTGAATGCGGCGGCGACGAAGGAAAGGCCCGGAAGGTGCTGGAGGGCGACAAGCGCTTGGCGAGAGGGGCGCGCGGCAAGGCCAAGCGCGCACAGGAGACCGACCTCCCAGGCGCGACAAGGATGAAGATGAAGGCAATGACGATGAAGACATGGACGATGGCGAAGCGATGAGCGGGAGTTCGAGAAAGCCCACGGAGGTCTTGTGCGTTTATCGTGGTGCTTCTCGCATACTTCCACCGCCGGCTCAAGCGATGGATGCGGGGAAGTCAATGCAGCGGAACCACCCGTGAAATCACGCAAGCCTATGGAAATGGTCCAACCGCCTATCATCTTTGATATTGAGGACCACCACGATCGCGCTAACTGCGGTGGTGCTTGCCAATGTTGGTTTCACCAACCATCCGCAACCTCAAGGTCACTAAGATGCTAGTTGACGGCGGGGCCGGCTTGAACCTGATCTCCTCCGCGGTGCTCCAGAAGCTTCAGATCCCGGACAACGAGCTCGAAGAGACCGGTACATTCCAAGGAATCAATCCAGGAAGGAGCAAGCCAAAGGGAAAGATCACGTTGCCGGTGACATTTGGCAGCGAATTGAACTTCAGGACTGAGAGGGTCACTTTTGACGTTGCTGATTTTCCATTGCCTTACAATGGGATACTTGGCCGTCCAGCACTTGCCAAGTTCATGGCAGCCTCTCATTATGCATACAACTTGCTCAAGATGCCCGGCCCGATAAGTGTCATTTCTGTCCCTGGCGACAAGAAAGATGCTCTTATCTGCGCCGACAAGATCTACGAGAAGCAGACAGCGGCGGATCTAGAAGTCACTTGCCGTTGAAGCTCCGGGGAAGAAGAAGACCAAGTCGGTGAAGAGCTCGATGCCCACTCCGGCAAGCGCACCTCTTGGTGCTGCGCTCTGCGTCGAGGCGTACCATCAAGCTCCACCGGCAAGTGTAAGAAGGCGATGGCAGCTCCGGAGACCAAGAAGGTGTCCGCCAAGGAGGGCGGCTTTGGTGGTACCTTCACCATCGGTGCCACGCTTGACCCTAAATAGGAAGCGCGCTCGTTGCTTTCCTGGTGAGCACGTCGGCGTGTTTGCATGGCAACCGTCGACATCCAGTGTTCCCGATAATTGAGCACCATCTTGCCGTATGTCCTCATGCGCGACCCGTCAAGCGAAAGTCGAAGCAAGGCGTGGAGCGCCAAGAGATTGAGGAAGAAATCAAGAAGTTGGAAGCAGCGGGCCTTGTCGGTGCTCCATCCTCGTGGTTGGCCAATCCTGTAGTTGTGCGCAAGGCAAGCGGAAAATGGAGGCTTTGTATCGACTTTACGATATTAATAAAGCTTGTCCCAAAGACCCATTTCCTTGCGAGCATCGATCAGATTGTTGACTCCGGCGGATGCGATTGCTTTCATTTCTTGATGCATACTCGAGATATCATCAGATCTTCATGGCGAAGAGGATGAAGAAAACCACATTCATCACCCCATGTGGCGCATCTCTTTGTTTTATACGGATGCCTTCGGATTAAAGAATGCTGGTTCAACATTTGCAGAATAGTCCATCACGCTTTTGAGCTGCAAATACACGGAAATGTGGAAGCCTACATGGATGACATAGTGGTCAAAACAAGGACAGGCGACTCGATTCAAGATTTAGATGAAACCTTTGCAAATCTGCGCAAGATCAACCTCAAGCTCAACCCGAGAAGTGCGTGTTTGGAGTCCCCTCCGGCAAGCTTCTCGGGTTCTTCATCTCGGTGAGGTTGAAGCCAATCCCGACAAGATCAAGGCCATTGAGCAGATTGAAGCACCAAAGCGCGTCAGGATGTCACGAACTTGGGATCGTGGCTGCTCTCGGCAGGTTTATCTCTAGGTCTCTTGGCCCATACCGCCATTTTCAAAATACTAAAAAGGCAGGTCCAATGAAATGGACTCGAGGCGGAGGCTGCACTGCAGGGACTTGAAGAGATACATCCTCCACTCCGATGCTTATCGCACCTAAGCCACAAGAGAAGTTCTTTGCTATATCTAGCGGCAACCAATCAAGTGGTTAGTGCTGCGTTAATGCGGAGAGGAGGCGGATGATGAGCCAGCGACCACGGCGAGGCATCCGGCGACAAGCGAGGGCTTCACCGACAAGCTCTGGGTCCCGACAAAGATGGATCTGTGCGGAGCATGAAAAGATCACAGAAAAGGATGGTGCGGCGCCCAGTTTACTGTCGGTTCCCTTGCGGGGGCTAGGTCAAGGTACTACTGGTGTCGCGAAGTTGCTTTTCGACCTTCTCATAGCCTCGAGAAAGCTCGCCATTACTTTCAAGCACATGAGATCATAGTTGTCACTCGCTTTCCCACGAAGAGGATCTTGCAAAATCCGAAGCAGCAGGCGAGATTGTCGAGTGGTATTTGGGCTGTCAAGCTTTGGTCTCAAGTTTGAAAGCACTTCAACTATCAAAGCGAGCATTGGCGAGAGTTCATAGCGAGTGGGCGTAGCAGGGCGAAGAAATTCAGAAACAAGCATCCCGTCAAGGAAGCAAGCAAGAGTGGCTCATGTGCTTTGATGGTGCCTTCTACGCTGCAAAGGCGCGGCCTTGGCGTCTTTATCGCACCACCGGAGAGCACCTCAAGTACATAGTCGGATGCACTTTCCCAAGGAACAAGCAACAAACAATCTGCAGTATGAAGGTTTGCTTGCCGGCCTCGAGATCATGATGGACCTTGGGATTAAGAAGCTCATTATCGGTGACTCACATCTCGTCGTCGCCAAGTGAACAAAAATTATCAGAGTCCGTTGATGGAGGCTTACGTTGATGAAGTGAAAGCTAGAAGAGCACTTTGACCTACAAATGGAATATACTCAAAGCTCGAGAATGACATTGCGATGGCTTTGTCGAAGTCGCGCGCTAAGTTACTGTGGAACCGAGGATCTTCGTGCTCAAAGCGACTCAACCATGTAGCACCATCAAGCTGGACCGAAGCAAGAAAGAGAAGTTGGTTTACGGTGACTACTTTCGGCGAAATTCTGAAGCCGCCGTAAGAAGGTCCCCAAGATCAACGCCAAAGTCTTTGAGAGAAGTCTGCTCCAGACCCTATGGTTTATTCCGTTGAAGCGAGGCGCTCCCGACAAGTTTTGCTCCGGCAAGCTTGCGGGAACATCAAGCTCCGGCTGAGCGCAAGTTCTCGCCGTGGAAGCGGATGTTCCCGCAGCTGCGGATGTGCCTTTAGTCCTGGTTGTCGAGCCACAAGCTCCGGCATGGGCTGCAGATCGTCCATTTCCTTGACGGGAGAACTTCCGAAGAGCAAGAAGAAGCGGAAAGAAGTAGCCCGGCAGTCAAGTATGTACCGGTTTAGCCGACAACACAGCATGCAGAAGAAGACTCAACAGGTGAAAGTGAAGTGTATTCGCCAGGGAAGATGGGCCGAAGCTGTTGGCGAGAGATACGGAGGCATATGTGGTCACCACATTGGTGCAAAAGCACTTGCGGTAAAGAGCATTCCGGCAAGGTTTCTTTTGGCCAACAACCCTCGAGGATGCAGCGCACAAGTAACCAAGTGTGAAGCGTGCAGTTCCATTCCAGCGGATACCAGCAGCTCAAGCTCTCCGGATGATCCCTTTATCCTGGCCATTTTGATGCAGGGGCTCGACATCTCGGCCCCTTCCCGGCTGTCGGGGCTTTGAAATACTTATGCGTTGCAATCGACAAGTTCACAAAGTGGCGGAAGTGGAAGCGATGAGAAGGTAGCGGCACGATCGGCGATCAAGTTCTTGGTCGATTGTTTGCGTTTGAATCCCTAACGAGGATCATCACCGATAATGCACGCAATTCACTAACCGCACCTTCATGCGGTCGTCCAAGATCTTGGCGCCAAGGTGCCTTAACCACATTGCTCATCAGAAGCAGCGGTCAGCGGAGAGGGCAAATGTTGAAGTGCTGCGTGGGCTCAAGACGAGAACTTTCGGCGAGGCTGCCTGGTCGCGGAAGAAAGCTGGATTGAGCTGTCGGTGGTTCTTTAGTCGTCGAGCAGGCCATAAATCGAGCCAGCAGCGAGACACCTTTCGCTCTAGTCTATGGAAGCGAGGCAAGTTCTCCCCGCGGAACTTCGTATCTGGGTCACCTCAGTGCTCGCTTATGTTGAGCTTGAGCAAGCGGATCGACAAGATGACGCGCTGCTCATGAGGAGGACCGTCTTGAGGCAGCTGTCGAGCTGCTCGTTACTAGCAAGCTTTGCACCGCTACCATAGCCCGCAAAGTTAGTGCGAAGTCTCGAGGAAGCGACCTTGTTCTTGGCGATGTTCGGTCCATGGAGAATTCCAACAAGTTGGCGTAAAGTGGGAAGGCCCTTACGGGTGAGGCGAGTCACTAGGCGCTGGCGCTGTCGCCTTGAGACCGAAGATGGCGTTCGGTGAGCAACTCCACGGAACATTGAGCATCTTCGTAAGTTTTACCGTGAGAACGCAGTTCGCGGGAACCCGTTCCGGCAACCACCTTTTGTACAAGTCTTGCCGATGTTGCATGTAATCCTTTATACAAAGCCGGGCGCAGACCCCGTACATCAGTAAAGTTCACGTGCTTCGCACATCTTGTCAATTTCATGCTTACTACTTTATTTTTTGCATGCATTACCTGACACTTTGTGCAACACCTATTCCGGTAAGCAATAACGAACCGCAAGGTTCCATATCTTTATTTTCTCTTCTTTCTCTTTCTCAAAGAAAGGAAGGTTCCCTCGCACACAAGTTTGCCGGGGGGGAAGGAGAAGATAATGGTGTAGACCAGGCGTCGTTCAAGGAAGTTTTTGCCTTACCAGGAAGCAAACGACAGAAAAGCTAAGTTGCCAAAGTTTGAGCAATCAGTTTTAAAATATTTTTAAGTTATCTTCCTCGAACGACCGTGCTTTGTATGGAAAACACATGTCGGCGGAGGAACCAACTCGTAGCTAGTTTAGCCCTTACTTTGTTTGAGTCCGCTCAACAACTTAAGTGAGCTGCAACTAGTCCGACAAGGTTGCTTGTCGGAATGACACCGCCGGCGACTCTTGACGTTCCGCTTTCGGCGCTTCGTGGCAAAGTGCCCGCGCCGACAAGTTCCCTAAAAGCGTAGGGCAGAAACATACAAAGGAAGGAATCAAGTAAAGGAAATAACATAGCAATTACTACCCGAAATTAGAGTTATATTACAAGATAGCTTGTCGTAGCTCTAATAAATTGTTCTCCTAACATGATCAGCAGCGACAAGGAAAAGATGAAACGGGCGGCCTAATCTACGCGGTCGCCATCAACCCTCTTGATCCCGCTCACCCTGTCCACAATGGGTGCGACAAGGGCCTTGAGCGCTTCAACATCGGCGTTCGGTGGCAAGGACTTGAGGACGTTGGCGAAGCTAACGCTGGATTGTAGAAGAGCCACCTTCATGAACACCTTACGAAGAGCTCCCGCACAGATCTGCGCGACTTCGTCGGCCCGGCTGCTGGAATCTCTTCCGGAGTCGTTGGAAACCGTCTGCGCCCTTGAAGAACAAAGCGGAAGCTTGGCGCTGGGTGGAGGTGCTCGCGGAGGGTATCGAGATCCACCATCCCAGCTCCGCCCGACTCACAGCCGATGGCGGCAATATTCACAAGACCCTCGGTCCGGTGCTCCATGTTCTCTCTGAAGGTGTTACGGGCGGTGCGTGGCACTCGTCGTGACGCCTGTCGGCCTTGATTTTCTCCAACAAGGCCACCTCCGCTCCTTGGCGCCGTCCGGCGTCGCATCAAAGTAGTCAACTTCAGCTCAAGATCTGCCTTGGAGTCCTTGGCGCCCGAGCTCCTTGCTCCTCTCGGCGAGGCGGCCCTGCAGCTCGCCAAGGGTGTGGCGTCCTTCTCGCTTTCGTGCTTGAGTGCACGCAAGCTCTCGCCGCTCTTACGGAGGTTGGCCTCCAGCTCGTCTGCCGTCTCCAACTCCTTCTTGGCGGCCTCGGCAGCTGCGGCATCCCTCGCTTCACGGAAGCTCCGCCAAGTGTTTGCTCGCGTCGCAAGCTCTTCCTCATAGCTGTCAAGATTGATCTTCAGCTGCGTGGCTTCGCCTTCTTCGCGAGCGGCTTCTCGGCAGCAAGCGGCTGCTGCTCCTCCACCTCAGCCTTCTCGAGGATGAAGGCTGTCGCTCTTCAATGATCGCTCCGCTCTTACGCCTTGCGCTCCGGAGAGCTTCTTGGTTTGAGCCCGGAGCTCTTCAGCGCGCTTCTCCATATGCTGCTCCGCCCTCGCGACAAAGCGCCTCTCGGGATTCCAGCTTGGCTTGTCGGGCGCGGTAAGCGGCGGCCGGCTTCCTGCTTGTTTGCTCCTCCTTAGACTACGCCGGCTTCTGCTTGCTTGGCGCATCGACCAGCGTCGGCCCAGCGGAGCGAGCAGCTCTTCGTCGAAATCTCTCCTTCGACCGGTGCCACGGGCTTGGCGCCAGGGAAGCAGATGAAAACGCCATCGCGGCCTTGGAGATAGGCGTCGGTGGGGCTCTTGAACTGGCGCTGCGGCATCGGCGGAAGGATCGGCGATTGATGTAAGCGCTGGCGCTCCTGCTGACCTTAGGGCCGTCGGTCGTCGCCGGACCCTCGCCGGCTCTGCGGCGGCAGCCTATAGCTGGCCTCTTCGTCGGCGGGCTCGTCCGCGCCGGTTTCCTCCTCGGCGGCAATGGCGTCGTCGGTGTTGCCCGTCGCGTCCTCCTCGCCGGCGACCTCAGTCTCCATCGGCTCTGCGGCGGATGGATCTGACGACAAGAAAATGAAGAAAAGTCAAGCAAATATCCAAAAGAAAATCGAGAAGAAAAAGAACCAAGGGAGGTTTTCGGGCAGAGGTTACTGCACTTGGATCTGCAGCCATGGTCTCGGCCGCCGGAGGAATATTTGGTGCCGTCTCTTCTTGGAAACCGCCCCTTGTCGGAGAGGCCTCCTTGCGGAAGCACTCCCTTGCGGGGATCCTCCCTTGGTGGTGTAGTTGAAGCGAGCGGCATGTGGGGGCGGCTTGAGGGCACTCTGGTGGGCTGCTCTGCTCCTACACAAATCAACAATCGAGATATCAGCAAATAAGAGCACCCATACCGCCCTAACAAGAAGAAAACCATGCACTTACTGTTGGGGGCTCTTGTTGGGGGCTGCTCGAGAAGGGTTGCGGATCCGGCAAGGTGGTCTCGGACACGCCTATTGCCCCTGCGGTGGGTTCGTCCTCGATGACAATCACCGGGTCTTGGCTCTCTTGGCGCTCTCTGGGCCAGCGTCACGAAAGAATAGATTGAGAATAAACAAATCAGATACAAGACAAAGCAACAAAATTGAAAAATTACAAGTACAACAACAAGATCTTACTCTTCTTCTTCCTCGGAGCTGGCGCGGAGGTCAGTCAGTTCGCCTCCGGTGCGGCAATTTGGAAGAGTAGGCTCCCTTGGGCGCTTGGCGGGTGCAGGGCTGTGGACCCGAAGGCCCGCTCCAGCTGCTGCAGCGGCGTGAGAGTGCTCCAGCGGCATTGCTTGATGCTTGCAGCGGTGGAAGCTTTGCGATGCCTGTGTGACGGCTGTTAGCCCGTCTGCCGCCCGCCACTTCCCGGCCTTGCGGAGCGCCTTCTTGGTGGGCTGTGGGCTCCGCTCGCGGCAAACTACTTGAGCGTGGGAGGAGGGGCCCTCAGCGGGCTCGCTCGGCTCGGACTTGGGCTCGGCGGGCTCATCCTCACCGACAAGCTCCTCTCGATCGACAAGGCTTGCCTCCTCTGCTGCCTCCGCCTCCTCCACAGTAAATCCAAATCGCTTGGCGGCAGCACTGCTGCCGCCTCTTCTTTGGTGGCGGTGCGCTGCATCTAAATCATCGGTTGTATCACGGGTGAGGCCCTTACGCTTTCGTCGAGGCGGATCGGCACTTCTTCCAAGCTATCGAAGAACTTCCGCTGCGTCATCGCATGCTCTTGCCAAGTTGGAACAATTCCATGCGAGTCACTGCAGCATCATTGCATGGGCCGGTCGGCGAGGTGTTGCACAATGGAAGGACTCCCCTCGGCAACTGAACCATTCGGGATGATCGGTCATGCTTGAACAGCTCAAGAGCATCGCGTCAAGCTCGGGATGGTGAAATTGAAGTTGAGGCCAGGCGCAGCCTCATGATGTCTGCGGCGTTCGGAACTCCCAAGCGAGGTCTCCTCCTCTCCGCAAGGGGGGCGTCTGTGCGAAGGAAATCTCGCCAAGCTAGCGCCTCTGATGAATCCTGCAAACTGGCGTAGAGGATCGAATAACGGCAATCTTCAATCTAGCATCCTCCGGCGCCAAGTTGCTCCAATCGTTGCAGCGCACTATTGGGGTTTGGCGCTGGCGATGAATAGCTGCAGGTTCTCCTCTCGATCGGCACCGGTCAGCCTCCACTCCTCCCACTAACTGGAGCTCTCCTTCGAATAGGATTCCTTCTTGCGATCCTTGAGATCCGGCGATCCCTCGACAGAGCTCTCCTCTCTCTACCGAGGCATGAAGAAATGGCGGAAGGGCTACGTTTGGGTGGACTCAGACAAAGTTTTAGCGAAGAGATGTCTGCTGCCATAGTCGAGACAGCATTGGGGTGAAATCAAGGCCGAAACCCGTAGGTATTCATGATATCGCAGAAAAATTCAGAAGGCGGGCAAAGCCACGCAATAGAAAGAAGCGAAGAAGGATACCGCTTCGGACCAATTGAAGCGGAGGTGAGTACCTTTAATGCGTGGATCGCTCGCGTCTCCGTCGACGGAAGAGGTAGTACCATTCCCTCGGCTCCTTGGCGGTGAGGGGAAGATGGCCGCTCCTTTTCGTGGCGCCCGCGACGCTGCGCCTCGGCCGACTTCACGCCCTTCCCTTATCGGCTCTCGGAGCCATGGCGGAGAGTGGTGGGGAGACGGCGGCGTTGGTGATCTTTGGTGGCGATGGGGGCGGGCTGCTGCTCTCTTTTCAGCCTTGGGAAGAAGGGGAAGCGGCGGGGGTTTTCGAGATTGAATGACAAGCTGCTCCTGTTTCCTCTGCTTATAAAGAGGAGGCGGACGTTCGCTTTTCTAATAAAAAAACCACCACGATCTCCCACGGCGCCCACGTCCGTGCGTGCCGTTCGTGAGGGCGTGGTGGGTCGAAGCGAGTTATGGCGTAACCAAGGTCGCGTGTGCCCGTTACTGTTTTGGGCCTGGCCCAATGGCCTTCGGCACCGTGTATAGCCCAGGCCGGGGCTCTGTCGGTGTACTAAGTGAGGTACCCTAGTATCCCGAACTTGTGCACGAGCGATTCGGCACCGTGGCGAGCCTAACTGCGGTGACGCCTAGCTCCTCCATGGTTCCTTTGGAGCCATTCAAAACAAAGTATTCAAGTTAAGGAGACAAGGCCCGGCAAGAGGATCTTGCCGGGAAAAGCCCTCAAGGCACCTAGAAGACAAAGGCCCGGCAAGAGGGCTTGCGAGAAGGCGATGGCGACAAGCTTCGGACACGGCGAGGCAACAACAGCGGCAAAGCGCTTGCAGCGGAACTATTACCCGTTCTGCGCTCCGGCACATCCTGCGATGTAGCCATGGGACCTTTCGGTAGCGGCGTGGCGAAACTGTGCGTCCGGCGGACCAGCGGTGGCAGCGATCTTGACAAGTTTGCCATCGTGGCAGCGGTGGCGTCCACACGGTCCCTTTACGCCTTTGTTTAGTCGACTTAGGCGGGCATTTAATGCCTTTGTCCCCTGCCGTCGAGGGTTAGGTATGGGACCTTTGTACAAGTAGCTGTACCAACCACGACTCATTTTCGTTTCTACCCTTGCCTACGTTGCCACCTATCCAGACCCCCTTGATCATATAAAAAGAGGCCCATGCATAGCGTAGAAGGGATTCATTCATCGAAACCATAGAACACTCACGCTAGGTCTTGTAGCTCTCAAGCGCTCCCTAGCAAGAACACAATACAATCGGACAAGCAGCATTGAGGGTATTATCTCTCGAGGAGAGCTCGAAGCTGGGTAAAGCTGCTTTCGTGTGCTTCGTGTAAGTGCATCTAGTGCCCTTAGTGATTTTGGTGTATTGAAGACTTATAGGTTAAGTAACTAATGCGTTTGTGAGTGTACACAGGTCTATAAGTCTATGAGGAGTTTGATATTCTAGAGAAAGTCGACCCTAAAATGAAGTTCTTCAATGAAGACTTTGATATTCGAAGACTTTCGAAGACTTTGAAAGTGAAGAAATTGGTGTGACCTTGAAGACTTGGTATTCATTTGAGGAACATGAAGCGTGAAGACTTTTGTTTTCGTAGTTTCATTTTCTCTTTCTTGAGTCATAGGAAACACCGTCTTTGTTAAAGAAATCGAGAAATACTAAGGAAAAATTTCCATGTGATGCTCAACTCAAAATCCTACACCTACCAAATCCTTGAGTGAAGCTTTTGGAAATCTCATACGATTCGATCAATTTCTTGATGTGAGGCGAAGCTCTTACAGTCATTTGAGAATTTATTCGGCGAGAGTTAAGGAATTCGCCGGTCTTGAATTGCCTACGATGAGAACATGATATACGAGAATTTGATGTTCAAATTTCCGACCGTTCTTTGTCTCTGGCATGGCTGTCCCAAATATCTTATCCACCTAACGGTCATATCATTGAAGGGCATTTATGTCTTATCATGTCGGGCTGCTCCCTAGGCTATAAATAGCCGCCCCTACAACCACTAGTTGGTTGGCTGCTCAGAAGAACTTGACACTTGTCATTTGAGAGCAACCCATCCTCGAGGACTTTGGCGAAAATCATCAAGTGAGGAAAACCCAAAACCAAACCCTACAAACCCAAAGTGATTGAGCATCTTGAAGAAATTGATCCTGCGTGGATCCGGCGCTTTTACCTTTGAAGACTGTGCTTCTTCAGACGGTTAGGCGTCAAGGTCTAGAAACATCAAGAGGAATTGTGGATGCCGGTGACCAAGTATGTGAAGGTTTGGAAGTCGCTGAAGACTTACCACAGTGATTGGGCCAGTGCGTGACCTTAGTTCAAGGAGAATCTGGTGAGGACTTGGTGTCTGAGCTGCGTGCTTTCGGTGGTGGGTGTCCGGGACTGTGTGTCCTCGAGTTTAAATACTCAGCCGCTCCAACAGGGCGTACAAGCTGAGACAGCAGTTGGAACTGGTCTACCAAATCATTGTCTTCACCAACCTAGCTGGTTCTATTTCCTCAACCCTTTCATTTCCTCATTCTTGTGTTGAGTGTTTGTTCATATCTGTGTTTGAAGACTTTGGTGAAGACTTTCTCAATTTCCTCAGTTCAATTTCTTGATCTGTTTGTCTTCATCTTGTGTTATCCTGTGATTCGCTTTACATACTCGTGATTGTCTTCATTTCATCATGATGACAATGCTTGTAATCTGTTATGCTTACTTACGAGTACTTATTCGCTGCAAGTATTTCTTAGCTAAGGAATTTCCTCACGGCAAATTCCTCGATGAAGAATTCATAAAAATCGCCTATTCACCCCCCTCTAGTCGATATAGCACTTTCAATTGGTATCGAGCAAGGTACTCCCTTGTTACGTGTGATTTTAGTTTAACCACACAGGTTTTAGTTATATCGACCGCGGTATGATCAAGGTCTCGGCAGGGTGTCCTACCTTCGATGGGACGGACTACCCCTCTTGGAAGAACAAAATGCGAATGCATCTTGAAGCAATTGACAACGATCTACGGTATGTTGTGACAAAAGGTGTTTCCTCGGTCACACCTTCTCGAATGATCTTGATGTGAAGAGATTCAAGCAACTCGATTCTCAAGCGAAGAATATCATATGTGGCCATCGAGCAAAGGTCAATATGGAAGAGTGAGTGCTTTGGAATCTGCCAAACTCATCAGGACGAGGCTGTCCAAAGTAAATGAAGGTGTTTCAACTCAAGCGTGACTCTCGAGTTGATGTTCTTGGAATCTCTTCAACGCTTCAAAAGACTCGACAACGAAAATGTTCAACAAACCTTGATCGCCTCCTTGACATCTCAAATGAGCTTCAAGCCTTTGGGTGCCATGACATCACCGACCATGAGGTGGTGAAGAAATTACTAAGATCACTTGATTCCTCATTTGATACTCGCGCGATGATACAAACGAGTGACTACAAGTCTCTTGATCCTGTGATATCCTCGAAGGCTAAATACTCACGAGTTCGACTTGCTTTGAAAGAGATCTCTATGGTTACGGCTATGGAAAACACGTGCCACGAAGGCCAAGGCGTGTCCGAATCGAGAGTGAAGACTCTGGTAGTAGCCTTGGAGATCTGAAGAATTTGGCGAGGAGCTAGCCTTTGCTCGTGAAGAAATTCAGAAATTCTCAAGGCGTGGTCGCTTTGGAAAATCCTCAAGCGGTGATTCCTCATCTAGTGACTATAAGAAGACTTTGTCACAAATGCAAGAAACTTGGTCACTATATTCAAGATTGTCCTCGATGGGAAAAGGAATTAAGGAAGAAGAAACACAAGGATTACAGATTACGATGGCGTGAAGAAGAAGAAGAAATCATCGAAATCTTCATCATCAAAATCCTCAAAACCTTCTTCTCACAAGAAGAGCAGCTCCAAAAGGCTCGGGCATTCATTGGCAAGAAATGGACTCTGAAGCTGAATCGAGGAAAATGAGGAAGAGGAGAATGCAGAAGAATCCGAATCTGGTGTGGCTAGTCGGCTCTTGCTCTGCTTATGTTAGCAAGTCCATCTTCAACTTGAAGAAAGCTGACTCGCCGACAAGCACGATGAGGAAAATGATGACTCGCTCCACCTATTGCTTCATGGCAAAAGGTGCCAAGGTACTCAATTTCACCTCCTCTGAATCTAGTGAAAATGAATCGATGAGGATCTCAAGCCCAGCTACTCTAAACTTGCTAAGATTGCTATAAAACAACAAAGGGCTTTTGAAAAGGTTCAAAACATGCTAGATAAGAGTGATGATATGTTAGGTGAAGAAATGGATCGCACTCAAGCCTGGTGAAAATCTTGAAACTTGGTCTAGGCTTGCAGACCTTCAAGGTCATCATAACACTCTCTTATCGATCATGAAAACTTTCTTATGAATTTCTTCAAAGCAAGATCTTGAGAAGCTAAGGCGAGTTATGAAGATCTTGAGAAGGCGCGATTCATTACTTGCTCAACAAATCAGCGCTTCTCAAGAAGAATTTGTTCCTCCATGCTTAAAGTGCATTGAGCGTGAATCGCTAATTCTTCACTGAATGTTCAAATGCTTCAATTATTACAAATTCTTCACCTGCCTCTGCTATCACTAATTCCTCATCGAGGACATTGCTAGTATCCTTGACGATGCGGGGTGAAGGAATTGTACATGCAGGCATGTACAAAAGCCTCAAAGGGCATCAGACTCTTTGTGATGTGCTTAAAAGCAGATCCTCAACAGGAACCCTAGGAAAGAGGTATTGCCTTTGAGAGGAAACTCAATCTTGATGGAGCGTCTTTGGAAGCTTTGAGCGGTATCCCAAAACCTCATGGGTTGCTGCAAAGGGACCTCGATTGATCCATCTACCTTATCTGGCTTCACATGAATTTCCTCATTACATTGATGAGTCATTTGACTCAAACTATAAACTGTTCAAAAATCAGAATGGTGAAGTATTTGCTAGATATGTTGGCACTAAGCTGAGGAGCGGTTCCCCTATGAAGAAAATCTGGGTTCCCAAGAAGTGCCTTGAAAGTCTTCAGGTGAATGTCCTCATGACACCACCTGTGAAGAATAGGAACCCCAGATCAAATTCCTCACGTGGATCAAATTCCTCAAAAGGATCAAAGTCCTCATATGATTATCATCGTGCTAACAACTCTGTTTACATGAGGTAGAGCTAAGGGCTATGAATATGTGCATTATTCTTCAAACCAATATGTTCATAAGTCCTCGAAGAATTTCTGCTTATTCATATGCTTACCTAACCCCTCTTATGTGAAGCGAAATGGATTGGCTTCTATGCCACCATTCTCATATGGTGCTTTCATGAGTGATGAACTCTTTGCCACCCCTCCGAGATGTGGGTGGTGAAGAAAAGAACTAATCTCTTCTGCGAGGTCAGGTCTCGGGCGTGCCTCAACGTCTGAAGAATTTCTTTGGGGCACGACAAAATGCACGAAAGGGCCTTGAGGCTAATCATGATGAAATGAACTTTCATTTCTGCGTCCTCATACTACTTATCGATTGATCTTGGTGATGAAATTCATCGATGAACTTGATATCATATTCTTCCGATGAAGTATATGAGATCGTAAGTTATACTAATTCATCTGCGGGATGATCAACCCAAAACCAGCGAGTGGTTCTCGATAGTGGATGTACAAATCACATATTGGTGACAAGAATCTATTGATGGATGCTCCTTATCACCGTCACATCTGAAGCATATCATCTTCTTGACAAAGGCAAAAGTCGGTATTGGGACTTGGTAAGGTTGCTATCTCTAAGGACATGCACATGGACAAAGTCATGCTTGTTGAGTCTTTAGGATATAACCTCATGTCGGTCTCAATGCTTTGTGATCTTGATATGGTTGTTATCTTTGGAAATATCGTTGTGTTGTGATTATGGAATCGACAATTCCAAAGTCTTGAAGGCTTTAGGAGAGGAGACTTGTATATTGTTGACTTCTCCACAGGTCCACAACCAGCCATGTGCCTACTTGCAAAAGCTTGAAGGCTGGCTATGGCATCGACGACTTAGTCACATGAGGCATGAGGAATTTACTGCGCTTGCGAAGAAGAAGCATGTCATTGGCATTGAGAATGTCAAATTCCTCAAGGATCACTTATCACGAACTGTGAAGCTGGAAAAATGACCAAGGCCAAGCATCCAGTGAAGACTATCATGACCACTACTCATCCCTTGAATTGCTTCACATGGACCTCTTTGGTCCCAATCATTACTCATTTGTCGTTAATGAAGCATCACTATATGGCTTTGTTATTGTTGATGATTACTCTCGTTACACATGGGTACACATTGTTACTTACAAAAATCAAGTGCGGAAATCTTCAAGCGATTTTCCTCGAGGGCTTCAACCAACTTTGGTGTGAAGATCAAGCACATCGGGAGTGACAATGGAACTGAGTTCAAAATTCGGTCTTGATGACTATCTTGATGAACTTGGTATTACTCATGAGTTATCTGCTCCCTATACTCCTCGGCAAAATGGGCGTAGTGGGCGCAAGAACAGAACTCTTGTTGAGATGGCTCGCACTATGCTTGATGAATACAAAGCGCCTAGTCGTTTACGGATTGAAGCAATTGACCTGCGTGCCACATCATCAACAGTATATCTTCACAAATTCTTCAAGAAGACTGCCTATGAACTCCTCAGCGACAAGAAACCTAATGTAAGTTATTTCAAAGTCTTGATTGCTAAATGCTGGATTAGAGATCCTCACCACAACTCTAAATTTGCACGAAAGCACATGAAGGTTTTATGCTTGGTTACGGAAAGGACTCGCACACCTCTGAGTCTTCAACATCGCACTTCACAAGATTGTTGACCTTTGTAGATGTCTTGATTCGATGAAACTAATGGCTGCAAAAGAGCACCTACCTACATGTTAGGCGAACCGGCTTTGAGGATTCTATCAGGTTAAAAAGGCAGCGAGGATGTCATTCCTCTTGAAGAAACTGCTGAAGAATTCATCCTGTCTGTGAAAACGTCGGTGATGCACTGAAGATAATCTTTGAAGAAAATGGTCTTGAGAAAATGATCAAATTCCTCGGCGACAACCAGCTCATCCTCGCGTTGCAAAAGAAGTACAAGTGGAGAAGATCATCGATGACATTAAAGCACGGAGGTCCTCTCACACGCTCAAAAGCTTCACATTTATCTAACTTTTGTGGGCACTATGCTTTTGTCTCTATCACGAGCCCACTAAGGTAGATGAAGCATTTACGGAGCGAGGTGGATTCAGGCCATGCAAGAAGAATTACATCGATTCGAGCTCAACAACGTCAGGGAACTGGTCAAGCGTCCAGATCCTCGCAAGCATAATATCATTGGCACAAAATGGATCTATAGCAACAAGCAAGATGAAAATGGTCTTGTGGTGAGGAATAAAGCACGACTAGTAGCTCAAGGCTACCGCAGGTTGAAGGAATTGACTTGATGAAACTTTTGCACTGTCGCTAGACTTGAGTCTATTAGCATATTACTACGCCTATGCTAACCATCACAATATCACTTTATATCAAATGGATGTGAAAAGTGCATTCCTCAATGGTAAGCTTGAGGAAGAAGTATATGTTGCTCAACCCCGGTTTTGAAGATCAAAGAATCGACAAAGTCTTGAGACTCAATAAGGCCCTCTATGGCCTCAAGCAAGCCCTCGGTGCGTGGTATGATACATTGAAGGAATTCTTCGTGAAGAATGGCTTCACACCAGTTCACTCGACCCTACTCTCTTTACTAAATCTTATGATGGTGAACTGTTTGTGTGCCAAATATATGTTGATGATATTATCTTTGGCTGTCTTGACCAACGTTATAGTGATGAATTTGCCTATATGATGAGTGAAGAATATCAAATGTCTATGATGGGAGAGTTGAAATTCTTCTTAGGTCTTCAAATTAATCAACAACACAATGGCATATTCATATCTCGGAGAAATACCTCAAAGATGTCACGAAGAAATTGGCATGCAAGATTGCAAAGGCGTCAAAATTCCTATGCCCACAAATGGCCATCTATGCCTTGATGAAAATGGTATTGATTTGATCACAAGGTATACCGCTCCATGATTGGTTCTTTATTGTACTTATGTGCATCTAGGCCAGATATAATGCTTAGTGTTTGCATGTGTGCCCGATTTCAAGCTACAGAAGGAATCTCACCATAAGGCTGTGAAACATATTCTTGATATCTAGCTCACACACCAACACTAGGATTATGGTACCCCAAGGGCTCTACTTTTGATCTCATTGGATATTACGACTCGACTATCTTTGGTGATCGTGTGGACCATAAGTCAACATCTGGTACTTGTCATTTCCTCGGACGATCTTTGGTGCATTGGTCCTCGAAGAAAGCAGAGGCGTGTATCACTTTGTCCTGCGGAAGCTGAATACATTGCTGCTGGCTCGTGTTGTGCTCAATTACTATGGATGAAGAAAACTCTCAAGGACTACGGCATCAATGTGAAGAATGTGCCTCTCTACTGTGACAATGAGAGTGCCATCAAGATTGCTCACAACCCTGTTCAGCACTTTCGAAGACAAAGCACATTCAAATTCGTCATCATTTTCTTCGTGATCATGTGTTGAAGGCGACATCTCCATCGAGCACGTGAAGGTGAAGAACAGCTAGCTGATATCTTCACTAAGCCCTTGGATGAGAAGAGATTTAGCAAGTTGCGGTGTGAGCTAAATATCTTAGAATCTTCAAATGTTCTTTGAAAAGGCACACATCCTAACACTTGTGCAAAATTGATGACTTAGATGTGCAACACATGAAAAGCGTTTTCCTTCAATCAATGAAGAATAACACTCTAAGTGTGAAGAAATTAATGAAGAATTTGATTCTCGAACCCTCGACAATTATGCGCGGTGTCTGAAATCATCATTCTTATCTGATGGAGTCACGCCACCACCAAAGTTGAAAATCTTCAATTTGAGTTTTTCCTCAGTTTTGAAATTCTTGAGTTTTCAAATTCTTCAACTTTCAAAATCTTCACTTTGTTTCCGTCGTCTTTCTTCATTGGCTATATATATATATGGGTTTATGTCCTCTCAGCATTCACCTATGGCTATTTCTTCAAGTCGTTTTTTACGCTAAGTGAATGTGATCGGACCCTTTCCCTCTATGCTATACTCAACCCAATCTATTCACAAATTCTTCATATGCGTTCTACTTTGAAACTCGTTCAAAATCTTCCTTTGTGTCTGACAGTGAAGAAATTATAGCGGAACTTTAAAGCGAATCTTATTCAAACCTTCACTTTTACCGCTCAAACCGTTCCGCATCCCACAATGCATTACTTTATTCACCGACGATCGTACGATCTCCACTACATAATGCGTGGGTGACACATGTCGTGAGAAGGAAATGGTCGGGGCATGTTAGTCCTAAATCTTGAGCGATCCGTTTTCACCGTGTCTATAAATACCCCTCTCCCTTCCTCACTCTGTTACTCGCTCGACCTCTCTCTCCGCTCGGGCTCCTCAAAACCCTAAGCGCCGCCGCTTCTCCATAAATCGCCGGTGAGGAAAAGCTTCCTTGCCTTGACCTCTTCGCCCGGCGTACTCGCGCCGACCGGAAATCTTCACTCCGCCGTCGTCGTAGCTGATTTCCTCTGCCAAGTTAGGCGTGGAAGATCTGAGCAGACGAACTTCCCAACTGTTCTTCTCGGTTAAATCGTGTTCTTCACTTGGTAAATTAAAAGTTACTTTTATTACTCGCTTTGATTCTCAAATCTTCTTCAAATTCTTCAAAGGTGTTTATTCTTCAAATTCTTCACACATATGAACACCTCAAATCTCTTGATTCGTTTCTCTAAGCAATGATTTTATTCAAGATTCCTCAATTGTGTGGATCCTCGATCTATACAACTCTGGAACCTAAGACAAAGAGCGCTTAGTGAAATTCTTCAAGGCTCATCTGGTCAAAATCCTCAAAACTTGTTCTTTTGAAAAACCTTACGAGAAGCATATGACCTCTCAAATTCCTCGCACCTATACTCTGTTCACAGGTACAAATGTCATCTGCTGAATCCCTAGGTTCTCATCAACTTAACTCATTTGCAGCGTTCCTCGAAGAAAAACTGCATACTTCTTGAGAGAACTCAATTGTTCAATTTCCTCAAGCTGAAGAAAATGGCGAGCGGTGAAAGCGAAGGAGGAAAGAAACACGAGGTTATGACAGGGTTTGAAATCCACGAGGAAATATATGTTGACTCTGCACTCCGGATGAAGAAAGCAAAAATCAGCATAAGGTGCGTATTAGGAAGATTGAGCGGAGATGGGCACGGGAATGGAAGGAATACAGATATGTAACTCCTAAGTACATGAAGAAATTAGCCTTAAATCCTCCATGCCCAAGAGCTCCTTTGGCACTGGCCAAGTAGCTGATCCCACAAGCATCAAATGAGGTGAGGACTTTCACGATGAATGGGCTAAGCGTCAAGCAAAGTTGGCAAAGCAAGCAAAGGCGGTGAAGAAATTCAATGAGGATTACTGCTGCACTCACCCTTGAGGTCTCGGTCAAACCGAAGAAATCAATGCAAAAGAAGCCTGCTCATAAGCCAAGTGCTTCATCATCTGCGCCCTCACGGCCAAGTTCCTCGTGACACCTTCAAGCAATTTCCTCACCTGCTGCCGTTCCACCAAAGTCCTCAACAGCTCCGTCAAAACCTTGAGTTCTGTGCACTGGCTACTTGTCAAAGGACCCTGGTTTTCAATTGCCTCGAGCATCTCTGCAAGTTCTCGGCTGCCCCATTTCTTCATCGGCCCGCTCGGTGAAGACCAAAGCAACAATTGGGCGAGGTCCTCGGCCTAGTCAAGGACGAAACAGGTTGTACTCCATGTGCCATCGATGATGAGGCATCGATGAAGAACTTGAAGAAATCATCGAGACCGTCAAGTGAAGGCCGCTAGAGCCAAAGGTACATCGTGCCCTTGCTATTGGACCGAAGAAAGTCCTCGACTTTATTGATCTCGGCACAATGATCCCAATACCCTACACTGATCTTCATCGACTCTGGTCAAAGTCATCGTTGACTCACTTCATCGCTGAAGAAAAATGGAAGTTTGAGAAGGCAAGGGAAATCAAGAAGGCTCAATACGGGAAGGAGAAGTTCACGAAGAAAAGCGTTGTCAAGATGACACGAGGAGCTTCTCAAATTCAAACTGAAATTCAAGACCTCGGCAAAACTTGATACCCACTATGCTGATTGGCAAGGAGTAAAGACCAGATTAAATCAACTGACGAAGAAATTCTAAGTGTTGCTGCCCCAATGCAACATGAAATTCCTCGGTGGAGCCTCAGCTCAGCTTCTTGAAAAAATGCTGATTCGGGGCTGATGATCCCATTCCGGCCGCATTGAAGAAACTGCCAGGCACCCACTAGTGGTGCGCTGAAGAAATTACTCAAGACAAGGGGCGCATCGGTTGCTCTGAAGAAACTGCACCAAATTCCTCGGCTCCTCTGCGCCAACTCCAACTCTTCCATCGCCCGATGTGAAGAAAACCAAGGCTCTGAGCGAGCTCTTGTGAAAAAAGGAAAGCATCAGCTGCGTCAGATTCTTGACTGCGAAGAAAATGAAGCCAATGACCAGCTCATTGAAAAACCAATTGATGCTGTTCCAATTTCCTCCATACCATCAAAGGAAGTTGTTCCTTTTGGAGAAGACTATGAGATCCCAATCGGATCGATGAAGAACATCGATCTGCTTGCTTCGTCGGAGAAAATTGATGAAGAAATTAAAGTGGAAGCAATCCCTTCAACCCAGTTATTCCCTCATCGGACTATGAAATTCCTCAAGCTGGTCTTGAGAAATTGAAAATGAAGATGTGGATATTGGATGCACCACTCCGGTGATAAATGATGACTTTTGGGAAAGTCGGCATCCCAATCTCCTCTCTTCACCCGCTCCAACAAGTTCCTCACTCTCCTGCACAAACAGTCCAAATGGACTCGAAGAAAATCAACCGTGGTTACGTGCATGAAGAAATTCCAGCCACTAGTCTTGATGAAGCTACTTCTTCTTGCTAATCCTCGGCACTTTTGTTGAGGAACAAGGAATTCCTCGGTGAAGAACTGAACTTGTGATTCTGAGGTGGTAATGCAACTCATGACACCCTCTGCCCAAGCAAAAGAATCCGTTCTCAACCAAGCGAAGTTCAAGGCTGAAGATTTCTTTGCCGAGCACGTGTTCTTCTTGAATATAATCCTTATGATTACGCTCGCATTAGGAAGAAGCGCTTACGGACTTCTAGCCAAGCCAACTTCTATTCCTCGGTGCTTTTCAACAAGGACAAAATCTTGATCATGCTCATATTCCTCATGTGGATATGGAGTCGCTGCCGAGCTTTGAGCCGTCCTAAGTGTTCTTCACGACGCGAGGACTTCTAAACTTCTGCGATATTTGTATTGGAATGAAGAGCTAATTCTTGATTCTATGCAACCACGCACATCACGGAGGCGCTGAAGCGTAAATTCATGGGTCTTAGATTGGATGGTGAAAACACTCACTACAAGACACCGACAAGTGAATTGCTTCGTGCCCTACCACTCAGTCCTCCGCTTGATGGTGCCGTCGTATCTCTGAAGAAAAGAACTTTCAAATCACTATATGCAAGTCTTGATGAAGCCTTTGAAGCCAAGGCAGGCCCCAAGAACCAAATTCCTCGTCAAGGAATTATTATATGTGCCTCGAACAGTCTATCAGTTCTACGAAGACTATGAGTCCTATCAAAGGCCCGACTTCGAGCGATGAAGAAGTCGTTGGCATCATGAAGAATATGCTTTTCAACATCATCCATGGCGTTCCGTCAATTTCCATGATTTCTTCATGAGGACTCGGCTAACATTGCCATGTCACCTTTTGAGCTGAAGCCTTATCGCCTTGGATTATGAGATTCATCGGTCAAGGTCTTCACTAAATTACAAAGTGACACTTTGAACCACTGCAGCTACACGCCCCGATTGAAGTCCTCAAGCGGACGATTACCTCGGTGATGAAAAGGGCAAGGCTCTGCTGTGATCGATGAAGGCATTCGTCCATTGGATGGACAGTTTAGCAAAGCGACATCCTACTCCACCAATGATGACTACGCCACACATGACTCGGCAGCAAATACCTCGGTCAAGCAAAGTCCTCAAGCTCTGCACCCGGGTGATGGTGATCGTGAATTACTCCTCGGTCTTCATCGGAAGGTTGATCGCAATCATAAGTGGGTCAAGCGTCGGTTTGGTACTCTTCTTTACAACATGACCTCACACACAATGCGGTGAAGAAAAACCACTACTACCTTCATGAAACCTTCAAGCGCTTTTGGGCTGTTCTTTCACATGTATCTGATGAAGAAGAAGCCCGACTTCAATGGGACTCAAGGAAGAATTTGGTGATCGCACCTCCTCGAAGAAATTCAAGAAGGTCAAAGTTCCTTCCTTAGTGGCCAGCTCCTATTCTTCATCTCGCGACAACGATGAAAATGAAGATTTGGAAGACAACTGCTGCTGGTCCTACTTCGACAACCGACCCCAACAATCTTTGGCGCTCCGTCTTCAACGAAATTCTTCAAGGCGTTAGTCCTCGGTTTGATCCTTTTGGTCATTTGATGACAAAGGGGAGAAATTTGAGTTAGTCTTCAAGCGGGTCTAGTTTTTGTCTATATCAGTATTTTATTAAGTTACAACTCTCGTTCTTCTGAAACCTTTTATTGGATCGAGTTGTAATCTTAAACCCGATGGTGCTTTGATACTTTTGATGCATTATGCTCTTGCTCTATGCTCTGGTCAACTTGGCCTTTGGGCTCTGGTACTCTTGATGCGTTACATTGCATAACATCAAGCACCATATTTCATCATGCATTTCAAATTCTTCATACTATATGTTAAATGCGTGTATGAATTACAAGATATAGGGGGAGATCTCCATGATTCAATTCTTCAAATGTGCATTGCCTCAAAAGCAAATTCCTCACTATGCACATCTTGAGGGAGTTCTTCTATATCTTGCAATCAAATCCTCATTATCGTATTTACACTTCATATGTTTATCCCGTTGAAAACTTAACCTATATTGTCATCAATCACCAAAAGGGGAGATTGTAAGTGCATCTAGTGCCCTTAGTGATTTTGGTGTATTGAAGACTTATAGGTTAAGTAACTAATCGTTTGTGAGTGTACACAGGTCTATAAGTCTATGAGGTTTGATATTTATAGAAAATCGACCCTAAAATGAAGTTCTTCAATGAAGACTTTGATATTACGAAGACTTTACGAAGACTTTGAAAGTGAAGAAATTGGTGTGACCTTGAAGACTTGGTATTCGTTTGAGGAACATGAGCGTGAAGACTTTTGTTTTCGTAGTTTCATTTTCTCTTTCTTGAGTCATAGGAAACACCGTCTTTGTTAAAGAAATTAGAAATACTAAGGAAAAATTTCCATGTGATGCTCAACTCAAATCCTACACCTACCGATCCCTTGGTGAAGCTTTTGGAAATCTCATACAGATTCAGTCAATTTCTTGATGTGAGAGCGAAGCTCTTACAGTGTTGAGAATTTGTTCGGCGAGGAGTTAAAATTCGCCGGTCTGAATTGCCTACGATGAGAACATGATATACGAGGAATTTGATGTTCAAATTTCCGACCGTTCTTTGTCTCTGGCATGGCTGTCCCAAATATCTTATCCACCTAACGGTCATATCATTGAAGGGCATTTATGTCTTATCATGTCGGGCTGCTCCTAGGCTATAAATAGCGCCCCTACAACCACTAGTTGGTTGGCTGCTCGAGAAGAACTTGACACTTGTCATTTGAGAGCAACCCATCCTCGAGGAATTTGGCGAAAATCATCAAGTGAGAAAAACCCAAAACCAAACCCTACAAACCCAAAGTGATTGAGCATCTTGAAGAAATTGATCTGCGTGGATCCGGCGCTTTTACCTTTGAAGACTGTGCTTCTTCCAGACGGTTAGGCGTCAAGGTCTAGAAACATCAAGAGGAATTGTGGATCGCCGGTGACCAAGTATGTGAAGGTTTGGAAGTCGCTGAAGACTTACCACAGTGATTGGGCGAGTCTGCGTGACCTTAGTTCAAGGAGAATCGGTGAGGACTTGGTGTCTGAGCTGCGTGCTTTCGATGGTTGGGTGTCCGGGACTGTGTGTCCTCGAGTTTAAATCTCAGCCGCTCAACAGACGTACAAGCTGAGGCAGCAGTTGGGCTGGTCTACCAAATCATTGTCTTCACCAACCCAACTGGTTCTATTTCCTCAACCCTTTCATTTCCTCATTCTTGTGTTGAGTGTTTTGTTCATATCTGTGTTTGAAGACTTTGGTGAAGACTTTCTCAATTTCCTCGGTTCAATTTCTTGATCTGTTTGTCTTCATCTTGTGTTATCCTGTGATTACGCTTTACGTACTCCGTGATTGTCTTCATTTCATCATGATGACAATGCTTGTAATCTGTTATGCTTACTTCGAGTACTTATTCGCTGCAAGTATTTCTTAGCTAAGGAATTTCCTCACGACAAATTCCTCGGTGAAGAATTCATAAAATCGCCTATTCACCCCCCCTCTAGTCGATATAACGCACTTTCACTTCGCCTCGATCTGCTCTTCGTGCGATCTCCGCTCCCCTTGAACGAAGGGGCTCGGTCCGCCGGTCCCCATAGGTGTTCGTGGAGTGCGATCAGCCTCCCCGACAATATTCTAGCAGTGCTATGCATGTGTTTCATAGGAAACATATTCTCAAAAAATGTTGCGTCACGAGATTCCACAATAGTATCAACATGCATATCAGGTACCTCGGATTTAACCACTAGAAATCTATAACCAGCGCTACGTTGAGCATAGCCTAGAAAGATACAATCTACTGTCTTTGGTCCCAATTTGCGTTTCTTCGGAATTGGAACATTAACCTTCGCCAAACACCCCCAAGTGCGCAAATACGAAAGTGATGGTTTTCTCCCAACCCACTCCTCATAAGGTTTTTTTTTCTTTATTCTTGTTCGAAATTCTATTCAGGACATGACACGAAGTCAACAAAGCCTCCCCCACCATGCCTTAAATAAACCAGCAGTGTCCAACATGGAATTCACCAAGTCGGTCAGAGTGCGGTTTATCCTCTCAGCAACCCTGTTTGATTGGGGCGAGTAGGGAGGCGTCCTCTCGTGAATAATACCATGTTCCTCACAGAATTCATCAAATATTTTAGGAAAATACTCCCCACCACGATCCGACCTAACACGTTTGATCTTTCTCTCTAATTGATTTTCAACTTCAGCCTTATAGATTTTAAAGTAGTCTAAAGCGTCATCTTTAGTTTGCAACAAATAAACATAGCAGAACCTAGTAGCATCATCAATTAACGTCATGAAATATCTATTTCCACCTTTTGTCAACACACCATTCATCTCGCATAGATCAGAATGTATGAGTTCTAGAGGTGCCAAGTTTCTCTCCTCGGCTGGGCTTCCTTGCTTAGATTGCACGCAACTAGGGCACTTTGAACCTTTGGCAATGGTGAAATTCAGAATTAAACTCAAACTGGATAGCCGAGACAATAAACCAAAATTAACATGACATAAATGAGAGTGTCATACGTTAGCCTCTGAATCAACATTGCCACAAATATGGTTTACTGACTTGTTGCAAAATTAGGAAAGTGAAAAGCGGAACAAACCTCCAGACTCATAGCCTTTACCAATAAATTGTCCAAATCTCGACACAACTACTTTATTGGACTCAAACACTACTTTAAACCCATCTCTGCAAAGAAGGGAGCCGCTAACAAGATTCTTGTTCGTAGTAGGGACATAATGCACGTTCCTCCGCTGCACGATCTTCCCTGAAGTAAACTTTGGATCTACCGTGCCAACACCACGAACAATAGCATGTGATCCATTCCCCATTAGGACGGAAGAATCCCGAGCGACCTGATAAGAAGTGAACATAGAGATGTCAGCACACACATGAACATTAGCACCCGTATCAATCCACCAACATGGGAGACTGAAAGACTGAAAGTACCATCGGAAAATTACCGTACCCATCAGTATTGCTGAAGTAAACTTCGGATCTACCGTGCCAACACCACGAACAGTAGCATGTGATCCATTCCCCATTAGGACGGAAGAATCCCGAACAACCTGATAAGATATAGAGATGTCAGCACACACATGAACATTAGCACCCGTATCAATCCACCAACATGGGAGACTGAAAGACTGAAAGTACCATCGGAAAATTACTGTACCCATCAGTATTGCTAGCGGTCACGATGTTGACATTCTTTGTGTCGTTTTTCCCTCTCTTGTCCGAGCGATCAGGACACTCCTTGGAAAAGTGGTCGAGCGCTCCACAGGCATAACACTCAGAGCCCAGCTTTGTTCATCACCTTCTTCTTATTCTTATTCTTGAAGGAAGTAGTATTGATAGGACCATTGAACTGGGGCTTGCAGTTCCCTTTGTTCTTGATGTGCTGATTCTTCTCCACCATGTTGGCGCTAGCCAGAATATCACCACCTTTGTCACTCTAACGGATGCAACGTGGGAGGCCCACGCCGCACGTCACAAAATTTGTCTCGGCTCGAATTCAAGCGGCGGCGGAGGAGGAGGAGGAGTGCGCGAGAGACTCTCTTATTCTCACTCACTTACAAGTGCTACAACACTCCACCTTATAAGGTGGTGTGCAACTCCTCCAACTTCCGGGTGGGACTAAACTTCCCACTCCCACCACTTGCTCACACACATGGGCCTTTGAGATTTCAGAAATTGCCTATTGGGCTGCCCTATAAATGGGCCCAATATTCTAACACATATTGCCTTCTGTACCTAGTATAGTCATTAAGTCGTTGGATAGTGCATTGCCCTCTCAAGGGCACGATGTATATCACCCTCCAAAGTTGAAAATAGACAGCCAGTTTACTAACAAGAAGTGAAATGCTAATATTACGATGCCAACCAAGTAAATAAACATCCAATAATATGTATCTTAATTGATCTCTAGCAGTTCTTTGATTCTTTGAGGCATCATATGAGGGTTATAAGGTGTTGTGAAAGGCTAGTATTCTCTGTAACCAATAGAGCTTAGAATCATCACCACGTAATGAGGTTCCAAAAGTTCAATCGCATCCCAACCTTTTTTATTAGCTTATGTTACTAAAAACTATTAGTTACTCTTGATCTTTCATGTCAAATTTTTGGAATACAATATTTGGCATCCCATATCACACCAAATTTAGTCCCCAAAAATAATGGGGCATTGACATGCAAACAGGGTACCGCACTCTGATGTCCAAGATATGGCACGGGTACACACCTATGCTAGTCATGTTTCCTATAAAAAAGCGTGTAGATCTCAAAGTTATGTCAAATTAATCATGCCATCGCTTCGATGTTTGCTTGAGACATACAAAGACTTTAATTATAGGCTTTGGGGGCACGGATTTTTGGAGCATGATTCCACCCCCCCCCCCCCCCCATCATGAATATTTAAATCATAAAAATGGTAGAAAAATCAGGCAAATTTGAATTATTGTTTTTGTAGCATACATGATCGTTGTTCTACTCACGTGTAAAGTTGCGTGAAGAAATGACATAGGCGGTATTCTAGGCACAAAAGAAAATCAGTGCTATAAAAAAGATCATGTTTGAAGTAATTTGGAGGTCCGGATTTTTCCTTCACAAAAATCGACATTCATTCACGAAATTTCATGTGCGAGTAGAACAGTCAATTAAGTTTGATGACCTAAAATTTTAGAATTGTTTGGATTTGATTGCTATTTTTTAGATTCTACTGTTCATAATGGGTGCACATGTCCACCAGTCTATTCACATGGAACCATCTACACCATTGTATTTTCGTAGGCATTGCCCTCTTGACTATTTGCTAAAAGTCCACAAGTCCAATGGGCATCATTGCATTTCGTAGGCATTGCCCACTACTTCCTCTACCATCTTGGTACTAGTACAGTATTTCCTAAATGCCCACCAGTCTTATATTTTTAAGTAGCGCGGTTTGAATCATGTACAGATCCAGCACACCTTCAGCTCCGACTGACTGCACGCGCTTTGCCGAAGCCAGCCCCATATGAACTTGTGTAGCTGGATGCAGAGGTGAATCCACGGACCACCAGATGATTCCTGGTTAGCAGCCATGAAGCCAAGACCACCCAAGCCATAACTGCAGCAGAAAGAGGACAAGACTCCATTCTCCCAGCTTAAGACAAATGGGGTTTGAATGAGTCCGTGGACCTAGTAGCAAGGCAATACTTCAGGGCAACCTCTCAGACGATCACACGGCACAAAAGAAGAGAATGCGGTCAACATCCTCAACCTCCCCATACAACACGAGATGACAATGTGCAGGCCAATTCAATGAACTCCAACAATGGAGCTCACCGCGAGATTGCCTTCTTAGCCTCTTAGGGTAATATAACCGACGACCCCAGGCAGCAGGACTACCGGGAGGCTTCATGGTCTCCCCCTATTTTGACCCTTTCTCTGTTAATAACAGTTATGCATACTTATTGCCTACGAGAATTTCCAGTTCCCCTCTCCCGGCTGTTTTTTTTTTTTCAAGTTTTCCACTGTTCCAAGACAACAATTCCTCCAGGCTAGCATTAGTAACCGACGTAGACTGCAGCATTGACAATGTAGCAGTCATCGTTTTTATCTCCCATTGCTTCGATGCATGTTCCACTTGAACAGATCATCCCACCGTCAACGACCTTGCAGCTGGTGATCTCACCACTACAAATAACGAGAAAAAGGGTATGAGATATTATGTTCTAAAAGGGAGTATAACATGTTATGTGGTACATCAAGATGCAAATTATCAGTAGTTCAGTAACTCCACTGAATTAAAGCCTAGGAATCAGATATCCTAGGCAAGCCCTCTAACTCAAGTTAGCCTTTGTGACACACTAATATTACTCAACTGTGGTGACATTTACTGTGAATAATACCGTGAAATATGGCATAAATTTTGGATTGCTTGCAACTTTGAAAGGAACATTAATTGGAGGCAACTGTATTGCACATCAGAAAATGTCATGAGTGTGTTCAACACAATATTGGAATAGCGACTTATGGTCTCACCACTATGCTGAAATCACCCTTGGAGTGCACAATTGGTTGCATTGTTCGAAAAGGTATAAAGAAATATGCCTACCTGTTATTCCACCGAGACAAAATTTGTAGAAGTACAGGAGGCAGGGATAGACATACAAGTGAAAACTCATGCTGCTACAGAACCTAGCATCTAGGTGCAGATGTGCGGACCTCATGCATGGCGACTGCATGCAGCCTGTGGCCGTTAGCAGACGCTAATTAGTCCGGTCGTGTAACTCCTTTAGTGTAGCTGAGTTAGGTTCAGTTGCCATCCACACGTAACAACCGGTCAAAACTATGGTAAAACAGCACCAGCCAAACACCTCGGTAGTTTTGGTAAAACTGAAAAAAAAACACGGTTTAAGAAACTGTAGTATTCGTTGCCCACGCATTGGAATACTGTGGTTTTGAATTACCACGGTTTTCTAAAAACTGTGCTGCCAAACTAGGCCCTAGTCATCAGCCCCGTGTAACTGGACGGCTATAATTTTTAAATCGCATAACAGTACAACAATTTACAGAATTTGTTATACGTGAGATATATAGGAATACATTGAAAGAATATTGCTGAAAACATATCATACTTTTAATTGCTAAAGGGCGTACACAGTGCTGAAAGCTCCCACACAAAGTGGGGTCTGGGGAAGGGAACTTCTAGACAACCTTACCCTTGCATAATAATTCTGCAAAGAGGCTGGTTTGAACCCAGGACCACCAGGCCACAAGTGGAGAGAGACTACCACTGAGCCCGGCCCGCCCTTCATACTTTTAAATTGCTACCCAAAGATAAATTATATTACTACTTCAACTAGTTTTACTTAATTGTATTATCAATTTGTCATTCTCAATTGTTTTACTTCCAATTTTCAAAAGTCTTGCAGCCCAATAACTTAGGATTTCCAAGAACTGTTTTTTATTGTCAACCAAGATTGATTTGTGAGATTTCTATCTAGGATTGGTACACTTATCTGTAGTCCAATGGATAATTTGACATAAGTGTTAAATTCAAGGACGATTTAAAAGGACCAATGAACTGAAATCACAGCACATGTATTATGTTCAAAATGGATGAGGATACTCGCCCGCTATTTACTTAATTAAAATGGATTTCCAACTGTTTATTTATCTGGGAATATGTGTATATATGATACCTAAGACAGACATAATCTTGATGCAACACTAACATATACCACTTTCTACATAGGCAATATTGATTGAGAATTATGAGACATTCTCTTCTATAGATGGAATGGCTATGCTACTGTTATGGCGCTGCTAGAAGGAGGCGGAGAGGGCGGCGGGGCCTTTTGCCTGACGGCCGAGCAAGAGGAAGGATTTCCTTCTTAATTCTTGCTTGATTAGATTGATACATCTCCTCTCTTTATATAGAGGTTTACTTGACTCCCAAGCAAGGCTTACTTGACCCCTAAACAGCGACCCTTATCTCTAATTAACCCTAAGACTAATGGGCCCATTAGGCCCATTACATACTCTAACACTACACCCCACCTGGACATGCAGCTTGTCCTCGAGCTGCAGCCTAACCAACTTATAACCATGACTCGGCGCAACACAAACCTAACACCTAAAACAAGCCTTTTACATCTCGGCTTTTTATTACTCTCAACCTGAAATAGACTGGGGCGCTTTATTTTGGACTCCTTAACAAAAGTGGACACCCTCCACACATCGGACGTGCCGTGTACAACCACACGGATCCCATGGACACCATCGGGCCAAGCGGTGCATGTGTATGGCCACAGGAAGTGGTGCAAGAAGCGACCAGCGAGGCGCCCTCGCGGCGGCGGCGAAATGCGATGGTGTTGCGCGGTCCGCTCTGTCGAGAGAGTGCGCCCCAACCGCCAATGTCGCGAGACTTTGAGGTCCTTGCCCGAGAAAACAGCATGCCCGTTTGTGGGAAACCGCATGCCCAAGATCCCCGACGCAGCGAGACGAGATCGAGTGCATCGCGCGCTGTGAGGGCAACGGAGGGCGGCAGCTGCAGACCATGCGGTGTTGAGGAGGGTTGCGCAAGGAGGGCCGCGCAGCAGCCGGCAGCCTCGCGTCGCCTCGGACATGTCGTTTGGGCGGTTGCCGTAAAGGATTTACTGTTGACGGATGGCGGCCGCCGCTTCGGCATGGCAACACTGGAGGTGAGGGCACCCTTTGGTCTTTGGCGGCGCGCCTTTCCTAGCGCCGCTCTTGTATGCGGTGACCTCGGCTCCTCGGCGTGGAAATCAGGGGCCTTCCGTTACGGTGGTGCGAGGGGCATAGTTGTCTGAGCACGAGTATGACCCATCCTCGCTCAAGTAGGCGTTGGATCCATAACCACCTTTTGCTGTGCATGTTGCGGCATCTCCAATGCTGCTTGCTCCCGAAGGTCTATTATCCCTCATTGTACTATCGCTCAACATAAGATCTTGAATATGATCCGGATGTAAGTTCGATCGGTCTTTGGCGGTATGGCGGGCGAAGGGCATGGCGGAGCCGCCCGGGGGCGGCTGCCTCGGCAGCCAGGGCTGCTGCTGCAGCGGGCGGCGACATGGCGAGTCCGGCAAAAGTGGCGGCTGCCATGGCAGCAAGGCGGCCAGTGGTGGCGGGTGGTGGCGGAAGCGCAGGTGGGGCTGCAGCAACCAGCAGCAGCGGCGGAGCCGCCCGAGGCGGCGGCTGCCACGGCAGCCATAATGACCAGTGGTGGTGGCGGCGGCGGCAGCCCGTGAGATCGGTCAAGTAGAGCTGGATGTCTGGACCACGGGGTTAGGTCACCTGACCCGGTCATCTCCTCCGGTGTGAGACGACGAAGTGGCGTGGCGATCGGCGGAAGTGTTGAGGAGGCGTGGCGAGACATGATCGAGCAAGCTAGTGATACCAAATTGTTATGGCGCTGCTAGAAGGAGGCGGGAGAGGGCGGCGGGGCCTTTGCCCCGGCGAGCAAGAGGAAGGATTTCCTTCTTAATTCTTGCTTGATTAGATTGATACATCTCCTCTCTTTATATAGAGAGGTTTACTTGACTCCCAAGCAAGGCTTACTTGACCCCTAAGCAAGCGACCCTTATCTCTAATTAACCCTAAGACTAATGGGCCCATTAGGCCCATTACATACTCTAACAGCTACACACAACATTTAGTTTCGGGGAAGTTCTATTTGTTTGCCCTTACATTTTTCCAGTATATACCACAATCAATGGGTGGTGAAAAAACATATGTAGCACCCATCATAGATCCTGTTAGTCTCTTATTAATACAGGAAATTTCACCCTCTTTTCAGAAGTAAGATAGATGCATACTACTATTTAGCAGCCTCCTCATACTTGTGCCAACACATTAACTATCTATCCTATTAGGGAACATGACCAACAGCAGCTTTCTTCCAGCTAATTATGATTATTCAGTTTCATTTTCCTTTCTGACAGATGGTTCAACTTAATAGGTACGCACATTGTACCATGACATCTATGGATTAGTTGCTGTATCCATCCGATAGGGCAATACGTCTGTCAAAACTTTTCTCTCCTCTGATTAATTATGACTGGTTGGACTCTTTTGTCGAGGGACAAATCAACTTCACATGTACCATGTATCATGTGCAAGTAACTCTTCTGCTATTGTGTACAACAAAAACTATTACAATTATCTAAGGGTTCTTGTACTGTCTCAAAATTTAAGACGTTTTTTGACACTATTACATTTTGAGACAGAGGGAGTATTATCAAACCAATAGTCAGATGATCTCCTTTTGAAAACTTCTAACAAATTCCACTAGAGCAGTGGAGGCTTGAAAAGAGCCCCCAATTAGTAAATATAGCCCATGCAACAATGACTAGCCTTATTGGAACTGTATGAGTACTATGCAATATGCAATATTCAACTCTTGCAAGTATATCTTCTTGACAAGTCATGTAAATCGCATGATTGCTCTCCTGTATATCCACATAAGGTGCTTTTGTGATGTTGACTGTTATCTTACCTCACATTGCATAATGCCTCATAAAGTTGAACATTTAATGAGACGCTAGCCTTGGGTTCAGCTACCTTGTTACTTACACTTGCTAGTACACGTGGTGGTACTGTTTTCTGACCTGAATAAAATCTTCACATCTGAAAGTCTGAATCACATGGTGGTGTTGAGAATTCTAAATCACTCATTCTCAGTACATTACTGACCACACATCCTTCTGTTGTGCTGCTTGATAAAACTTTGGCAGCTTTGCCATTCACGCCCAGACGGTGTAATAGGCATTTTGACTAATTCCCTTAACCAAGATTGAAATACGCATGCTCTGCAATAAGGAATATATACCTCACTCTAATAACTGAGCCAGCACTAACCTAGGACCGTGAAAATTTTCTTGTCATAAATAAGAGCCCATCACAATGCAGCATTGCACTTTATTCTAGTTCCAGCCCTTGAACGGTCAAGTTTGAAGATTTCATAATAACAAAGAAAAGGCAGAGAAAATGCTCACTAGGGGAAGACGGCCTTGATTCTCTCAAAGTCCAACAGATGCTGCACCGGCCTCGGGACACCCAGCTTGATCTGCAGCTTCATCTGCTCACTGTTCACCCCTGGTATCGACCCTGCAGACGCAATTCAAACCGAAAGCAGGCTCAGTTACTGATCCGAGTAAACGCTTTGTGTGCGGGCGAGTTGTTCGGCGAAATAACCGAGGGAAACAGGTAAGCGATTGGGTTACCGCGGCGGAAGGCGGGGATGGAGTTGGAGGAGATGGCATCCTTGCAGGCGCGCACGGCGGCGGAAGTGATGTCCTGTCCGTGCTGGTCGTACCCGACGCCCATCTCGACGAACAGCAGCTTCATGGCCTCCTCCGCCCCTTGTTGTTGGCCATCACGCGTCTGGGGCTGGGCTGCCGCCATGGAAGAGGAGGCGAGGGCTCCGTCGATTGGCCTCTTTGCCTTGCGGGGTCGGGTTCGAAGGTGGAAGTGGGAGCAAGACGGCGGAGGGGAGAAGAACGGGGGTTGTGGTGTTCCTGGTTTTGTCAGGCGAAGGAGGCTGCCGGAGAATGGCGCTGCTGATGCCATCGTGTTTTGTCTGATTTGATTTGCTCTGCTCTGCACTGACTGAACACACACTATCCTGGTCTACCCTGGTTGGGTCCGCTATCTGAACCACTATTCCTACCCGATCTGTGAGCGAGTATGGGCGTATTAGGCCTGACTCGGAGGGGAAAAACGAACCAGGCTGAGCAGGGCGTGGGTAAGCAAAAACAGGATTAAAAACATAGATGACCAGTTGATTGGTTACTTGGATTGGAGGTCTTGTCATCGAGATGCAATTTTCACCCGGCGTTTGGTTGCATACATGCATATGATTACCAGCGTTAACAACAAAACTTAACAGCCATCAGGTTGGGCTTGACATTTCGTCAAACACTTTGAGCGTGTCGGAGCTTCCACTGCCCATCGTGCCCCCACCGGCTCGGCGACCGTGGGCGCCCGACCCATTCTGCGTGGCCGTGGCAGCGCCCGGCTTCGGCCGTGACTGCAATGGTCGTGGCCGGTGCGGTGGCAGCGCGAAGAGAAGAACAAGCGAGCCATGGAGGCGATCTTTGGCGCTCAAGGAGGTGAGCATTTGCACTGCGTGGCGGCGGTGGCCTGTGCAACCTGGTCGAAGGCAATGGTGAGTCGGACCGGTGCCGTGTCCCTGAAGCGCAAGGGCGACAAGGTCAGCGCCTTTGTCCGACAAGGTGGCCCGCCTCATTCCGGCGCCGAGGCGTTCGACACGTTCTAGGGCAAGGTCGGGTTCACGGCGTGCATGAAGTCGTCGGGCCGAACGCGCCCGCGTCCGTAGCGAGCAGCGGCTCCTCGGTCGCGGTGGTCGGCGACGCAGTGGCCAAGCTGCGGGACATCTGAAGCGAGGCCGTCAAGGACACCAAGTTAAATCAAGGCTGGAGGAGGCGAGGCGAAACGCCATGCTCAAGGAGATGGTCGGGAGCAAGGCTGTTGGAGAGCGTAGTAATTTCAAAAAAATCCTCGCACACAGGATCATGGTGATGCATATCAGCGAGAGGAGAGTGTGTCCACGTACCCTCGTGAGCCAGCAGGCGTTATCACTGCGCGGTTGATGTAGTCGTCGTCTTCACGATCCGACCGATCCAAGTACCGAGCGTCTGGCGCCTCCGAGTTGACTGCGTTATTTCGATGGCGTCCGCGAACTCCGATCAGTGAGCTTCATGGGAGAGTTCCGTCGGCCGATGGCGTGATGGCGGTGATGATGTTGCTACCGACGCAGGGCTTCGCCTAAGCACCGCTACGATATGGTCGAGGTGGAATATGGTGGAGGGGGGCACCACACACGGCTAAGAGATCAAGAGATTAACTGTTGTGTCTCCAAGGGGTGCCCCCTCCCCGTATATAAAGGTGTGGAGGGGGAGGGCCAGCCCTCTTTATGGCGCGCCCTAGGGGAGTCCTACTCCCACCAGGAGTAGGATTCCCCTTTTCCTGATAGAACTAGGAGCCCTTCCAAGTAGTAGGAGTAGGATAGAAGGAAAGGGAAAAGAGAAGAGAAGGAAGGAGGGGGCGCCGCCCCTCCCCCTAGTCCAATTCAGACTAAGCCTTGGGGGGGCGCGCAGCCTCCCCTCTCTCTTTCTCCTAAAGCCCAATAAGGCCCATATACTCCCCGGCAAATTCCCGTAACTCTCCGGTACTCCGAAAAATACCCGAATCAGTCGGAACCTTTCCGATGTCGAATATAGTCGTCAATATATCGATCTTTCGTCTCGACCATTTGAGACTCCTCTTCATGTCCCCGATCTCATCGGGACTCCTAACTACCTTCGGTACATCAAAAACACATAAACTCATAATACAAATCGTCACGAGCGTTAGCGTGCGGACCCTACGGAGTTCGAGAACTATGTAGACATGACCGAGACCGTCTTGGTCAATAACCAATAGCGGAAACTGGATGCTCATATTGGCTCCTACATATCCTCGAAGATCTTTATCGGTCGAACCGCATAACAACATCGTTGTTCCTTTGTCATCGGTATGTTACTTGCAGAGGTTTGATCGTCGGTATCTCAATACCTAATTCAATCTCGTTACCGGCAAGTCTCTTTACTCGTTCGTAATACATCATCCATAACTAACTCATTAGTCACAATGCTTGCAAGGCTTATAGTGATGTGTATTACCGAGTGGGCCGAGATACCTCTCCGACAATCGGAGTGACAAATCCTAATCTCGAAATACGCCAACTCAACAAGTACCTTCGGAGACACCTGTAGAGCACCTTTATAATCACACTGTTACGTTGTGACGTTTGGCAGCACACAAAGTGTTCCTCCGGTAAACGGGAGTTGCATAATCTCATAGTCATGGAACATGTATAAGTCATGAAGAAAGCAATAACAACATACTAAATGATCAAGTGATAAGCTAACAGAATGGGTCAAGTCAATCACATCATTCTCCTAATGACGTGATCCGGTTAATCAAATGACAACTCATGTCTATGGCTAGGAAACATAACCATCTTTGATCAACGAGCTAGTCAAGTAGAGGCATACTAGTGACACTCTGTTTGTCTATGTATTCACACATGTATCATGTTTCCGATTAATACAATTCTAGCATGAATAATAAACATTTATCTTGAATAAGGAAATAAATAATAACTCTATTATTGCCTCTAGGGCATATTTCCTTCAGTCGCCCACTTGCACTAAAGTCAATAATCTAGTTCACATCGCCATGTGATTTAACATCAATAGTTCACATCTTTATGTGGTTAACACCCATAGTTCACATCGATATGTGACCAACACCCAAAGGGTTTACTAGAGTCGATAATCTAGTTCACATCGCTATGTGATTAACACCCAAAGAGTACTAAGGTATGATCATGTTTTGCTTGTGACATAATTTTAGTCAATGGGTCATCACATTCAGATCCGTAAGTATTTTGCAAATTTCTATGTCTATAATGCTTAGCAGACTACTCTAGCTAATATCTCCCACTTTCAATATGTATCTAGATCGAGATTTAGAGTCATCGGATCGGTGTCAAAGCTTGCATCGGCGTAGCTCTTCTGACAATTCTTTATCACCTCCATAGCAGAAATATTTCCTTATTCCACTAAGGACAATTTTTTACCGATGTCTAGTGATCTGCTCCTAGATCACTATTGTACCCTCTTGCCAAACTCTTGGTGAGGTACACAATAGGTCTGGTACACAGCATAGCATACTTTATAGAACCTATGGCTGAGGCATAGGGAATGACTTTCATTCTCTTTCTATCTTCTGCCGTGGTCGGGTTTTGAGTCTTACTCAATTTCACACCTTGTAACACGGGCAAGAACTCTTTCTTTGACTGTTTCATTTTGAACTTACTTCAAAATCTTGTCAAGGTATGTACTCATTGAAAAAACTTATCAAGCGTCTTGATCTATCTCTATAGATCTTGATGCTCAATATATAAGCACTTCACCGAGGTATTTCTTTGAAAAACTCCTTTCAAATACTCCTTTATGCTTTCGAGAAAATTCTACATTATTTCCGATCAACAATATGTCATTCACATATACTTATCAAAAATTTGTAGTGCTCCCACTCACTTTCTTGTAAATCTGAGGCTTCACATGAAATGCATATAAAACTATATCTTTGATCAACTTATCAAGCGTATATTCTAACTCAAGATGCTTGCACCAGTCCATAGATGGATTCTTTGGAGCTTGCACATTTTGTTAGCACCTTTAGGATTGACAAAACCTTCGGTTGCATCATATACAACTCTTCTTTAATAAATCCATTAAGGATTGCGGTTTTGTTATCCATTTGCGATTTCATAAAATCGGCAATTGCTAACATGATTCGGACAGACTTTAAGCATCGTCTGAGTGAGAAAATCTCATCGTAGTCAACACCTTGAACTTTGTCAAAAAACCTTTTTCGACAAGTCTAGCTTTGTAGATAGTAACACTACCATCAGCGTTCGTCTTCCTCTTGAAGATCCATTTATTTTCTATGGCTTGCCGATCATCGAACAAGTCAACCAAAATCCATACTTTGTTCTGGACATGGATCCATCTCAGATTTCATGGCCTCAAACCATTTCGCGAAACACAGGCACATCATCGCTTCCTCATAGTTCGCGGGTTCGTCATGGTCAAGTAACATGACCTCGAGCAGGATTACCGTACCACTCAGTGTGAGAATGTACTCGGTTGACCTCGAGGTTCGGTAGTAACTTGATCTGAAGTTTCATGATCATCATCATTAACTTCCTCACTAATTGGTGTAGGCATCACTGGAACAAATTTCTGTGATGAACTACTTTCCAATTCGGTAGAAGGTACAATTACCTCATCAAGTTCTACTTTCCTCCCACTTCACTTCTTTCGAGAGAAACTCCTTCTCTAGAAAGGATCCATTATTAACAACGAATGTCTTGCCTTGGTTTGTGATAGAAGGTGTACCCAATAGTCTCCTTTGGGTATCCTATGAAGACATATTCCTCCGATTTGGGTTTGAGCTTATCAGGATGAAACTTTTTCACGTAAGCATCGCAACCCCAAACTTTAAGAAATGACAACTTGGGTTTCTTGCCAAACCACAGTTCATAAGGTGTCGTCTCAGCAGTTTAGATGGTGCCTTATTTAACGTGAATGCAGTTGTCTCTAATGCATAACCCCAAAACGGTAGTGGTAAACCGGTAAGAGACATCATAGATTGCACCATATCTAATAAAGTACGGTTACGATGTTCGGACACACCATTACGCTATGGTGTTTCAGGTGGCGTGAGTTGCGAAACTATTCCGCATTGTTTCAAATGAAGACCAAACTCGTAACTCAAATATTCTTCTCCACGATCAGATCGTAGAAACTTTATTTTCTTGTTACAATTATTTTCCACTTCACTCTGAAATTATATGAACTTTTCAAATGTTTTAGACTTATGTTTCATCAAGTAGATATACCCATATCTGCTCAAATCATCTGTGAAGGTTAGAAAATAACGATACCCGCCACGAGCCTCAATATTCATCAGACCACATACATCAGTATGTATGATTTCCAACAAATCTGTTGCTCGCTCCATTGTTCAGGAGAACGGCGTTTTAGTCATCTTGCCCAAGAGGCATGGTTCGCGAGCATCAAGTGATTCCAAAAGCCCATCAGCACGGAGTTTCTTCATGCTCTTTGCACCAATATGAACTAAATGGCAGTGCCACAAATAAGTTGCACTATCATTATTAACTTTGCATCTTTTGGTTTCAATATTATGAATATGTGTATCACCACGATCGATATCCACCGAACCATTTTCATTGGGTGTGTAACCATATAAGGTTTTATTCATGTAAACAGAACAACAATTATTCTCTAACTTAAATGAATAACCGTATTGCAATAAACATGATCAAATCATATTAATGCTCACGCAAACACTAAATAACACTTATTTAGGTTCAACACTAATCCCGAAAGTATAGGGAGTGTGCGATGATGATCATATCAATCTTGGAACTACTTCCAACACACATCGTCACCTCGCCCTTAACTAGTTTACATTCATTACGCAACTCCGTTTGAGTTTCTAATCTTAGCAACTGAACTAGTATCAAATCTTTGAGGGTTGCTATAAACACTAGTAAGGTTATGGCGACCCGACCTCGGCGGTCAAGCCTCGTATATCTGTGCCATCCACGGATCAATATCTTTGGCACACACGGTACATCAATGTATATATCAAAGTGCAATCACATGTATAAATAACGTAAAATGATATATACCTCATAATACTCAGCGGAAACAATCAAGCGGGTATGGAGTCCCATCAGCGCCATCGGCGGGTTGAGTGTAGACCGTAACCTGTATCGTAACTCTTACTCGTCGAAGAAAATCCTGCAACATGATACGTTGCAGCCGTGTGAAATCGATTACATTGAATGTCTGGCAAGATCACAACATGAGAAAGCAGATGGTAAAACTATACTATATGCAATTTGGCTTTGTGGCTCTGGGTGCGAGTTTTGTTTGCGTAAAAGCTGGTTTTATTTTCCCTACATCAAAGGAATAAATGAAGTACGTACTATGGAGTTTTCTATCATGACATGGTTCCGCCAACCGATGTATCATAGCCCAAATCATCATAAGTTGCCCACAATTAAGTTATCGGTCCGGTGTTGAGAGTTAGAGATAGATCCAAGTCCGGATGCTCAAATTGTCCGTAGCAGGGACACGGCTAATCGATTAGGTTTAACCCTCTGCGGAGGTTTGTACACTTCACCCCAAGATTCGATCCCTCTTTTACGTTCTCGCACTTCGAGGTGTTTGAGAACAAGGCAGCCGAAACATGGTCTTCGAAGAGCTCCTCGACCCTTTGTCGGTGCTCATCCAATCCTAGTAGTTCTACATCTGCTAGCACCGTCCTAGCAGTCACAACTAAGGTCAACCAAGCGAGCCCATAGTGACTTGCGGTTGCAGGTAGCTTAGGGCATGAAGTATTCTTCCGTCTCTTTGAGTGCAGGGTGAAGCTTTACGCAAGATGTCATGGCGCTTCTCCATGCATCCGGCCAACCACTGGATTCTCCGGGGTGCCGTCAACCATCCTCCACCCAGTGAGTGTGTATTGAATTCTTGTCTCGAGTCTTGAAGTCTTGAGGCCTTGAAGATCACGATCCTTGCAGATTCCATCATGGATTGTCGTCATTGGCGTAGATCCTCCATTCTCACACCACTCCCGAGCACTCAAACCAACCCGTCTACTATAGCGTAGCATTAAAATAAATAAGCGTCCGGGCTTGGTAGCAGGGTGATGGGTTCCTACCTCATGCATACTACTCAACTACAAGAATTCAATATCACTACTGGAGGTGGTTGCAAAGATGCCATTAAATGCAATAAAACATAGGTATGAAAGCATGGTCAAAGTGAACTTGCCTGGTATTACTTGATGAAGATAATAACGCTCTCAAAATAATGACTTGGTAGAACTATTCGTCACTCCGTTGAAACTCTATATAGTCAAACATAGCATTCATATAAGCAAACATACTAGCAAGAAATTCTAACACTCATAATAAAACCAACAAATAAATTGCAAAACAACAAGGGACACCAAATAAGAACAAACGAAAACTACACAACAAAACTAATAAAGAAAACTCTAAGACATAACACAAAACAGTTTTGTCCTAAGTAAAAACTTAACAACAATTAAAACACTAAATTAATAAATTAACATAAAATACAAAGTAAAACAACTACGTTAACAGAAGGTATTTCTCATAAAATTTTATTTGCAAAAATAAACAAATAAAAAACTTTTATGGAACACTAACTATGACCTAAACAAGTTTTCATATAAAACTAAGTAAAATAAAATTCTAAAATAAAAGCAAAATTTTCTTTTGTTGACTAACAGAAACAAAACTAAATTTTTCAATAGTGACAAAAATAAATAATTTAAAACTAATAAAAACAATAAAGAAAAGACTAAAACAAAACTATAACTAAAACAATGCTGTTTTGCTAGAAACCTAATTTAAAATAAACTAAAACTTATTTTAAAAAGCCTACTGTTTAGACAAAAGATGAAGTGATCACTAGCAAAAGAATTAATCAAAAGCTATTTTAAACAAAAGTTATTAGCAATCTAATGTTTGTAACAAATCAGTTTGAAATCGAAAATTAAAAAGTTCAAAAATAATTTTCTTTGGTGTCTCTGGATAGAAGGGATTTTCTGAAATCGGAGAAAAAGAATCATCAAAATCGGAGTTGTAGATCTAAAGATATTAAAAAAACAAATCTGAATCTGAAACTAAAACAGAAACGAAAAAAAACAGAACATGCGCTAGCTACGTGGCAGGCTGTAACTGGGCCTACAGGGTGTGCGCTCAGTAACTAAGCTACTCTCCAGCGTATCATAATTGAACCGCTAACACGCGTACAAATAAAAGAAACGGCCTACGGTTCGATCTAACTGAAGAAAATCGATTTACCAAACAAACCGATCTACTAAACCGATCTAAATAAACCGATCAATATATATAAAAACATTTTTCCTAACTGAAGCGAAGAACAGGCATACGCTTACAGAGAAGATAAATGCGAAGAAGTGGGCGTTGGTTTCATCTAATTTGGATGAGCGAGTAAAAAGTTATGGCTATTTGAAAAATCAGGGCCAAGCTGTTTTACAAAAGAAAAAATAGCTATGGCTAAGGTCTAATGTATAAATCGTGAGCGACAATCTAATCTATTGTATTAGTCTAAAAGTAATAAACTACGGAGTATAAGTAGAAAAAAAAAAAAAAAAAACAAAGTAAAATACCTTTATAAGGCAGAGAAAAGATAACCCGGAGAGAAGAAAATTTCGGAAATCGCGCGGAGAGGAGAAAAAATATTTTCTTAGTCAAACCAAAATATTGATTTAACCCGAATCAGATGATTTTTGGAGGCTCTATGGGTCTATATTTATAGATGGAAAAGAGGCAGGGGTTAAAAGCTAGGCAATGTGGGATTAAACGTAGATGAAAATATACGAAACAGAGAGAAGGTGCGCCATGGGCCCAAAGGTCTTCGGCCGGCCACGCGCGCGTAAGCTGCGGCTGCAGTTTTTTTTTCTTTTTTTTTACAAAATTCGGACTAAGGAAAAAAAAGCTGGCTAGGCCTGGCCCATATAGAAAAAAAAGATGGGGCGCTCGCTGTTACTATGATGCGCGCGTGGGCGACAAATACTTATGGGCCGCACGTACAGTTTTTTTTATATAGAAACAGAGAGGAAAACTGAATAACGAAAATATAATAATCATTTTATATAGGCATATTATATATCAAAATTTTCAGAAAAAGATTTTCTACAGCATGAACTTTATTCTAGCATTAAATAAAATACACACAAATTCAAATAAAGCAAAAGTGCTTCAGCTCTAATAAAATCCAATAAAACCATTTTAAAAATACCAAAATGAATTCAAATTTATTCCTCTCAATTTTCTGTTGTAGGGAATCATGTTACCCTATTTTCCATGTATTTTATTTTTGGAGAAAATAATTTGAATAAAACTCAAATAACTCCAAATTGAAAATAAATTCAAAGAACTTTGAATTTATTCCTTTGAAACTCCCAACTCATATTTCATTCAATTTGAAGAAGTCATTTTATCTTCTCTCGTGAAAATCATTGAGTTGCATAAAGTTTCAGAATTGAAATATTTCCAAATGGAATTCAAATCTTTTCAAAACCCTTTTCATTTATTTAAATGGAAGAAGTCATATCATCTTCTCTCTAGGGTTTTGTGTTTGAATTGAATTTGAATTCATGGAGATCATAAATGCAAGGTGAAAGTTTGGGAATGTCATTTCATTCCCTCTCAGTAAACTTTCAAAAAGTTTCAAATTTCACTCAATTTCACTCAATCAATCAAACAAACAATCAAACAACAAGCATAGTTATTTATTTAATATAACATTCCAATATTTAGAATTTTGGGATGTTACAAAATTACATCAATAACATGTATATCAAATATACCTTTGTTCACTTTGCCATCCTTCTTATCCATGAAATACTTGGGGCGTTCCGCTTCGATGACCGGTCCCTTTGCGGTAGAAGCACTTAGTCTCGGGCTTAGGTCTAGACTTGGGCTTCTTCATGACGACAACTTGCTTGCCGTTCTTCTTGAAGTTCCCTTCTTCCCTTTGCCCTTTTCCTTGAAACTAGTGGTCTTGTCAACCATCAACACTTGATGCTCTTTCTTGATTTCTACCTTCATCGATTTCATCATCATGAAAAACTCGGGAATCGTTTTCGTCATCCCTTGCATACTATAGTTCATCACGAAGTTCTACTAACTTGGTGATGGTGACTAGAAAATTCTGTCAATCACTATTTTATCTAGAAGATTAACTCCCACTTGATTCAAGCGATTGTAGTACCCGGATAATCGAGCACATGATCCTTTGCTTGAGCTATTCTCCTCCATCTTTTAGCTATAGAACTTGTTGGAGACTTCATATCCCTCAACTCGGGTATTTGCTTGAAATATTAACTTCAACTCCTGGAACATCTCATATGGTCCATGACATTCAAAACGTCTTTGAAGTCCCGATTTTAAGTCGTTAAGCATGGCGCACTAAACTATCAAGTAGTCATCATATTGAGCTAGCCAAATGTTCATAGCATCTGCATCTGCTCCTGCAATAGGTTTGTCACCTAGCGGTGCATCATGGAGATAATTCTTCTGTGCAACAATGGGTATAAACCTCAGATCACGGACCCAGTCCGCATCATTGCTACTATCATCTTTCAACTTAGTTTTCTCTAGGAACATATATAAAACATAGGGAAGCAACAACGCAAGCTATTGATCTACAACATTATTTGCAAAATACTATCAGGACTAAGTTCATGATAAATTAAAGTTCAATTAATCATATTACTTAAGAACTCCCACTTAGATAGACATCCCTCTAATCATCTAAGTGATCACGTGATCCAAATCAACTAAACCATGTCCGATCATCACGTGAGATGGAGTAGTTTTCAATGGTGAACATCACTATGTTGGTCATATCTACTATATGATTCACGCTCGACCTTTCGGTCTTAGTGTTCCGAGGCCATATCTGCATATGCTAGGCTCGTCAAGTTCAACCCGAGTATTCCGCGTGTGCAAAACTGGCTTGCACCCGTTGTAGATGAACGTAGAGCTTATCACACCCGATCATCACGTGGTGTCTCGGCACGATGAACTTTAGCAACGGTGCACACTCAGGGAGAACACTTTTATCTTGAAATTTAGTGAGATATCATCTTATAATGCTACCGTCAATCAAAGCAAAATAAGATGCATAAAAGATGAAGATCACATGTATTCTCTCTAGTTAGAGTTTTTCTTTCTCTGTCTAGACTAGGTTGTATAGTTTTTATTTTCTTTTCCTTCACCCCTGTTCCTTTTCTTAAGGAACTCTTTCTTTATACATGCTGTTTTAAGTTTTAATAAATTCTTTGTGGGGTGCAAACCTGCAGTCTTCAAAATAAAAAAAATCGATATAAGTGATATGATATGGCCATCATCATCTTGTGCTTGTCATCTCCATCTCGAAGCTTACCGTCATGATCACCATCGTCACCGTAGCGACACCTTGATCTCCATCGCAGCATTGTTGTCGTCTAGCCAACTATTGCTTCTACAACTATTGCTACCGCTTAGTGATAAAGTAAAGCAATTACAGGCGATTGCATTGCATACAATAAGCGACAACCATATGGCTCCTGCCGATTCTTTGTAACTTCGGTTACAAAACATGATCATCTCATACAATAAAATATAGCATCATGCCTTGACCATATCACATCACAACATGCCTGCAAAAACAAGTTAGGCGTCCTCTACTTTGTTGTTGCAAGTTTTACGTGGCTGCTACGGGCTGAACAAGAACCATTCTTACCTCGCATCAAAACCACAATGATAGTTCGTCAAGTTAGTGCTGTTTTAACCTTCTCAAGGACGAGGCGTAGCCACTTTTCAGTTCAAATAAAGTTAGAAAGCGACACCTTGACCACCTATGTGCAAAACACGTCGGTGGAATCGATCTCAGCGTAAGCGTCTGGCGTAATGTCGGTCGGGCGCTTCATCCAACAATGCCGCCCGAACCAAAGTATGACATCTTTGGTAGCAGTATGACTTATATCGCCCACAACTCACTTGTGTTCTACTCGTGCATATAACATCTCGCATAAACTGGCTCGGATGCCAATGTTGGAGAACATAGTAATTTCAAAAAAAATCCTCGCACACAGGATCATCTTGATGCATAGCAGCGAGAGGAGAGTGTGTCCACGTACCCTGTATACAGCGGGCGTTAACTGCTTAGCGGTTGATGTAGTCGTCGTCTTCACGATCCGTGATCCAAGTACCAAGCGTCGACACCTCCGAGTTCAGCACTGCGTTCAGCTCGATGATGTCCGCGAACTCCGGTCAGTGAGCTTCATGGGAGAGTTACATCGGCCGCGATGGCGTGATAGCGGTGATGATGTTGCTACCGGCGGGGCCGCCTAAGCACGCTATGATATGATCGAGGTGGAATATGGTGGAGGGGCACCGCACATGGCTAAGAGATCAAGAGATCAATTGTTGTGTCTCAAGGGTGCCCCCCTCCCGTATATAAAGGAGTGGAGGAGGGAGGGCGGCCCTCTCTGTGGCGCCCTAGGGAGTCCTACTCCCCAGGAGTAGGATTCCCCTTTCTAATAGAACTAGGGCCCTTCAAGTAGTAGGAGTAGGAGAGAAGGAAGGGAAAAGTGAAGAGAAGGAAGGAGGCGCCGCCTCCCCTAGTCAAGTCGGACTAAGCCTTGGGGGCGCAGCCTCCTCTCTCTTCCCTAAAGCCCAATAAGGCCCATATACTCACGGCGAATTCCGTAACTCTCCGGTACTCCGAAAAATACCGAATCACTCGGAACCTTTCCGATGTCGAATATAGTCGTCAATATATCGATCTTTCGTCTCGACCATTTGAGACTCCTCGTCATGTCCCTATCTCATCAGGGACTCCAAACTATTTTGGTGCATCAAAAACACATAAACTCGTAATACAAATCGTCACGAGCGTTAAGCGTGCGGACCCTACGGGTTCGAGAACTATGTAGACATAGCGGAGACCGTCTCGGTCAATAACCAATAAGCGGGACACGGATGCTCATATTGGCTCCTACATATTCTCGAAGATCTTTATCGGTCGAACCGCATAACAACATACATTGTTCCTTTGTCATCGGTATGTTACTTGCGAGGTTTGATCGTCGGTATCTCAATACCTAATTCAATCTCGTTACCGGCAAGTCTCTTTACTCGTTCCGTAATACATCATCCCGCAACTAACTCATTAGTCACTATGCTTGCAAGGCTTATAGTGATGTGAATTACCGAGTGGGCCCAGAGATACCTCTCCAACAATCGGAGTGACAAATCCCAATCTTGAAATACACTAACTCAACAAGTTACGTTGTGACGTTTGGTAACACACAAAGTGTTCCTCCGGTAAATGGGAGTTGCATAATCTCATAGTCATAGGAACATGTATAAGTCATGAAGAAAGCAATAGCAACATACTAAACGATCAAGTGCTAAGCTAACGGAATGGGTCAAGCCAATCACATCATTCTCCTAATGATGTGATCCCGTTAATCAAATGACAACTCATGTCTATGGCTAGGAAACATAACCATCTTTGGTCAACGAGCTAGTCAAGTAGAGGCATACTAGCGACACTCTGTTTGTCTATGTATTCACACATGTATCATGTTTCCGGTTAATACAATTCTAGAATGAATAATAAACATTTATCATGAAATAAGGATATAAATAATAACTACTTTATTGCCTCTAGGGCATATTTCCTTCAAGGACACCGCCGTCAAGTGCATTAAGGAGGAGCTGGAGTGCCTCGGGTGGCGATGTCGTGGCTTGACGATGTCAGGGCTACGAGCCTCTTGGTGGCCACGTCGGTGATCCCCACCCCCACGCCGTCCTCGTCGGCGGGTGCGGGAAGGTCGTTCGACCTGGAGGACCTGTCGTCGCCGTCGCCGCGGGCGCCGATGGACGGGATCGACGGAATCGCACTGGAGTAGAGGGAGAGAGAGAGGGGGTTAAGAATTAAGGAGAGAGAGATGGGGATTAACTCGAGACATACGTCTCCAGAGAGCCACCCACATGCGTCTCGAAGCATCGCTCGGGCCTGGCTCTCGGGAAACTGTCGATTCGGCCGTTCCCAACGGGCCAGGCCCAGGGGTGCTTTAAGAACCGTGCTATGCGGGCTCAACAATGTATGCGAGGAACCAAACAACGAGGTCCAAAAGATGCTGCCTTACTTGAGCCTTGTTGGGCTTTATGTGGGCAACCAAACCGCCCTATGTGACTCACAACGGAAATCTAACCTGCGAAAAGATCAATCTCTACTAAGTATTACAAAACAGTTTTTTTACTCCCTTCGTAAACTAATATAAGAGCTGAGTATCAAAATACTCTTTATTGCAGGGTGAGCACCATATTATCTTTTATAAGAATATCAACAATCTCTATGGGTGAATCTTTCATCCACCCTGCACACACTGTACTTCTAGCTAGTTTGGCTAAATCATAGGCAGCACAATTAGTCTCTCTAGAAGTATGATAAAAAATAACATGTGAGAAATCACATGGAAGGTGATACATATTATCAAAAACTGCCGCCGATAGACCGAAGAGCGACCTCCATTCTTCAATGTCTCTATCACCTTGATGTTGTCGAGTTCACCTCATTGTGGTTAGACCGATTGTAGTTGCCAAATTGAGAGCAGACATAAGGCCAGTGCCTCGGTCATAAGTGCATCTCCACACCAATCGATTTTCCCGTTTCCTGCCGCGACGAATCTTCCATTTGAGTCTCTCATGACAGCGTCATACGAGCCCTTAAGTAAGTCTGGGTCAAAAGCCCCATCCACATTTAGCTTCACATAGTTGCTCCTTGGTCTTTCCCAGACATGTCACTTGTTCATCACCTTTGCATCGCTCGCCATAGTATAGTTAGCAATCAAAGCTCTTTTATTGCCATTGCTATGAACTTAGGTTTCTGGACATTTTTATTGCACTAAATCAAGGTTGTCAGAATCGCGATTTTGAATCAAATCGGAGCTCCGATGGTAGAATCTTCACTATCAGGATCATAGAAACATAGATTCTATGAACTAAAATCATAGAATCATAGGGGTTAGTTTGGATTGTAAAGTCGTAGAATCATATAACAGAATCGCGATTCTAACAACCTTGCACTAAATTTCTCCTCTCCCAGGCAAGATGACTATGGCTAAGACGTACGGATAGACCGAGGCCGTGGGCGGAATTTGAGATCAACGCCACTTACAGGCGAAAGGATCTTCCAGCAGCAACACATGCAATCATCGGCAATGGAGATATGTTTCTATTTTGGGAGGATAGATGGCTCCATGGTAATAGAGTACAAGATGTGGTGCCTACCATATATGATGTAGTGGCTCCTTGGATCAAGGCCTCATGTTCGTTCCGGCAAGCCCTTCTGGGCAATACTTGGGCGACGGATGTTGGCCCTAACCTCGGGCTCGAGAACATCGACGAATACATGCAGTTATGGGAAAAGTGGCAGTGGTGGAACTGCATGCAAAGAGGGGTGATGCCATCTGTTGGGCCTAGAAGGCCAATGGGTCCTATTCCATCGATCGCGCGTGCGACACGGTTTATGGGACGAGGCGGCACCATATCACGGTTCGTGTGGAAGCGAAGGCACCTCTATAAGGCGCTTCTTTGCATGGTTGGCCATGCGAAACCGCTCTTGGACTTGGACCGATTAGCTCGACGCGGACTGCCTCACCAAACTACGTGCCCCTTCTGCAACCAACAGGTCAAAACTATCAATCATATACTACTCACCTGCGTCTTTGCAAGAACATTGTGCCTATGGATGTGGAGTGCACTTGGAGACCTGAGACAGGCTCCGGCGCCAGAGGATACATTAGTGGAATGGTGCTCCACACATGTGGTGATGTATATTTCCACTAGAGACTTAAAAATGATCATTGCTCTAGGACTATGGGAATTGTGGGAACACCTCAATGCAAATAGTCTTGATGGATAAACATCATCACTTCAACTACTGCTGTGGAACATTGATCGCGAAGGACGGATATGGAGGTCAGTGGGATTGCTCAAGAGTGACCTGGACTTCTTCCTTAGTGGTATAAGTAGGCAGGCTACACTACAAAAAAAAGACACATCCGTAACATTTTGGGCGAGCGAAATTTTTTACATCATACATATGACACTTCTATAGCGATAATTGTGACAAAACCTGGTATCATCATAGATGTGGTGGGCTCCTACTTCTATGACAAAAAGTCATGACAGAAAATGGGCTTTTAAGTCTGGGCGGGCGGAGATGCGGCTGCATGACATTCTTTGGGCCATCCATGGCGGAAAAAACGTGGTAGAAGCGAGGCGAGAAAATTTGGCGAGTTCGATTACGGTGGGAGGCGGGGGCGGCGATCTGGCGTTCCTCTCGTACGCGTCGCCGCGTGTGTGCGGCGTTAGCTCTTGAACCCGGCGGCGTTGGGCTCTAGCGAACCCGGCGATTACCTTTGTAGGCTACAGCGTTCTTGAACCCGGCGATCGATCGATGGCTTAGCGAACCCGATCGAGTGATTCGCCGCTCTGCTGCTAAGCGAAGCCGATCGATGTTGCCTCTGGGATGAGCAGTGAGCATTGCGGGGGTTCGATGAGCGATGGCGGTGGCGTTGCCTCTGGATGAAACAGGACCCGTGGTGTGGTGGAGGCTGGATGAGCGATGAAGCGTTGGAGGGTGCCCGTGGAGGGTGGTTGAGCAGGACTCCATGGTGTGGAGGGCTGGATGAGCGATGAGCGGTGGAGGGTGCCCGTGGAGGGTGGTTGAGCAGGACCCGTGGTGTGGAGGGCTGGATGAGCGATGAGCGATGGAGGGTGCCCGTGGAGGTGTGGTTGAGCGATGGCGGTGGAGTAAGCGGCGTGGAGGTGGATGAGCGAGGGCCCGTGGAGGTGGAGGAGGTCGATGGTAGCCCGTGGAGGCGGAGGAGGTCGGCGGTGGAGATGAACGGTATCCGTGGAGTCCCGTTTTGCGATGCGCCACCCCTCCGATGAACAGGACCCCGTTTACGACCGTAGGAGGTCCGTTTAAATCCGTTCTGCGATGCGCCACACCCTCCCGATCAACGGGACCCCGTTTACGACCGTGGGAGGTCCGTTTCATCCGTTTTGCGATCGCCACACCCTCGATCAGCAGGACCCCGTTTCGACCGTGGGAGGTCATTTCCTCCGTTTTGCGATGCGCGAGACCCTCGATCAGCGGGACCCGTTCGAGCGTGGGAAGTCTGTTTCCTCTGTTGTCGCGATGCGCGGGCCTCGTTCCGTCGCTGTTCCGTCCAAGCCCTCCCGATGAACACGACCACGCATTCCGTTCCGACCCAGCGGTTGGCTCCCGCGTTCGTTGCCTCCCGATGAACATGGCGCATTTCGTTGCCTCCCCATGAACACGGCGCATTCCATTGCCTCCCCATGAACACGGCAGCGGCGCTATTTCTCCGTTCCGGCCCAGCCATGTACACGAGCCACGGCCGTGCGTATGTCTGTGATGGCGTTCGAGACCCGCCCGTATGTACACATACGTGGCCGTATTTTCTTTCTTGCACCACGGCGGCATGCGTGCGTGTACATGCTACGTGCGCACCTCTACTACGACGCGTATGCGCCTCTACTACGACACGTGCGGCGCCTCTACATCCACCGGTATATATGTGCGTACCGTTCGCGACGAATGACAATGCTACGTGCGCCGACAAGGTGGGCCCGGTATCGAGCACTTCCTTACTGCGAAGATGTGGTGGTGGGTCCCAGCGATCGGCGAATCATTTTTTGGGGCGCACTTCCTTGCGTGCGAAGATGTAGGTGGTGGGTCCCGGCGATCGAGCAAGCGTTTTTTCGCAAAATCACGGTGGCCCGTCCGGTGGGTCCCATTTGTCGGTGGAGGATAATTATTTTCCACGTAATAAGGAGGCACTTCCTTCTGCGGCCGTGGACCGGTATGCGCCTCTCCACGTATAGTCCACGTCGATGGAATCCATTCCTTGACCACATTGACCCGCTTGGCGGCGAAGCACCGAGGCGGTGGACAACGGCGAGCCTAGGAAGGGGCGGCGGAGCCGGGGAAAACAGCGGTAGTGGATGCCCTGCGTGAAGGTATGAGTGTTCACTCGTTCGGCTGCGGTGTGAGGCTGCGTCGCCTTGAGAATAACGAGGGTGTGGGTGCATAGAGGATGGCACAGCTAGCGGTGGGAGTAGTAAAGGCGGTGAGGCCTCGCGGCATCCTGGCCCGACCCGCAGGCGGCGAGGAAGCGACACGACCGGTGCTGCTTTAGTATTTGGAGCAAGAAGACCGGATGTTGAAGAAGCACTACGGCCGTTGGAGGGACATCGTGCGGTCCTTTGGAGCTAGAATCGTTCATATATTGACTAAAGTTGACAAAGGCCTCCGTCGATCAACTTAGTAGGCCCTAAGTCAGCCTCCCACCAAGGTGGGTCCCAACTAGCGAGGGTATTCATTTTTTGTGCGTAATAAGGAGGCACTTCACTGTGGGTCGGTGGCAATGAGGGCGTTTTTCATGAGATATGGTGGCCCGTCCGTGGGTCCCAGCGGTCGAGGAAGCGTTTTTTTCGTGAAATACTGGTGGCCCGTCCGGTGGGTCACTGCATTTCAGGTGGAGGAATAATTATTTTCCACGTAATAAGGAGGCACTTCCTTGAGGCTGCCGTGGACCCAGTTGTCAGGCTCTCCACGTCTGATACTCTTCGATGGAAGTCGGTCGTTGACCACATTGACCACGCCGGCGAGAAGAACCACGGCGGTGGATGGCGAGGCCTAGGAAGGGGCGGCGGGCGGGGAAGATCGACAGTGGAGCCAGCGGAGAAGAATCGAGGTTCACGGTTGGCTGCGGTGTGAGGCTGCCGTCACCTTGAGAATAACGAGGTGTGGGTGAGTAGAGGATGCCACGGCCAGCGGTGGGATTAGTAGAAGCGGCTGAGGCCTCTGTGGCAGCCTGATCGGCCACAGGGAGGCGGGAGTAAGCGGTTCCGCGTGGCGCTGCTTTGGCGGTGGAGCAAGAAGATCGAGAGATTGAAGAAACACGGCGGCGTTGGATTGACATCCAGCAGTTCGTCTACTAGAATCGTTTGTTGACGTATATAATAACTAAAAAAATCTTGCATACACATCAACTAAACATGCCCACAAGTCAGACCACTCTCTCTTTTTTTTAATAATTTATATATAGCTCATGGCAACTTCTTATGCAATTTATTAAAGTCGTTTTTTTGGTTGGCCAGGGCCAATTTCGCATATTTCTGTGGGTTCCAAACTATTTTTAATACCGAAATGTCGAGTCAGATTTAAAGTACTTTGAAGATATAATTAAATTAGGTTAATGCCCAGTGAAATAGAAATCTGAAAATGTGAAAAAAAAATCAGAAACTATAAAGTAATTGCCAATTTGTCATCTGTTTTTATATTTACAACCCATTTCATATTACTTTCAAGATTTGCAGGCGTCTTGAAAGAGTTGCAGCCCATCAGGGCGTACAAAAATAAGTAGGCCTGGGTATTCTTCAGAAAAAATAAACTTGGCTCATTTTCACAAAGAAAAAAATAGCTGGGCTGGTCACATGGTGAACATAAAATATAAGCCTGGGCTAGACGGGCCATAGCCCAGTTCAAACCCTGCTCCGTCTCAACAATACCTAACAAAAAAAATATTGCTCGAGTAGCTACGTCCCAGGTATCAGCCGATCTTGTGCTGTTCTCTTGTTTATTAACTATATACGCTCACAATGTCGTGGGTCCCAGATGTCAGGAAAACACTAGGAGGAAGCGTTTTATTTTTCCGTCTGTTGGCGTGGTGGCCCCTCTGTCATCCTCTCCCGTATACGCCGATTCTGTTGTTTGTTGACCATGTTGACAATGCGAGAGGCGGCGCCTTGCGCCAGCGCACCATGTGCGGAGGACATTGGCGTTAACGATTTAGGAGGCGGTGGGGCGGCGATCGTCTTGTTGGCGCAACCCGCCGTGGGGGCGAGCGGCGGCCCTTGGCGCTGGTTTGGTTTTGGCGGTGGAGGAAGGCAGTGCGAAGAAACACGACGGTGTAAAAGCAGCGAGTACTTAACAACTTATGCTGAAACCAGCACGGGCACTTAACAGCGAAAGTGAAAGCGTATGAGCACTTATACGGTTCAACCGTACAAAAGCCGCCTCGAGCAGTGCTACTTTGCCTCTGATTAACCAAGGGTGAGGCGCAAGCCCGGACAAGGCCAGGCGCCACCCAGCGCATCCACAACCTTACAAAGCGGCTTCATCTACATAGCGTGGTCAATAAACAGGATATTAAGCTTTAGAGCCATGGAAAGCATGAACATAATCTTACATCCTATTCTCCAAGATGGGCGGGCCTTCATTATTTGAGACCACCCATGAATAAGTATCTTTTCACCTCCAAGGGGAATTGGTAGGTCGACATAAACATCATGTTGTGACCAAGCGCAAGTCGACCCGACCATGGTGGAGCATCGTATAGGAACAATAGAACTTCGGCGGTTCTGTTTCAAGAAGATCTGGCTGTAAAACTGTGTATAAGCAATAGTTTATGAACAACATATATAACGAGAAAACAGCTCGTACCATAAGTTTCTCGACACGGTTGGACCTTTTCAGCGAGTGCGGCGATGGCACACATATCCCGTGGACTTCCACCATTGAAGCGCCCCACAAGGACCTCAAGGCGATCAATAAAGTGTAGGAACTTGTGGATGTCGATCGATCAACCGGTGCCATTAGTAACAGCGAGTCATTAAAGAGTAACAAGCGAGCAAACTGCTTAACTCTGAAAAAACCTACAGGTGCCACCAATTATAAGAAAATATTAGTTAGAAGTAGCATCTTCGTTAGAGATTAGTTGCTACTTCTAAAGTTAAATTTTGATTAGTTAGAGCAGAATAGGTGGATTAAGAAGTAATCGAGGCAACAAGCAAGAACCGGATACAAAACTAACATGGATGAACAATTGGAGCGGCGTCGGGGTGGAAGATCGCGGTGAAGATGAGACCAGGTTACGCTATTTCCATCAACATTAAATGCGCCAATTTTGATCTGTAACACTTGAGAAAGTTTATCCAAGTTGACCATAAAAAGCAGCGATCTTCTTGGTTCATGAAACCAACTCGGAACTTATATCCATGGCTTGTCTTCACTTTGTGACCATTAAACTAGTGTATTTAGTTATGGCAAGGCCGAGCATCTTGAGTACATGTGTTACGGCGAGCAAATAATACCTGCAGAAAAAATAATATGAGAACACAACATGTTCAAAAACCCCACCCTCCGGATAGAAAAGAGGATTCTAGGAACATATTGTGCGCGTTTCAAAATGTTGTGTTAGGATGAGAAGGAACAAGTGTGGCGTCTAGCGGTATGAGAAACACTGTAGGGTACTCGCACTTTGGGCCTTTGCAAATGAAACACACTAGATTGATGGGAAGAAAAATGCATCAGCGGCGGCTGCCATCCTAGGATTACCTGCGACCAAGGGACTTGGATTTATCGGGGATGGATGAAGAATTAGTACTGGTTCTCCATGAAAACCCTATGCAATCGCGAGAGAGGGTTTTCTCTGAACAAGCGAGAGCGAGGAGAAGGGATTCAGGCCGGTGAAATATTGCCGCTTCGTCCGTCCGACTTCTTAAAATTTGGAAAGGGGGGTTGTGATTTGGCGGCTCATTGGGCATTCTTTGCGGTGCTCTGACCGGGGTGTGTCTACCGTGAAGTTGTGCACTCTAATTTGTGCATATGGCACGTGGACCCGTTGCGGTTGCCCCACATATCTGTGAAAGGAAGTAGAAAGGCAGGGAGTAACTAGTTACACATAAATATATTTTTTGATAGAGATACTCCCTCGTAAAGAAATATACAAATCTTTTATATCACAGGCTCACCTTGCCAGAAATATACTCCCTACGCAGCATACGGGCATTATGGGGTTCAACTTTTTTATGGGGGTTCAGGTGAGAATATAATACTCGAGATAGGCTCACGGTTACGGACTTTGGGCATGAGCCGACCCTGCATGTTTGGGGCCCATGTGTTCTACCTCGGTGCTTTTCATATTGCAGCGATCGATGCAGCGCTGGTTTTGAATCTTGTCACAAGGCAAATACACAAAATTGAATAAAACACGGCAGCTGTTGGAATGAAATCGAGCAGCGGTTCCTAACCAGCAATCGAGTTGCAATTCTATCAGCGATATACCATGTGATAAATAATCTTGTCGTACTACTTATACACACAGGACACTTGTTTCACCATGCAGATTATTACATCAAAATCTCTCGGAGGATAGATCAGTTCGGCGATTGCGTCTTTGCTCTTGAAGAATTTCAAAGTTGATTTGGACCAGCTCTCCTTGCCGAGAAAGTTCGATTTTGACATCATCCTCTACCGCAAGATATGATTTAGATTTGAACCTTGACCATCCTTTAGCATCAATCATCATCGACCATCCTTTCTACTTACGGTATATTGAGCAGGTTCATTCACACCAAGGCTGCACATGGTAAGAGAAACTTGGCATGATCGCCGGATTGTTGAGCGACTCCCTCGTTGCTCTAGGAATTCTCTGTTTGCAAACAAGAAGACATACCCAAACAGTTAGATCAACACAGTGAATCATGTGAAACAACATGGAAAGAAAAAAAACGAAGCACTTGGGCGGCTAATGCTTACCAAGAAGGTGGACATGTCGGTTTTGTAAGGACTTTGGTATATGAAGTCTGACTGCAGCCCGATCTGTTGCGGTGCAAGCTGCGGGCGGCGGCAGGATCTGAAGTGCAAGTGTTGGTGCAGTGCGAAGCCGCTCTTTGCTGCGGAGATGGTGCTCCTTGTAGAGCTGGTGCGGTGTCGGAGCAGGTGCGGTGTCGATGCCGATCCTCCGTGGATCGGTGATCTCTTGGCGGTCGGTGCCCAATCCTCATTTGGATCAAGCGAGCTGCTGCCATTGTCGATGCTAAACAGCTGCGGTGCTCGATCTGTGCGAGACAGCGGCGATCGTGTCTGATCTGCTATGATCAGCTTTCTAACTTGACTAGGATCCGTGACCGTGATCCAGTTTTTTCTTCATTTCTTTTAAGCGAGAAGGACTAATTGTGGCGTTTTGTTAAACCAAACTGCAGTTCATCATAGGGATTCAGCTTGTACTCGGACAACGGTGATCAATTTTTTCGATAATATAAGTGATGGGCGGTGCCTTCGTTCTTGACCACGACATAAGAAGTGAAACCTGCAAAAATAGCCATCGTAGAAACAAACCAAGCGGTTTATTACGTGATGAATGTCACATGGCAAAACCTGCATCGTAAAATTGCGGAAAGAAAGAAAACATGACATTAAATCAATAAGATTTAGCGGTAAATCAATAAGATTTACTTGATGTGACACGAGTGAATCCTTACCAGAAATCACTATGTTGAAGTACTAAGCAGAAGATTGATGCGTCCAACTACGGCGTGGCATGCGGGGCCCGCCTACTCCCACAAGCGAGGACAGTCAAAGGTCGTGACAAATCGTATGGACCGAACATCCATGGGACTAGAAATCCTGGTGGGTGCGATAAACCCTGCAATGCATAAAAATATTGGAGTGTAACCATAATTGATAAACCGTCCTCACAAAAATATGATCTGGATACTTCAAAATATCTGGTGAATTGAGTGGACAGACATTAACATAGACCATTCTCGGGACTGACCACACACCAAAAGCGGCGGTACTAATAAACAATCTGAGGTTCACAAACACAAATCAAGTCTTGAACAATAGTACTTACTACGGACAAGCAAAGTTGCACTAACTAAACTCTGCGAGACTATTTCTTGCCACCGACCTACGGGATGAACCCCACATAGCTGACTAGGCCATGGACTTACGTGTGAGATGTCTACATGCACCATCACCATCTTGTCAACCTTGGAGAACCTAACAGTGGTCTTTCCACTCATAAACATGATGATGAAGACAGGCGCATCAGATTTGTTGGGAAGCTTTACAAGAACCACACCCTTCGTGTCGAAGGCACAACCAGAAATTGTTGTGGTCAAGTACAGCCTCGAGAACACGCTAACAACAATGCTACAGGAAAACACTAGTTCAGGACACGTGGCGACAAGGACACAGCAATTTGGATAGTTCAGCGATAGAACTCATCATCAGGTCTTCCAGTTCACACGGCATGACTTTGAGAACTTCATCTCCACAGCGGACTGGTTCTAATTCAAGCGAAACCATATTTTATTACTACCTCCGTTCAGAAATATAAGATGATTTTCGATATTATACTCCATATATGACTACATATCATACGAAATGAGTGAACAAAGACACTAGAACATGTCTTCAAAGGCATGAGAAGCGGAGGATTACATGCAATATCCATAACACAAATTCTTGAGGCAAATATACCCTCTTAAAGGTAGCATTGATGTTCATAAAGTACTCCCTCCGTCCCAAAATTCTTGTCTTAGATTTGTCTAGATACGGATGTATCAAGTCACATTTTAGTATTAGATACATCCGTATCTAGTACATCCGTATCTAGACAAATCTAAGACAAGAAATTTGGGACGAGAGGAATAGTTAATAATCTATAAGAAATCAGTGTCAACCTCTCGCATGTTTTGGTCAAAGAGAATTTAGAACCGTCATTTGGCACACTAAAATCACATGCAAGATCACCCGAAAGTTGTACTACCAGTACTAACTGCGTGTTAGATGAAAAAACACGATCAAGATCGAGAAAAGATCGTCAACAAGAGACATTACGGACTTGCTTAATGAGGGATCCGGAGGGGGCTTGGACAGGCGATGGCTTTGAGCTTGTCTGCGGTAGTCTCGGCGGGGTGCTTGCGCTTCTTCGTACCATGAGCCTCACGGTTTGGCGAGCCATAGACATCACGTCGGCGGTGCTCGGCGTCCATCAGAGAGGAAGCTGAGAGAGAAGAGTGAAAGGAGGAGCGAGATGAGGGAGAAGCGAAGCGAGTGGGGGTTTTCTTCAAGAGAGGAAGCGAGAGAGAAGAGTGAAATGATGGTTGCTTTGTCCGTCAACTTCTTCTTTGGAAAGGAGGGGTTTTGTGATTTGTGGCTCATTGGGCATTCTGCGGTGGTTCGATCGGGGTAGTCTACCGTCACTCTACTACGGAGTAATTTAGTGCATGGCTGGTGGACCCAGTCTTTGGCTGTCCCTACGTTGGCGAAAGTGAGTAATTTAGTGCATGGCTGGAGGAGGATCCGCATGGTGCAAGCGTGTCCTTGTTTTTACGAAGAAAAAAATGATTACAACAAGCGTTTCCACTCTTCTGACGGAGGAGTCTGAAACACGACAGCCACTTGAACATACAGTGCTCCTACTACTAGGCATGTGCGATGGTTCATCGTCGATTACTACACAATCTTGTTGCTAGTGTAGTAAGATATGGCGATAACAAATGATGTTGTCGCATGTCAACTACTCCTATATGTAACATAGTACCGCTTTTTTATTTGTCGGTTGAGAATGAGCAGTGAGATCAATGTTAGCAGAACTAGGTCCACAGCGCCGCGGAGAATGCGGTGCTCTGATTACTCCACGAAACATGAACCATATGAAGCATGAATAGTGTTAGGCAGGGTGTATGAAGGGTGCAGGATGGGAGCAAAAGTTCCCTTCTCGACCCACTTTTGGGTGTTTGGCGAGTGCATGAAGGGTGCATGAGTCCACACTAGTAGGTTGACAAAAATACGAAGAGGAAAAAACTATATTGAGATGAGAATGCAACCAAACACACCCCACGCTTTGTGCTCACGATGGTGATCTGCCTTTATGAGTTTGATCAACGGTCATGTTGCGCGAGACATGGACATGCCCATGCGAGGCGCCTAAACACCACGAAGTCCCTCTGCTTCTCGGCGCCGCGGCGTTGGTGATGTAAGGTGCAACCGCCCATGAGCCCGCTCGGTCGGCAGGAGCCAGCTCATCAAAACGGCGTCAATAGCACGAATGGATTCGGTGTGAGCCACGAAAGGATTCGCGGCAATGGGCGGCGGCCCGCAACCCTCCTTGTCAGCTCAGCTCCCACCATCGTGCGGAGCGGCTCAGCTCCTCGGAGATATAGGTGAAGAAGGAGACCAGGTCGGGAAGCCTCGGCTCGTTGAAGTCGACCGGGTGGTCGAGCAGGTTTAACTGACGGCCCGGCATATCGTCGGCTGCAATGCGGACGGTAGGCATCGCGCAGCCGCAACACGCGCGTGGCAACTTGGTTGACCAAGTGGCTGGCGATCTTGAACCTCGTCACGATAGGCCCGCTTCGTGCTCGGCCGGCTCCTGACGGCCTATCGTATCTCCGCTTTCTTGACAACTCGCGCGGCGCCTCGAGCATCTTTGTGGACACCTACCGCTTTTGAAGCTCGTGAACTCCGCACATAGCGGAGGAGCATGGCACTCCTCTCCTCCTTGAGCTCACGGAGCTCCGTCCTTAGCCCTGAGCTCCGCATCCTTGGCATGGAGCTCTGTGTCGGCGCCTCACCTCGAACTCCGTGATCTGCTGCGCCGCCATGGCACCGGTAGAAGCAATGGGGAGAGGAAGCAAAGGGCGAAAGCGGCTGAAAGGCAATGCAACCTACGGGGAAGGCGGAGGGAGTGGGGAATCTTTTGGTTTTCACGGTAAAACACCGGTCGGCGACTTCTCACATCGAGGAAGCGATGGGTTTTTACTGGTAGTCATCGTGACTAATTGCTGCGCGCGCTCTCCGTCAATCAAAAATTAAAAATCCTGCGCGCTGCTCCCATCAATCAAAAATTAAAAATCCTGCCGCACCCAAACACGAGCAATGCGCGGTGGATATTTAAATTACACTGCGGCAAGTAGATAAAAAAGGGTGAAAAAACAAATGTGGCGGGCCTAGCTAATCGGTCGAACTAGCCCATCTAGCTAGCCACCATGCTTCAGCGATGTACTCGGCGGGAAAGGTGGTCTTTCGTGATTTGATGACTCATTTACTTGCTTGATGCTTCTGACGAGGAGGACCCAGAAAGCAGCGGTGAGGGCGTCCACGTCGAGGAAGAATATGTCGTGCACCACGGGAGGACCCGAAACAGCGGTAGGGTGTGCCATGTCTTAACACGGAGGAAAAATGTGCGTGTAAAATATACCGTATCGGGCGTAGTACCTATGGTTCAACCTCGGGACCCAGCCGGTCGATCGAAAACACCCCACTAGCCACACAGCTTCATCATGCAAACATAGCACGGAGGATAGATGTGGTTAGCTCCGTCTCGACCAGCCACAGCGTCTCTTGTTCTAAGCGATTCTTCTATTTTCCAAGCTTTTTTAGTTGTAATAACACCACGGCAAGCTAAGCGCCGCTCTTCGTGTGTGCCCGTGCAAAGGTTAGGCGATGGAGAGAAGAGATTGAGATTGCGGACACAGGGACCCACGATAAGTGAGACAATGGTCATGCGCGTGTTGACGAGGCACTCCCTCTACTCTACTCAAGCGCAAATCTTGTATAAAATCAAGTTATGGGACAAAGCCAACAACCGTTCGTTTTTTAGGCTATCGACTTACGCTTTGTAGTCAGGTTGCTAGTTCGAATCTCGTCTTTCAGTTTTGTTAGTTTTAGGTCCAAATTTGATTAATGACAAGTGGGACCCCGTGTGTTGTTCCGATATTTCAGTGTAGGATGGTTTTTGAACAAACACTTTGCGGCGGTTAGACAAGTAACGACACGAGTTACGTATTTTGCAAGTTCTGAACAAAATGATAGCGGCATAGAATATCACATCCACCCATGCTTAGATACTATGGTGATCTGAGTTTTACACGTTGGAAGTGAGATCAATGGCTTGGGAGTAGTCTTTGTAATTATCGCAATTTCAAACTCTCCAAAGGTTTTTTGCAAATAAAACATTCAGGCCTCGTGTGTGCCTGCATCTTGATCAACGGCTCCCGGTGCTCATATTAGGTGCTCCCGTAGCATAATTACCGCTACGGTGATATGAGCATCTAGGTCGTATGATCGGTGATCGAGATGGCACATCGTAGTATTTGTACTTTCTGCGCATTTCCCAAACTCTATCAGCCGTATATTGCAAAAACATTCAAACCTCCTCACGTGGGCGTTAGATCTCGGTGAACTTCGTATCACCATAGAATCTACGGTGCGGAGCACCTCATACTCTCCGTGCGAGAAAACATAAGGTGCTATCGCAGCTTGGATGCTACTGGTGATCTGAGCTTGGAGGTCGTTTGATCTGAGATCAATGGCATCGGCGGTCTTTGTGCTTATGGCGATGGCGAACTCTTTTGGGGCTTTTCTACAAAAACCATTGAACCACCGAGGAGGTGTTGGGTCACAAATCCAAGCGCCTCAGAAGAGCTATATCACCAAAGCATCTAAGGTGTGGTAGCACATGATATTCTTACATACATGAGAATATGATGTCCTCCTTCATCTTAGATGCTATGGTGATCTGAGAATAGTTGGATATGGGATCAAAGGGCATCTAAGTAGTTTTGTACAAATTGTGTGCAATTCTCAAACTCATCAAGGTTTCTGCAAAATATTAAGACACATCATGTGAGCTGCTATATCTCAGATCTACAAGCTCCAAGCAACTCGTGTCGGCATATAGCATCTAAGGTATGGGGCACATGATATTCTCCGGGGAGGAGGGGTGGGGGTGCACAACCAATCGGTGGTTGGGAGGTGGGGACAAATATAATCTAAACAACCCTAAGCAGAGCTCCACAATTTTATCTAAGGTCGAGGGTTGACCCCGACAATCATAGCTCCGCCTAAACACAACATTTGCATGTCTTGTAGTACTAGACTTAATATTCATGTTTCAGTTTCATGTTCATTTTAAATATTGAGCTGAGGACCATGGATGTCTTACATTTACTCCTTAGTTCCTAAATATTAGTCTTTTAGAGGCTTCAAATGGGTGGCACATACAAATGTATATAGACATATTTTAGAGTCTAGATTCACTCATTTTGCTCCATATGTAGTCACTTGTTGAACTCTCTAAAGACTAATATTTAGGAATAAAAGGAGTATATTTTAATTTGTGTCATACATGCATGGTTTGGAAAAATAGATGCACTATACTTATTGGATTGTTGTTGTGTTCGTGCGTGTGTGTCTCTCTGTGTGTGTGTGGTCATATGCTTGATACATACAAAGTTTTCTCACCTCCATATTGTTCATCTTTTAAATTTGAATTTGCATTGGAAAACTTACTAGGGATACCATGAAATATGAAATCCATGTAGAGATCACTATATCACAAACTCACTAAATTCAACAACTCGTCATAAATCAATTACCACGTTGAGATTAGTATTTGCAAGGAAAATACGGGTATTGTAATACACATAGATTCGTTCGGCAATTTAAAAGGTTCCTTTCGTATTCTCGAATGGTAGGACCCAACAGCGTACCAGCCAGACCTTGGCTCGTGTTGATCCTAAAAAACCGGGCTCGTGTCCTTCGGTGGCGTCGTGAATGCGCACATTAAACCCCAACCGGTCGAGCCTCGGCGTTTCAAGTCGAAATATCGGTGGCCAAAATTCCAGCCCTAGGAAATTCCCTCATGTCCCGGTCCATAATGACTACCGATGAACAACGGAGGGATGCTTTAGTAACTAGATAATGCTACCTACCATGCCGAGCATGGTTCAATTCCCTCGGTCGCCGCTCGTCAAGGTCACCCGTCAACTGCATTGCCTGGTACTACTACTACTACACCAGGATGAACACAAAATTGAGCCCGTTTGTTCGTGCCTAGTACTTGAGTTAATATATCGAGGCAATGCTTTGATGCGGAGGATTATCCTTTTACTCTACATATATAACTTGTCTGAAGTCTAACTAAGCAAAATGTTTGACCAAATCCTTTCTTAAGAAATACAACAGGACAGATGTATGGCTTGAAAATTTATTGCATGATGCAGGTTATGATATTGTTTCAGATCCTGGATCTTAAATTTCAGAAAATACAAAAGTGAGCATAAATTCTTGAAACTAAGCATGGTCACGTGATATGGCACAAATATTACTTCGTAAGTTTTTCTTCAATTTGAGACAAGCTGCTTATGACAAGTTGCACAAATGAAGAGCCAAGGTATTTTGGAACAAAGACACATCACGTTAAAGTGACGCTTTCACTATTGAAACCGTGGGCGTTCACGTGCCGCCACGAGTCCCGCTTCTCATCGGCGAGTGCCGTCCGAAACAAGCGTGTGAGTCGACGGGAGGCGTCTTGAGCGAGACCGCTGCGCCGGTGTCGAGAGGCGTCTGCGCGAGACATTGTGCGGAGCTCACCGGAGGCGAGCCCTTTGACCGAGCTCCGCCGCCCACCGTCGTCCCAACTGCTCCAACTTTTAATATCGCCGCGCGCGCGGTTTAAAATCAACCCGCACTACCGGTATCGCTACAATCCTCTCTCTTCCTATCGATTCTCCTGTCATCTACCTCCAACTAGCTTGACCTAAGCGTATGCCATGCCGCATCACGATGGTCGCCCTTAGTGTTCGAGTTTCTGAGGAAGACACCCAGCGGAGTCTCAAGAACATAAAGGCGCTTTGGGGCGAGCTTGAGGCGGCCTTGCGGGAAGACGCGCGCTGTCCCGCTCCCGTTCCGGCTCCGTCGCACCGATTGCGCCGGCGCCCATCCCGTGGCATTGATGGGCTGGGAGCCGCACATTGTCGCCGAGCTTGATCCCACGGGGTTCCACGAGGTCCCGCCGACTTTCACGCGCCCGTGCACTGCGGCGCATGCGCCTGCATGTGGCAGCAGCGCATGCCCGTGCGGTGCCGTGCACCTGCCAGCGCATGCGCTTCTGCGCGTCTGTGGCGTGCGGCGCGCCGTGCACACGAATGTCTCCGCCGTTGTTGACGGCGCATGTCCCTGCAGCGGGTGCGGTGCCCCCTCGGCGGCATGGATGGCTGCCGTCGACCGCTTCCTTGCACCGCGCGATCGCCTCCTCCCGCCAGATTGACTTCGCTCGAAGTCGAACATTTGGCCTTCCTTGAAGCTAGGCCAGCGTCGAGAGTACGCCAACAACGGCGCAAACGCCGCCCGTCACCGTCGGTCGATGGCTCGGCGACACGAGCGCAGCGGAAGAGCCGCTTCCCACTAGGAGAGCGCCGCGCCGCCGCGTAATCTAAATTTGCCATGAAAAACGTTCGGATTGCCATGCTAAAAGTTCGAACTTTTATCATTTCTGTTTATTTTATATCAATCGTCATATAATTTAAAGTCGGAGTCAGACTGAACGAAATGTATGGTTTGATCGACTGCATGTTCTGCTAGTGCCATATCAAATTAAATATAAAACGTCATCAAGCCACATTTATTCCTTGTCATCCAACGACCTAGACTGCTTCAATGTTGAGCGCTCAACATGTTTAGCGTGCTGTTAATTTCATGCCAAAAATAGTGCTAATCACATGACAACACACAAATAATATCCTAGTAGTTAATATCCGCATGCACTTAATATACTTCCAAATTAACGTGCATTGCACGTACACACTAACTAGTGCTGCTAGTACGTGAAACTGGCGCAGTGACTTGTGAACACGTCCAGATATGGTCAGCGGCAACATCGCCCGCGAGTTCTTCCTGTTTGCCCGTGCATCTAAACGCAGAAGGGGAGGAGAGAGAGAGAGAGCACACATGGAACCCACCAGTTAGTGAAGGCGAATAGTACTAAAAATAACATTACATGTTATCCATTAATTAGGCCATGGTAATATAAAAACATTATGTGAACAAAGGGGGTATAACAAACATTGCTATTCTACGTATGTTGCCTATTGACGTGCGGCTTGAAGGTCCGGTCACATGTTCGATCCTCGTCCTTTTTTTTATTTGTATATGGGTCCAAATTTGTTTCATGACATGTGGGCCCCTCGGTGTGTAGTTTGTAGCACTTTAATTTGTGGGCCAAAATTTGTTCCATTCCAAGTGGACTATCGGTGTGTAGTTTTGTAGCTTATTTATAATAATTAAAGAGAACAACATAGTTTTTTCAATAATACCATGGTGCGACGTTGAAGGCGAGAAAGGGCGTGCGAGAAGCGATGACCGAGCAGGAGGAAATCAACTAGGGGAGTTGCGTGGGTTGCAACGGTGTTTGGAGTAGTTGTGGGCCGAATGCTACGAAAATATAATCTAAACCGACCGGAATAAATGCCTACACAAATTAATCCAAGGTTGGAGTGCCCCTCGCAATGTAAATAGCTCCAGCTTTGCGAGGGATGGAGAGGTATTAGCTTCAGCGTGGAAGATACGGTGTGAAAGCGAGGTCAATCAAGAGACATATAGATAGAGAGACAAAGTGAGTGTGGTCCAACATTCATTGAACAAATATATATGCTCTGGAGAGATATTGTCGATTGAGCTTTTGGCAAGGGTGAGGGCTGTAAGATAGAGCTTGAGAGATGATCCGATCCCAGGGCGTGTAGATATATTTTGTGCGTGGGAGGAAGCAAGGTCAACCGATCACATAGGGTCGCCGTGCGATCGAAAGAGTGAGAGCGGGTTGGAGAGAGTGACCTAGATAGGCGATGTGCGTGAGAGAGTATACAATGTGAATAGGTCGAATTGGGCTCAAACATGGTGATATATCGTTTTGTCCAAGAAAAAGCGAGGTCAATCGACATCGAGAGAGAGAGAGAGAGAGAGAGAGAGAGAGAGAGAGAGAGAGAGAGAGAGAGAGAGATTGAGTGGCGTGGCCCACCATGAGGTCAAAAGAGTGGCGGCGGCTTGGATGGACTGACCTAGATAGACAATCTGCGTGAGAGAGTATAGAGTGTGTCGATCGAGGCCCGAACAGGAGATATATCATTTGTGTGTGAAAAAAGCGAGGTTAAGCGAGACTCGAGATAAAGAGAGCGAGATTGAGCGAGTGTGGCCCGCCGTCTTGGAAGAAAGAGTGAGACAGTCTCGAGGAGTGACCTAGATATACAACGTGCGTGCGCGTCTTGAGGAGAGGTTGGGGGGGATAGATAGGCAATGCATGTATTTATACGAGAGGGTGAGAGGTTGAGGGGGGGAGAGCTCGGCATGGGGTGCAATGGCGGGTGTGTGAGGTAAATACATTTGGTAACATAGTGGAAAAAGGGGTTGTGTAGTTGAGAGACTTAGAGATCGAAACATGGAGAGAAAGAATGAGCGTGTGTTGAAACCGATAGCTTCCTAAGGTGGTTAGGAGAGGAAGATTGACCGATACTGAGGAAGTATGTAGCGTTTGTCTTGTGGGGGGGGCTAAAACAACATTTGAATGTACATAGTACGAGACTTAATATCGATGTTTCAATTCGATTGTACATTGTAAGATTTGAACCGAGGACCAGGCATACGGGTAATTATTTGAATTCGTGTCATACTAAGTTTTCAAAAGTTGACATTGGCTCAATTTGTTGTGCTATTTTGTAGGTCATATGTTTGAATCCATCCAAAAGTTTTCTCACTACCATGGTGTTCATCATATACATATGAATTTGTATTAAAAAGTAGCGTGGATACGGTGAAATGCGAAATCCACGTTAGAATTGGAGATCGCTACGTGACACACACTCTAATTCAAATAACTAACTTCGTGACACACTCTAATTCAAATAACTAATTATGTGACACACACTCTAATCCACGTTAAGCGTGGGTACCGTTCGATTTTTTTCAAATAACTCCTCATTAATTAATTTATAGTACTCCCTCATTCACTTTTATAACACCTTGAAGACATTTAGGACAATGTGCAAAACAGTTCATTTTAAGTTATGCAAACGACTTACAAAAGTGAATGGATGGAGTATCTCGTTTCAAATGACTTAAGTATTGCAAGGAAAACATGGGCATGGTAATACATACAAATTCGTTTGCAAATGAAAGAAGATTCGTTTGCATTCTCAAATGTAGGCGCACCAGGCAGACCAGGGTCTTGTCGGGTGGCCTTTGCTTCCGTGCCTTAAAGGCAAGCGCCTTGGTCATCGACATGAGGGCCAGCCATCCGTTGGGCCCACATGTCATGGACACAAAAGCGAGTGCCTTAAACACCAAGCATAATCTGTCGGGGTGGTCGCGTGTGTCGGACGGACGCGTAGAACCCAGCCACCCACCCCCTCCCCCAAAAAAGGGCAGCGACAATATAATTTCGCTTCCACGTTTGGATTGAAATATCTGGCGGCCCCAATTCCAGCCCCTGCAAAATCTCTCTTCTCCACCATCCCCTTCCGCGCCCAGATTGCTCAAATCCCTAATTCGCCGCCAACCTCGAATCGCCCCTCGTCTCGTCTCTTTCCCCACCGTTCCCCACCTCTGTGCGGACGGCGACAGCGAAGGCGACGGTCGCGCTTCACCACCGCATCGGAGCTACCTCATCTACGCCCTCGTCCACCTCACCGGGTGGTCCACCAACAACGTCGGCCGCCGCAACCGACATGCCTCACAGACACCGAGTTCCACCGCATCAGGTGCGCTTCACCGACGCCATCTCCCAGCTCACAGGGGCTACTTCATTGAGCACATCGTCGCACCTCCGCCCCCCGTGGCCGTTGGGGCTTCACCAACGGTCTCGTCCACCGCATCGTAGCACTCTGCTGCCACTCAAGATCTGCATCCGTGCGCGCAGCCAATAGCATTGCGCATCACCCTCAACGGCTCTGAAGTGACCCGCACTCTAGCTAAGCGAGCATGCCCAAATGCCGGCCCGAACTAGGTATCCATATATCACTCCCTTGTGCACTTTGTTCCGGCGATGTTTGGATATCCTTTCACTGCTCTCTTAGCTTACGCCTATGTAACTCGACTTTAAATCTTATTTCTTACGGAGATATCATCGAAACAAGCAAATCCATTATTTAGCGAAGCATGGCGGCGCTACGGGATCTGGTACACATCCCGCACACCCGTATAACCTTGTAAGTATCGTCCTCGGTACAACATCAAGGTCGATTCCTCTTATTTGATCAACCATTCGCCGTGTCAAAAATGCGAGAGGGATGCAAGGAGCACAAGGCCTGCACATCCAAGCAAGTGGTAACATGGACTTGTACATGGAACATCCCAAGAGCGAAGCTGCGATGAGCACAGCACAACGAGCTAGAGTTCAAGTTACCAGGGGCTAGAATTCATTTAATTCAATCTTGGCATTCGTGTATGATTTGTGTGCGATGGCTGATCCAGAATTCAAGTTACCAGGCGAACATTTAACTTAAAAATACGAAGGCACTTGCACTCCGAAATCAACATAACTTGAGAAATGTGAAGCTACATGCACTTTGAAAACCAGCTAATGATCCAAAGTAGTTCAGATTATAAACACTAAATGATGCAAGCACCAAAAACACAAAATGCAACATGGTCTACAAGGACTACAAACATGGTGCATACTGCTTGAATTATTAGTTCTCGGCTGAAAATATCGAAGTGTAATTGCACGTATAACCGGTCATAAACTGCATATCAATATATCTATCCTGCACAAGTATGCCAATAGTTTCAAACAACAGATTAGAAAAGTATTTATGCTATGTTGTCATGATACGGGGACTTTACGGTAGATGGCCTCGACGTTTCCTCAAGCTATGAAAATGCACTATAATTTGCTTGTCATCAATGCGCAAATCTCATCTCTCTCAACATAGTAGATCATCATTAGACACTAAATCCTTCAATGAGTTTGCAAAATGCTTGCATTAGATCCCTCATTAGACACTATATGTTCATCACCGGGAGCATGTAAAATGTTTGCATCAAATCCTTCATTAGCGATCTGTTCATTAGACACTTGAGGCTCAAGAACAACATGAGCTTGTATGTTTGCACGGAAACTTGATTAGATACATCGATTCAGTTAGTTCAATATTGATTGGGGAGTTATAAAATAAGTAGAAATTGGTTTCATTTTCTCATAGATTCCCTACATACAAGCAGTTTTACAACACCGTCGGGTTTAACTATTGGCCAGAAATTGAAGAGTTGAATTAGATATAATCGGGATGTGATGTACCTGCTCGTGCGCATGCTACTCTTGCAAGATCGACTGTCCGTTTTGCAAGCTCGATGCCATGCCCGTCTTGCCGCCGCTGCCTCCCACGCAGGCTACACCCAGGTTGGATCTTCATCTTCTTGTCCTTCCGTTAAGCTTGAAGCCGGTGACCGCCCTCGAGCGAGGCGCGAGGAAGTCTTGTGTCGATCTGTCCAGCAGCGGCTAGGTTAGGAGTGAACTAGGTGGAGGCTGGAGCGAATGAATTGGGATTTTTCCTGCTGTCGATCGATATGGGAGGTGCTCGTTTGGGCCTTGAGCCTGCTATAGGGCCTGCCTTGCACTTATGTTATTGGCCCATCAAATTGAAACATTTTCTTTATTTTTTACATTGCACGCTCGTGCGTTGGGACAAACAAAACTAGCTTGGGCCAACTGGACGACTCAAACTAGGTGCACACTTTCCAGCCACCGAGGCGGCCGCCCATACCAGCCCCTATGGTGGCGTCGCCTTTTTGCGTGTATGATTGGATAGTGAAAAATATTCGATGGCGCTTTTGATTTACCCACAAAATGGTTGAATTGCTTGTTTCTATGAACTGAGTTCGCCAATAATGTGAAGGATGCCAGTCTTTTCATCCTATTGTAGATTGCTTAGATCTCGATATGCCAAAAGTAATCGCATGAAATATACAGTAAAATCTAGTGTGATGTGTTTGGCTACAACTAGTCTGACTACACATCCTCATATAACATATCAAGGACGCACCATATTACCAGATTAACCATTCGACTTACCCATGCAGTGTGGGAAGAAAGAAGTATTGGGACTGCGTACCCAAGCAATTGATGCCATGGACTCCTTCGTACAACCTTGTAAGCGAAAAAGAAGTTGCAGTGTGCCTGTACAAAGAACTAGCGTAAGTTCAGTTACCTACTTCTCGGAATTTTAGTTAGCCACTTATTGCAAAAAAATTCAATTACGTTGCTTGGCTTAATTTAGTTTGCTACTGATTACATAATGGCACAACCTGTTAATCATATTGTAGATTGCGCCTATCTATATGTTTGATACTGTTAAGAATTACCTGTTTGCCTTAACTTAAATATCTACTTGTTTGTTTAACTGCTTTGCTGCTGCAATAGCGGGTTACAATGATGTTAATAACTACTTTTCAGCATCCAATTGAAACTCTTTAATTCCTTGTTTGTTTAACTGGTTTGCTATTATAACTCCCAGTTGAGATGTTTTGCTAACTTCAACTTTTCCGAATCCAATCGGAACTTTAATGGCAAAACAGGTTAGCCCAAGATCAAAGAGCGAGGTCCCCATGGACGTTGCATCATCCTGAAGTGGCACCGCCCAATCGTGCATTATGAATTGCCAACTGCTGATGCTCTAGAGGCTAAACTAGTGGTAGAAAGAGATTCATACGCACTTAGAGATGGAGTTGACATGTTGAGGAAGCAAACAACACAATCACAAGCAGTACTCAAGACAACCATTAAATATTTGGTGGATTTCAAAACGAAGCAAGCTAAGACTGACCAGATTGTTAAGGTCCTGAAGGAAAAAAGGAAATTAAATTCCTACTTGGTAAATCATAGGTGAAATGTTCTTTCCATAATTGAATAACCTTTGTGTTGTCTGTTCATGTAATCAATCAAACCATTTTTTTAGAGATCATGTAATAATTGTTTTTTTGTTTTTTGGTTTGTAAATTTATTTGAGCACAAGTCTGTATTAATTGATAAGACTCGGAGACATTTCATTTGGATTGCTGTGCCAGACCTACAAATATGCCAATCGGGCTGAATGTGCATTTAGCAATAGTAGTAGTATAGATGGACCATAAGTGGCACGCATCGGAAAGGGCCAAGATCTTTGGCTAAAAAAGGATCTTGTTGTAGCCAAAAAAAAGTACAGCATACGGCTTATGTATGTTAGTTGATATTATTGATCCATATACTCTATAAGTGTTTATATGTCCATTAGTTCTGTACATTCTTGGTTGATTGACTCGGTATTTGAATCTTGATACATCGCTTGTGTACATATCTAAATGGGAGTACACATTATGCTGCGTGTGACATTTGAGTTGGACATGAAGTGTTCCAAATATTAATTCACCTTAAACTGGATTCTAGTTTCTGAATTTGAGTATCGACATTTGTAAACCATATTCATATATGCGATTGGAATACATCTTTGTCGTCCTTTTGAATATATATAAAACACATAGAATGATTTATAAAGATTCATATAGGAATACAAAATGGATTGAATTTAGTTGCCGTGGTAAACATGGATGCTTATTGTCCCAAAATTCAAAAGAAGCAGCAAAATGTCCACTCCCGTCGGCTGCCCGAAGCCAAGTGTTTGGGAGATGGAAATTACTGTCTACCCATTAAGCGGACAATCCATCGCCCAATTTCCACTTTGCTCTAAATAGGGGTAGGTTAGTAACTTCAATTAGGCGTGACACGACCGCCTCTGAGCCCATTCCGACACGGTGGGCGTCAAACATGGGCGGAAAAACTCATTTGATTCAAGCTCGTCCGAAAGACCTCTGTTTCTCCTCCATTCCCCATTCATACACGGTGGGCGGCAAAACAAACTCTCCTCGTCCAAATCGATGTAGGCTAATATTTTAAATAGGGCAGATGTGTAACTTCCATCGGACGTGACACAACCGCTCTACTGTCAGCCCGTTCATACACCGTGGGCGCCAACCGTGGCGCAAAACACCCTCTCCTCGCTCGAAATAGTTACCGGCAAATATTTGGGAGATGCGAGATTACCGTCCTATCCCCAACCGACGAGACGTCCAAATTTTAAAAGGGGGCTAAGTTTGTAACTTTCCCATATTTCAGACAGGCGCGTCCCAAAAACATGGTTCCCCATACCTCTCCCTCCATCTTCCCATTCATACACGGTCCGCGCAAGAACACCCCATCCCCACACCAGCCTCCGTCCGCCACCCCATCCATCGCCGCCGTCCTCCACCACATCCATCGCCACAGTCCTCCACCATGCCGGAGCGCCTACCAAGACCGCGTCGTCCACTGCTAGAGATGGACGTTTCTCATCCACGGTGACGGATCAATAGCCTTGCATCGCGTCCTCTTGCTTCATCGGCGTCGTCGTCCTCTTTGCCGGGGCCGCTCACATGACCTTCTCTTCCACCGCAACGGGACTTATCCCCCTATGCACCCGTCTACCGTCGCAGATCTGCTTCAACGCCACCGACAGCCATCGCACCCCTGATGCCTACACGGCGCCGCAAGAGAGGTGGTACTTCATATCTCCTCAACTTTTTGATCTCAACCAGAAAATAGATCTTAACTTGGGTGTGTAATTGGTCAGCTAAGTGTTCCTAAATTAGTTTCGAAAATGCATGTTCGCCGCTCGGGTGTGTATCTCTACAGGGTTCCCACGGTGGGCCGGCCCACCCTGGTATTTTGGGTTGTCAGGCCCGATTCCCTCTCGTTACATTGCATTGCGCTTCCGATCTCTACTACGCTGACCGCTTTGCCTGCGCGGCGACTTGCAAATCCCGGATGGCATGACTCTAGGAGGAGACACCGGACTAACAGGAGGCCAGGAGCCGCTCGTCCAACAGCGTCACCGCTGCCCGGGTGCGCCGCCGTGCCTACCTCCCCAGTCCGTTTAGGGCTCAGGCGTGGAGCACCCACCAAGCCAACCCGATTTATCCTGAGATACGTCCTCAACACTCAGCAGCCACTCCTCATCACCCATTTTCTAATTGATTCATTACTCATTAGGCATGATTGTCATTAGGGTTTGTTGTGTGCTCAGTGCTACCTACACTTAATGGTTCAGATGTATTTCAGTAATCTTTAGTACCTCTAAAGTTCACAGGGTTTTCAAAATTCTGGCCCTCGGAACAGAAACTAGTCATTCTGGATTGTTGGTCGTAGTGACATTAACCCAGATTACTACTGCAAGCCAGGTTTGTTGACAATTTTACTTGTCTTTCTTACTCATTCGATATAATATCCAATTATTCATCTCGATTAGTTGCAAACAATAAGTGCTAGACAAACTTCTTCATTCAGATTTTGGACTGTCTCTTACTGCAGTTACAATTCTGCATACTTGTCCTGGTAAGCTCACAAGTAAATGATTGATTCACTATATCTATGCTTGCCTTGTCATATTTGTTGTCAACATTCTTTTAGGGTGGACCACCCTGTTTCTAAATACTGGAACTGTAGACATGAGTGAATAGTATTTCTCTATGTGATCTCTTCCATCATGTGTGGGTAACGAACACTGCATTGTATAGAAAGAAAGTGTCATTTCCAGCTTTTACATAGGTTTCGATCTTTTACATGGAATACAATCTGCCTACTTGCTTTGTGTCGCACTACCAACACTCCACCCTTGAAGCTAAACATTATGCCACTCATAATTGCTTAGTTTATTTGTTCAAATCTGAATTTCATATGATTCTAATGTTCCTACTTCAGTTTTGAAATGTGTGCCTGCTGTTATAAATACATAAGGGGTTTGTATTTACGTGTGTGGTGCAGTCAAGACGGTTGGGGAGGTGAACTTTGCATATGCAGGGGTTTATAGGGAGACACTCTCCGAGTTGAACCCGCAATGCATTCCATAGATAATTTGACTACTTTTTATGTTTTCATGAATCTTAGATTCTGAACAACATCATAATGATTATGAGCTTGCGCGCATGAAAAGAATAAAGCAGAACAATGCCATGGCTGTCAAACTTGGCATTAAGGGACTGAAATCAAGTCTGGATGCAATGCAATGCAAACGCTCTCTACCTACAGATTCATGCTCAGAATATGACCCTAGCAATGATTCTGAGCTAGAGGGAGACCTAAGTCAATGTAGCTCCCTAGTGGAGGAGTCAGAGGAAGATGCCCTATCTTATTCACCCATCAAGGTACTTGCTCTAACTTTCCAAGGTTACATTGCTTGCACATATCTTGCAACTGATGCTATGCATTGCTTCTACTTTATTGAACTGCCATTAGCTTAGTTTACACATTGTGTATGTGAATACACCCTGCCTATCCATTTTCAGTACATATTCCATCATCATACCATATTTATCCATTCAAATGCTGTTCTTGTGTATCAGACGTTCAAAAGGAAGAGGGCGATTGTTGATCATGGAGGAGCACAAGCAAAGTATTTGGAAAAGGTAGTGGCTTTGATAAATCAAATAGCCCATTAGGTGTAGTTGCAATATCACGACCCACGAAATACCCCAACTCTAGCAGACTCTAGCCCTACTACTTTGGTCATTTCTGATGCCCCAACTCAGCAGACCCCAACTGCAGCAAACAGTATGATTATGCCAATTGACATAGCACTAGCTGTACGACGCAAAACCCCCATTCCAGCAAAGAGTACACCAAATCCAGTTGCCAAATCCCTTTTCGAACCAGAGAGAGCCCCAATTGCAGCAAATAGGACCCATGTTCCATTTCTTCCCAGTTTAGAAGACGAAGCTTATGTTGTTGTCGGGAACTTTGTGCGCATCTTTCCTTCATGGAAAGATTATACCGCATACAAAGAACAATTTCCAGTCTTCCTCCGCAACTTACGTGTAAGTAATGTAATAATGTTATTCATGGTCATTACTGCATATGTTTCTGCTGACAGAAGACACAAGATTTCATTCTTTTAAATAGGCGAGGAGCAAACTGGATTGTGATGACGAGCAAGGGTTGGTTGCGCTTTTCAAGCACTCGTTGATGAAGTATCGTTCCTACCTGAGGCAAGCGCACTTCGATGGCAAGCCTCTGGACGAAATTTCTGTAAAGTCTCCGGTGCTACATTTATCCGGCGATGACTGGAATAATCTTGTTACACATTGGTTTTGGATGCAGCATAAGGTACTGTCTATGATATCACATCACAATTTGAACTACATTTCTGCATTTGCCTTAATGTCTCACTTGTCTGGAAAATCTGTTAGCGTAAGAACATTCGTTCTCAAGGGACCACAGAATCTCGCAACTATATCTGCTTGCATTGCTCTTGTGAGTACCTCTTGCCTGTATGACCATACTTACTTTCATAGCTGTTTGATTATGTAGCATCGTTGCACATGTTAGCCTCGTAATCGTCCATTTGGTGGACATTATAAGATCCGTATGGACTCTTACATAAATTTAGAATCAACCCAATGCTTTTGAAGAGGTTTAGCTCTGCAGTCCTCTTGTAAGGACTGAACGTGGTCTATCACTGTACTTACATTAACAGCTACTCCCTCCGTCCCATAATATAAGAATGTTTTGTACAGTACACCAGTGTTCAAAACACTCTTGTATTATGGGAAGAGGGATTGGTTCATTTTTTAGCATTCTGCATCTTATCTCCCTCGCCCACCATTTACTAAAAAAAGATCAGATCTATATTTAATCTTACCACAAGTAGAATACACAGACAATGCTAGTGCAGAAGTGTAGCCCATTGCTCTTGTCAGTACATTTTGTCCTGTAACGCTTGTACTTCCAGGGATTGGTAGTTGATTATGTAGCATCAATCTGCATCTTATCTTCATTATCCTCTATCCCTTCGGTATTATCATATCTATAATTACTCTCTACAAAATCTAGAAATGTGAGCAATGCTTATGAAGAAGATTCTATGCTGAAATTCTTGAGTTATCCTTACCTTGACATGGAGAAGGGCATTATAAAGCCGGTGTTAACTGTTAATGTAAGTCAGTCCTTCTAAAGCCTTTATCCTCAACTGCTGTTTAATTTTCTCATACTCCCTATCGTTTACTACTGTTTAGTTTGCTGTTTCTACCAAAATGCATGTTTATAAGAACCGTAAGTTCTAAGTTTTACTTGTAAAACCAAATTCCTTATTCATACCATGCACATTACTTAATACTCCTTATATGTATGCTTGTTTTTGTGGATCTATAATCCGATTGTGTGGTGAAGCAGCCCACGTTTGCACCTTGTCATCTCTGTTTTATCTTCTTGATGTGGTGATGATATGAACAACATGCCATGCACATTATCCAAAATAGATACAATGATTTTCTTTGCCCTTCATCTATGCTTGTTATGTTGACATGGTAATCCAGTAGTGTGGTGAAGCTCCCCGCATTATGAACAATGCCAAATTATGCTATTGATATTTTGAACTTACTCTTTATTTTCTAATTTAAAATTGGATAGAATTGACAAAACAGTTATCATCTTTGTTTATACACGTGCAAAACCTGTCATCTCTCTGCTTTGTTTCAGGGTGATATGCTTGATGGCATGCACAAGTCTGCTGAAGGCTGTGCGACAAACCCAACATATATTGCAGCAAAGAAGGCAAAACATCTTGAAGATAGCGAGACAACCCCAAAGTCTTGTCTTGATGCGGTGTTCAAGTTACTAGAGACTAACAATCGAGACAAGCTCACGAAATTAGTTATGCAATCAGTTCGACTTCTTGAGTCCCAAGTTCTAGCGAAAGGCATTCGCAACTCAACTTCGATTTGAAGTCCTATCTCTAAGAAAGATCGCGGAGAACACCAATGAGAACCTCATCGCTAAACAGCTACACCTGGAAGCTATGACCGACATGCTAGGCTGCTCTCACAGCCTTGCTCGACTTCTTGTGGCAGTTCCCCATAAGGCTAACCTTTCTTGAACTGTCTTGGAAGTGGTCTTGGTTCGATATTATTTTGTTACGCTACAATGGTGCCCAGTTTTTGTAATCTGCTTCTTCGTTGCGCTTTATGATCCTTTGGTGGCGAACTTGATGCCCGATGGATGTAATATACCTTAAATCCTTTACTGTATAGTGTAGGTTTATTCTTAGTTACTATGCCGTAATTTCTTTATTGTATAGAGTAGGTTTGTTCTTAATTCCAACTAGTTACGCAGCAGCCCGAAATGAACCCCGGCCCATGATTGTGCGAATCAAATCACGGGCTTTTAACAGGCCAAATTTGTCTCAGTCCTTGTTTGGCCCAATCAGATATCGGCTCGAGCAGGCCGGATGCAAACCGTGCCGTAGTTAGGCCCAACTACATGATGGGCTTTTAATAGGCCGAAATTAATATAGGGCCGAAATGTTAAACGAGCCCTTAACATGCCAAAACTAATATCAGACCGAATTACTAAGTGGGCCTTTAGCAAGTGGGCCCAAAAGCATAGTGTCTAGTTGACGGGACGAATCTGATATGGGCCATAATTGAGCCCAAAGCCTCTTAAAGGGCCGGATCTGATCTGGGCCGTAATTTAGCCCAGAACGTGGTAGGCTTTTAACGGGCCGGATCTCATATGGGCCACTATTAGGCCCGGAGCGTGGCAGGCCATTAATGGACCGGATCAAATATGGGCCGGCATTTGGCCGAAAACATGGCAGCCAGTTAATGGGCCAGCCTACTAGGGTCCTCAAAATCTTGTGGGCCTACAGCTAGGCCGACCCATTAATGTCGGCAAAATCTCGTGAGACTTTAGCTGGGCCGGCCCATTATGATCCGCAAGAATCTTGTGGGCCTTTACCTAGGCCGACCCATTATGGCACACAAAAATCTTGTGGGCCTTTACCTGGGCCGACCCATTATGGCCCGCAAAATCTTGTGGGCCTTTAGCTGGGCCAGCCCATTATGGTCCGCAAAATCTCGTGGGCCTTTAGCTGGACGGGCCCATTATGGTCCGCAAAATCTTGTGGGCCTTCAGTTGGGCCGGCCCATTTAAACTTGATGGGCCGGTCCATGTGTCAACATATCATAGGCGCGTCTCGCCCATTGGATGAGTGACACCTATGCCAACGCGGACCTGACACGTGTCTCCTCTAGCCAATGATGATTTTACACGTGGAAAATCCCCATTAGTCGGGGCTGTTAACGGGTTATCGGATCCAAAACCCGACCCGATAGCTTAACGGCGTTTCGTTACGGTGGATGCCACGTTTCGGTCACCCTTGACGAAAGCACTTAGGACGCGATTTATCATCATGGAAGTGGACACTTCCGTGATTATAATTTTGGTAATGTCATGGAACACTTCTACAACAAAGATGTATGACTATCTTGATTACATCATAAATTTGTCATGAATGTACATGCATGACAAAAAACGCGACCTACTGTGACAAACACGTATCATCACGGAAGTGTATTTTTTTTGTAGTGCTAGTGGTGAGTAGTTCATATTCGAGAGTGTGTGGCAAGTGGAGACTGGAGTGCCTTGTAAATAGTATGTAAACCTTCTGGAGTGTTTCTTCGCCCCTTTCTTCTCTAATATTCCCTCCGTCCCAAAATAAGTGTCTCAACTTTGTACTAGTTCTAGTACAAATTTGTACTAAGCTCAAGACACTTATTTTGGGACGGAGGGAGTATATGATATACAAACTTGTGCATATTCTAGAAAATATATCTCCTCTCCCACCATAAATACCAAGAACCAATAACAAATTTTTTTTCGTTGAATTTCCCAGACCAAGACCACATATTCTTCAACTAGTTGTAGTAATAAATATTATAGCAGAACTTCTCCCGCATAATCCATAGCGCATGCTTTATCAATAGCAAAGTCCAAACCCGGTAACCGTCATACCTCTTTAGCCTTTGCACAAGTAAATACCCTCCGCTCCTATACCGCATGTAGGACATTGCCCACTAACTTTTATATGTCTGTTAGACAAAGTCACCCGACATGGTAGAGGTCCTAACATAGTTCGCCAAAGGAAAATTTTAACCTTGGCGGGGCAGCTTAAGCTCCAGATCGTCCCCCATATTGGTGAATTCCGTGAGGGTCCGACCGTATTTTCTCCTAATATTTTATGTCCATATTGGATGTGTCACTCCACAAAGTATGCCGATCTCACTGAGAATCTCCTGTTTTTGCACAAGTTCCATGCTACGAAGTCCGACATGTCAAATTTAGGCAACAGAATCGCAAGGATCTACACCACATCAACTTGGCAGAATGTTTGAGAAACTAACTCTTCAACCAAACAACCCATAACAGGGTCAATGAAATCACTTACTTTTGATAAAATTGCCTCCACAAGCTGTGATCACTTTCTTGGTATGTGAGTTAGGGATCCATTCATCACCACAAACATTGATCTAACTACCATCTCCAATCATATAGATATGACCTCTTTTTAGTGTATGGACCCTCGACATAATACTTTGCCATGTGAATGAGGCTCCCTTTTTCAGAGTTGCATTTAGAATATCACAATCTAGATAATGTTTGGCTTTAAGAACACAGGCACAAATGGAATCCAGATAATTAATCTCCAAGCCTGTTTCGCAAGCAGGGCTAGGTTAAAACAATGAATATCTCGAAATCTCATTCCACCTTCTTTCTTTGGCACACACAACTTCCACCATGCAAACCTGTGCATTCTCCTCTGATTGTCACCGTCACCCCAATAACGCGATATCACATCTTTAACTCCTTTACAAATGTGTTTTGGAAATTTGAAAACCGACATTGCATAAGATGGTATAGCCTATACAATTAATTTGAGTAGCAATTCCTTTCCTCCTACTGAAAGTTGTCTTTCCTTCCATCCCATAATTCTTTTCATATCTGGATCCACGAAAAACTGGAAACAATCTGTCCTATCTAACCTACAATGGATGATAAGCCTAGATAAGTATCCGATAGTGCATCGGTTAAATTATTATTTTTGTATTACAAAACAGTTAGTGGCGGTAGGTGTTTTGTTGAAGGTTCTCCACCCAAAGCCATTTCCTTTTTAACTCAATTATTAAATCAGGAAATCACTATAAATCCGATGTCATATTTATAGCCTCCCAGCATGAACATGTTGTTTGCCATCGGATTAGTTGCATGGATCTTAAAGCAGTAGAGAGAGACATGTCACACTCGTTCGGTGACACCTGGCTCTGCGCGAACGTGAACGGCTTATACATAGTCTTTCCAGCCACTCGCGCACTCTCCATTCCCCCACCTTCTTCAATTCAACCCGCCTCCGCGGGAGCTCTAGCCGGAGGCGGACGCGGCGACGCATCCCCTTGGTGGCGACTGCGGCTAGGTTGCTCGTATCAGCACGTGATATGTCTCCAACGTGTCTATACTTTATGAAGTGTTCGTGCTATATTTACATCGATTATATATGGTTTCAGTGCACTTTTACGTTGTTTTTATGGACTAACTTATTGATCTAGTGCCCACTGTCAGTTATTGTTTTCTACATGTTTTTTATTATAGAAAATCGATATCTAGGAAGTTCAAAACACCCGACGATTTAATACAATTTTTTATGGAACATATGTGATTTTTGGACAAAGGAATTGACGCAAAACAATGCCCGAGGGCCCCATAGGGGCAGGTGGCATGACCACACCCCTTGGTCACGCCATGGGCCCTTGTGTTCAGCCCTTAAGTCAGTTGGTGCCCTTCTTTCGCCACATGAAAGCTAATTTCCAAACAAAATCACCTCAAAATTTCAGCCTCATCGAAGTTACCGATCTCCCTAGATGGGGAGAGGTTCTCCCATGTGGTCCTTGGCCTCCATCATATGAGCATGTGCATGGTTGATGACCCACAAGTATATGGGATCTATTGTAGTCCTTTCGATAAGTAAGAGTGTCGAACCCAACGAGGAGCAGAAGGAAATGACAAGCGGTTTTCAGTAAGGTATTCACTGCAAGCACTGAAATTATCGGTAACAGATAGTTTTGTGATAAGGTAATTTATAACGGGTAACAAGTAATAAAAGTAAATAAGGTGCAACAAGATGGCCCAATCCTTTTTGTAGAAAAGGACAAGCCTGGAAAAACTCTTATATGAAGGAAAACGCTCCCGAGGACACATGGGAATTATCGTCAAGCTAGTTTTCATCACGCTCATATGATTCGCGTTCGTTACTTTGATAATTTGATATGTGGGTGGACCGGTGCTTGGGTACTGCCCTTCCTTGGACAAGCATCCCACTTATGATTAACCCCTATTGCAAGCATCCGCAACTACAAAAGAAGTATTAAGGTAAACCTAACCATAGCATGAAACATATGGGTCCAAATCAGCCCCTTATGGAGCAACACATAAACTAGGGTTTAAGCTTCTGTCACTCTAGCAACCCATCATCTACTTATTACTTCCCATTGCCTTCCTCTAGGCCCAAACAATGGTGAAGTGTCATATAGTCGACGTTCACATAACACCACTAGAGGAAAGACAACATACATCTCATCAAAATATCAAACGAATAGCGAATTCACATGACTACTTATAGCAAGACTTCTCCCATGTCCTCAGGAACAAACATAACTACTCACAAATAATATTCATGTTCATAATCAGAGGGGTATTAATATGCATACAAGATCTAAACATATGATGTTCCACCAAATAAACCAACTAGCATCAACTACAAGGAGTAATCAACACTACTAGCAACCCACAGGTACCAATCTGAGGTTTTGGGGCAAAGATTGGATACAAGAGATGAACTAGGGTTTGAGAGGAGATGGTGCTGGTGAAGATGTTGATGGATATTGACCCCGATAAGAGGATCGATGGGGATGACGATGGTGATAATTTCCCCCTCCCGGAGGGATGTTTCCCCGACAGAACAGCTCCGCCGGAGCCCTAGATTGGTTTCGCCAGGTTCCACCTCGTGGCGGCGGTGCTTTGTCCCGAAAGCTTCCTTCTTATTTTTTCTCGGACGAAAGACTTCATATAGCAGAAGATGGGCACCAGAGGCTCGTTGGGGCCACCACGAGGCAGGGCATACAGGGGGTAGGGCGCGCCCCCACCCTCGTGGCCAGGGTGTGGCCCCCCTCTGGTTAATTACTTCGCCAATATTTTTTTTATATTCAAAAATGTGCCTCCGTGAAGTTTCCGGACTTTTGGAGTTGTGCAGAATAGGTCTCTAATATTTGCTCCTTTTCCAGCCCAGAATTCCAACTGCCGTCATTCTCCCTCTTCATGTAAACCTTGTAAAATAAGAGAGAATAGGCATAAGTATTGTGACATAATGTGTAATAACAGCCCATAATGTAATAAATATCGATATAAAAGCATGATGCAAAATGGACGTATCAACTCCCCCAAGCTTAGAACTCGCTTGTCCTCAAGCGGAAGCCGATAACGAAAAATATGACCACATGTTTAGAGATAGAGGTGTCGATAAAATAAATTACGGACATGAGGGCATCATGATCATTCTTATAACAGCAACATATATTGTCATATGATTTCTTATGCTAAAGTAACAATCTATTCACAATGTCAAGTATGAATCAAAAACTTCATTGAAAACTAACAAACTATGATCTCAGTCATTGAGGCAATTGCAATTTATCATAACATAGGAAAGAGTCAATATAAGAGCTTTTCAGCAAGTCCACATACTCAACTATCATTTAGTCTTTCACAATTGCTAATACTCATGCAATACTTATGGTTATGGAGTTTTAATCAGACACAGAGAAAGATAGGGGCTTATAGTGTTGCCTCCCAACCTTTTACCTCAAGGGTAATGTCAACAATAATAGTTCATGCTAACTTACATCCAATTGGATATATATATCAGGATCTTTCCAACACAATGTGCTTGCCAAAGGATAAAATGTAAAAAGGAAAGGTGAAGATCACCATGACTCTTGTATAAGGTATTAGACAAGAATACAAGATAGGTCCTTCGCAGAGGGAAGCATAGGTTGTCATGTGCTTTTATGGTTGGATGCACGAAATCTTAATGTAAAAGAACGTCACTTTGTATTGCCACTTGTGATATGGACCTTTATTATGCAGTCCGTCGCTTTTATTGCTTCCATATCACAAGATCGTATAAAGCTTATTTAATCCACACTAATAGATCATACATATTTGGAGAGCAATTTTTATTGCATGCAACGATGACAACTTACTTGAAGGATCTTACTCAATCCATAGGTATATATGGTGGACTCTCATGGCAAAACCGGTTTTAAGGATATTCGGAAGCACAAGTAGTATCTCTACTTGGTGCAAAGAATTTGGCTAGCATGAGGGGGAAAGGCAAGCTCAACATGTTGGATGATCCATGACAATATACTTTATTTCGGATATAAGAAAACATAACCCATTACGTTGTCTTCCTTGTCCAACATCAACTTTTTAGCATGTCATATTTTAATGAGTGCTCACAATCATAAAAGATGTCCAAGATAGTATATTTATATGTGAAAATCTCTCTTTCTTTATTACTTCCTATTTATTGCAACGATGACCAAAACTATGTTTGTCAACTCTCAACAACTTTTATTCATCATACTCTTTATATGTGAAGTCATTACTCTCCATAAGATCAATATGATCTCTTTAATTCTTTTTATTCTTTCTTTTATTCCCTCAAGATCATAGCAAGATAACCAAACCCTCGACTCAAAACTAATCTATATTATATATAGCTCACGGACTCGATTACATAGAAGGAACATAAAGAAAAACTCAAAACTAGATCATACTAAAACTTTATTCTACTAGATCAAGATATTACCAAAAAGATCAAACTAAGAAAAACGGTAAAGATAGGAGTGTGATGGTGATACGATACTGGGGCACCTCCCCCAAGCTTGGCAGTTGCCGAGGGGAGTGCCCATACCCATGTATTTATGTCTCTTTCTTAGGAGGTGGTGATGATGGAGTTGTTGATGATGTAAATTGTGCCTTGAGCTTCTTCATATTGTAATTGAGAAGAGAAATTTCCTCCTTTAAATCATCGACCTCCAATTCCAGCTTCAAGATCTTATCACATAAACCTCTTTTGCTTTTATATCCCTAGGTTGAGGTAGAGGGACATCCTCCTCCTCCGAACTTGAATCATTGATCCTCATCAAATGAGCATGCTCCTCCTCATCCATAGTTCAACCACATGGAGATAGATCCCCATAGGTCTTTGGGTCAGCAATGAGATGTGAGACATAGCTCTCTCCATCGAAATCCTGAGATGACATCTTGCTCCAAATCTGCTACAGAAACAACTCAAACAAACACAGAGGATATTTGCGTGGTATGGTGGTCAAAACCTTCGGGAGATTATATAATGAATTTTTACCGACCATAAGAAGTATCATGCAAGAAAACGGAGTTCGGAGGGCACACGAGGTGCCCACGAGGCAGGGGGCGCGCCCAGGGGGCAGGGCGCGCCCTCCACCCTCGTGGATGCCTCGTGTCCCTTTCGGACTACTTCTTATTTTCCTATTTTCTTAAATATTCCAAAACAGAGAAAAATTGCCATTAGAACTGTTTTGGAGTCGGTTTACTTACCATACCACATACCTATTCCGTTTCGGAGTCTGAAACTACCTGGAAAGTGTCCCTTATATATTTCTCCGGGGTTACGGTCTCAATAACATTAGTTCCAACGTTTATTGGATTACCTGAGATATAGTGTTTGATTATTTGACCGTTCACCACCTTCGGATTTGTGCCTTCGAAGTTGTTAATTTTTATGGCACCGGAACAATAGACCTCCTCGATAACGTAAGGACCTTCCCATTTAGAGAGGAGTTTTCCTGCAAAAAAATCTTAAACTAGAGTTGTATAGCAAAACATAGTCACCTACATTAAACTCACGCTTTTGTATCCTTTTGTCATGCCATCTTTTAAATTTTTCTTTAAACAGTTTGGCATTCTCATAAGCCTGGGTTCTCCATTCATCAAGTGAGCTAATGTCAAATAGTCTCTTCTCACCAGCAAGTTTGAAATCATAATTGAGCTCTTTAATGGCCCAATATGCCTTATGTTCTAGTTCGAGAGGTAAGGACATGCTTTTCCATAAACCATTTTATACGGAGACATACCCATAGGATTTTTATATGCAGTTCTATAGGCCCATAATGCATCATCAAGTTTCTTGGACCAATTCTTTCTAGATCTATTAACAGTATTTTGCAAAATTAATTTAATCTCCCTATTACTTAGTTCTACTTGACCACTGTATTGTGGATGGTATGGAGATGCATTTCTATGATTAACACCATACTTAGCAAGCATTTTACAAAAAGCACCATGAATAAAATGTGAACCACCATCAGTCATTAAGTATCTAGGGACTCCAAACCTCGGAAAAATAACTTATTTAAGCATCTTAATAGAGGTGTTATGATCAACACTACTAGTTGGAATAGCTTCTACCCACTTAGTAACATAATCAACAATAACTAAAATATGTGTATACCCATTAGAGGAAGGAAACGGTTCCATATAATCAAAGCCCCAAACATCAAATGGTTCAATAACAAGTGAATAGTTCATATTCATTTCTTGACGTCTACTAATATTACCAATTCTTTGACATTCATCACAAGACAAGACAAACTTATGGGCATCTTTGAAGAGAGTAGGCCAATAAAACCAGATTGCAATACCTTATGTGTAGTTCTATCTCCGCGTGGTGTCCTCCATAAGCCTCGGAGTGACACTTGCGTGAGATCATTCTGTTCATGCTCGGTACACAACGTCTAATAACACCATCTATTCCTTCTCTATGAAGGTGTGGGTCATCCCAGAAGTAATGTCTTAAATCATAGAAAAACTTTTTCTTTTGCTGGTATGTGAAACTAGGTGGTATAAATTTAGCAACAATGTAATTAGCATAATCAGCATACCAAGGAGTAGTACGAGTGTCGGTGTACAAAAGTAGGGGTCCCTTTTTGCACCCCTTTACTTGTGCGCGGGCAGTCACAGCCCCATGCCCCTGACCACGCTTGGCAGGGCAGAGGAAGCAAAGGCACAAGACGACTAGATCAACGCCAAGATGGAAACACCAAGAGTAGAAGGGCGAGGTGGACTCCCCCGGCAAGGCCCTTGCCGGGGCGGCCTCCATAGCCCTGGCGAGAGCCTTGCCAGGGCAACTTGCCCAGCTCCAGCAGGGCTGCCACCCTCAAGCCAGAGAGTCCCGATGCCCTCAACCACATTGGAACCAAAGCTCGGGAGGCGCCTCCATGGTGGCATGCAAATCTTTGTGAAGACCAGAAGCATACAAAATCAGATGAGAATCAGAAGACGACGATCCTTGGCAAGATCCTTGCCGAGGATACCCACGAGACCCCCGGCAAGCCCCTTGCCGGGGACGACCACAACGCCATGGCAAGACCCTTGCCGGGGCCCCGGCAAGACTCTTGCCGAAGACATCAGCGGGGCCGTAGCTAGGCCCACATCTGCCAAAGCTCTGCTGCCGTTCCCATCCAGCTGCCAGCCCATCAACTAGGCGAACACATGTGTGGCGACGTGTGGCCTCTAGGCCAACTCAGCAAGCACATGCGTGGTGGCATGTAGATCTTCATGAAGACCCTACCACCACGCCAACTTAGCAGCCTGCCAGCCTACATAGTGCTGCATGCCTTGTCGTCCTGGACACGTGCCGGAGCAAGGCGGAGCGGCGACGGATGGGACGGACCTCGTTACCGCCCCGATAAAGCAAGTGGACACCTAAGTAGCGCAATTAATGCACTTTGTCCTGTAATGAGAGGCGATAAGCTTGTGCACTGTATAACTTTCCACCTCCTGTGTGCCACTGTGGCAGCCCCTTTGCCTATAAAAGGATGCCCGCGGCGTACTGGGAGAGGATTCGGATCTTTTGGACGAAGCACGCACCGTAGCTAGTTCAAAAGCTCAAGAACACTCAAATATACACCAAAGCAAGACTAGGGTATTATGCATCCTCGCGGCCCGAACCTGGGTAAACGATCTTTGTGCTGGCTTCTAGACCCGCTCTTTACACAACCCCGTGCCTGCCAATCGTAGAAGGGATTCTTCCCATAGGTGTCGTTTTCCCCCGACATATTTGGCGTGCCAGGTAGGGGGCACAATTGTGAAAATCCGGTCTAGCAGCTAGTATAGCAGTTCTTCATCATCATGGGTCCCAAGAAGAAGGGGATCACAGTGATCGGCTCATCCAGGGCCGGCCCGTCCGCGCCAGCGCGAGCAGGCGGCCGGGTGCCCACGGATGGGGCCGGAGACGTGACCCGCGAGCATGCACAACATTCTGGCGATCGGAGCCAGGCGAGCGGCGTTGTACGAATCCGAGACGACGAGCCACGCGCCGCTGGGTTCGAGGGCGGGGCCGTGCTGCCCACGAGCGGCGCAGCAGCCTCTCCGGCACCCCAGCTGGCGCCCGTGCCGCGCCCTTTCCAGGTCGCGCACAATGAGCAGCAACGCGATGTTGGAGCCCCCGGGCACCGCCACGGAAAGAGCCCTGTGCACCACTCACATGATGAACCAGACCAGCGTGCGCGCTCAGACGCCGGTGGAGGCGGCATGTGTCGGTGTAAAAACCGACAGATCTCGGGTAGGGGGTCCCAAGCTGTGTGTCATAGATCGATGGGTAACAGGAGACAGGGAACACGATGTTTACCCAGGTTCGGGCCCTCTCTATCGAGGTAATACCCTACTTCTCGCTTGATTGATCTTGATGAATATATGGTTACAAGAGTTGATCTACCTCGAGATCATATGTTATGGTCTAAGACCTAAGGGTATGATGAGTAATGTCATAATGATCTATCGACTAGCCTGACCTAGGCTTATATAATGTACTAGAGGCCTAGGATAACAAGAGTCCTAGTCGAATACGCCGGTGGAGAGGAGTCCTTGTCTTGATCACCAAGTCTTGTGGAATCTTCCTTGTGTATACATCGGCTGTCCGAACTGGCCCATGAGTGAATGGCCATGGGGGTCCTCGGCCCAATCCAACTGATCGGGAGACGACGTGTTGAGTACCCCTAGTCCAGGACACTGTCAGTAGCCCCCTGAACTAGTCTTCAAGTTGGGGACGCTCCTCGATTCTTCCGAGCTGTTCTTCATCTTCGGTTGTCGGCCTTGAAAACTGGTTCAACAAATCTTCTCATCTTCGATCTGGAGGATCGCCGAAGTGAATCCAAAGAGTTTACACGTCGGGTATCCGAGGAGCCCGTTTAAGTTTTCGGCCTTTATCAAGGCCTTGTTATTTTTACGCCACACCTTGGGTTTGAAGTTGTTCCCATGTGGCGGTGTCCTCTTGCATCCGAGCTCCAATGCCGGACTGCTTTTGAGGTATCTTTTGCAGCCGAGCACCAACGCCGGACTGTATCCAAGCTCCAACACCGGACTGTATCCAAGCTCCAACACCGGACTATTGGTGTCATAGATCACCTTAGTTTGAAAAAGTTTGAAGGAGGTTAAACCGAGCTTAATGCCGGAGATGCCCTCTATGGAGCCAGCCACTTGCAACCGAGGTTTATGCCGGACTGCTTCCAAGCTATCTTTTGAAGCCGAGCACCAACGTCGAACTGTATCCGAGCATCACCTCGGCCATGGGCTTATTTTTATGAATTTAATTCCGATTTGTGCAATGTATTCTTTGCCAAGACATATAGCCAGTAGCTCTCAAGGTGTGCGTCGACCAAAAATCCGAGATGCACATTAGAGGAGATAATGATCGGCGGACGGGCCCTTGAGAAAGGGTTTTGCGAAGTCGCCGTAGTATATTAGCTTGATGCCGGATAGGTCCCTGATGGTGACCATTGTTGTCCGAAGACGCGTTTTCCCATAGTTCGGTCAAGCCGAACACTGAGCCCTTTGAATTTTCTGCATTGAATAGGCAATGCAGTAGCCCCTGAGACACTGGTCGGGTGGTAACACCAGATCAGGGGATCATTGTGCCCCTTTAATGTTAGTAAATGATAATCCCAAAGCCAGTAGCCCCCGAGCCTTAATGTGGGCACGGGTGGCCGAATTAAGGATCGATATCCGAAGTAATATCACAAATTATGTGTAATGATTCTATCTATCCAAGTACTTTACATCATTAATGCTCGGATCCGCATTGTACAAAACTTTATTGACCGACCATCGGTTCCACCTCCTCGGCCAGTAGCCGAGGAGTGTTTGTCCTACTTTATAAAGCCGTTATAAGGGCAAAGATTTATGGAAAACAAGGCAATCCGGCCATACGGTTCTATAAACAAAGTTACACGGAGAGATATGTTGTATTACGTTTTAACGTAAGAAACATCTTCCAAAGAAAATAGTCCCGCTATCGGTTCCTTTCTTTGGGTTGTCATGCTTATCATGATCATGAAACCTCACCTCCGATCGATGTGGGAGGAAAATATTGAGCATTTAGTTCGGGGAAAGTTCCCGAACTCTATGGTATTAATGAACCAAAAATTTCACTTCTGCCGTTGCCGACCAATGTGATCCTTTAAGATTGCTAGCTTTCGGCTTCACCCAGTCCGAGGTACTAACTCGGATGACCCGGTAGTAACAATCACAGAGGTGCTCCCTTTACCGCCTAGCCGAACAATCGGGAACGTATGGGTAAGCACAGGAGCCAGGCAACCTAGCTTGGCCAAAATCTTAAGTCAAATTGATGCATATTTATGGCTTTATAATGATGATTGAAGAAGGCGGCCCTCGTATATTAAATATAAACACCGATGATATGTTTATTTTGACTCTGTTGCGACCGTTTATCAGTTGAAAGTGACCCGTCGTCGGCTTCCGCCCCTTGTAGATGCTACGCAGGGTGTTTTCGCAGTAACAAAACAACCCTTCGCCAACGTCTCGGTGCCCAAAGGCGGTTGTGTTAGCACAAACGAGGCAATCGGATATGCGGGCTTTATAAATTTCACTTAGTCATAGGAGCTTAAAGTTGGGAGGCCAGTTACTAGCCCCCGGCTAGTGTTCGGCGACAGTCGAGGTCAAGCCATAAACACTTCGGCCAATGTTATGAATGGACCGTATTAACACGGGGTGACCTCTATCGATCTTATAGTTTAATACAGTCATCGGATCGCTGCCCAGTTTATGCTTATTGTGACAGTCAGTTTTCGGCTTTCTCCACTGAGGCGCTTAACCATGGTAGCTGGAAGCACAATCGCAGTGGTTCTCCCTTTGCGCACCTAGCCGAACAAAGCGGAACGTAGGAGGCAAGCACAGGAGCCGGGCAACCCAACTATTGACCAAAGACACAATTCGAAACCGATGCATATATAGCAATATCTAAGAATGTTTTTGCTGAATCTCTAAAGGTGTCCGGCGTTGCACTGCAAGACTTATGCTGGAAACACACAAATAGTTTAAAAGTGCCATAGGCTTGGAAGACCAAAAAACTTCAGTAAAAACTTGACATCCGAACTAGATCAAGTGTTCGGTGCCAATCCGAAAATTGGCCTTAGAAAAAAAGGTTTTGCTTCTGTCGTGCTTTAACATGACACATCCTATCTCAAGACTTAAAGCAGGCCAGCCTACAGCTTCAACCTCCTATCCCGAAGGCGGAGTACTTCTCGTTAGGCCAGTTTAGCAAACTAAACTCTAGCGACTTTGAGAGAGAAATTAGGCTCCCCGGCTATTGACCACACACTCGCGTCTAAAAAAAGAGTGATAGAAAAAGACTTTTCAACGACTAAGAAGAAAACGCTTATTATAAAACGGCTTGTGTAAATTTTAAGAGCCCCCAAGTGACTTGGGTAAAAAAATATTTATGTATAATGATTGTATGTACCAAAGTACTTATATCAGTTATGTGTTCACCCGAGCTTTAAACGCGTCTTAACCGACCGTCGGCTTCTCCCTCTTCGGTCAAGGGCCGAAAAGTGTTATGTACTCCACCTGTCGAGAATATTGACGGTGTTTCCGATAACCAGGCAATCAGGCCATAAGGCATAACGAGACATAAAGCGCTCAGGGAACTTATGCTATATTACTAACGAAGTGTAAGAAGCATCTTCGAAGAAAATAGTACCCCCACCGATACCTTTCTTCGGTTGCTCATTGTTACTATGAGACTTGTGCAATAGATTTTTTGTACTCATGAGTTCCGTTGTGTGCCGACCATGATTGAAAACAGAAGGCGCTAGCTTTCGGCTTCACCAGTCGAGGTCCGAGCTCGGATGACCCGATCATGACAATCGCAGAGGTGCTCCCTTTACTCCCTAGCCGAACAATCAGGAACGTAGGGGTAAACACAGGAGCAAGGCAACCCAGCTTGCGGAACACTTAAGTCAACATGATGCATATTGTGGCGTAATACACGAACAGGGAACAAAGCCGTACATGTATAATCATATGCAAGAGGAAAGGCTTCATAAAGGAAGTCCCCAAGTAAACGGGGTATTTGAATTTGTGTGTCACAAACAAAGTTTTGAGAAGGAAGTTTTTCACATACAACTTTTTGCCAAAAAAGTATAATGCTTTGGTTGAACTGAACAAAATTTAAAATTGAAAATTCTGAGCATAAAAGCGACTTAGCTGGTTAATGTGCTCAGTGCCTATGCACGGCCCGAGCTTACGGCGGGACAAGGTCCAAGCCCCCAAGCCGGTCCCGATGTAGCAGAACGAAGAGCTCGGCACTCCGAAGTGGCGACATAGCACGGCCAATGTAGGTCGGCAGTGTGACGCCAAAGTCCCCGACGTGGGTTAATGAAGTGATGACGAAGCCCTCGGTCCAGCCGAGGTGACATGGTACGTCGGTACACCGAGGTAACAGCGCTGCCCGACCTGGATCCTTTACCCGTGCACAAAAAATAGTGGAAGCCGGAGATAATAGGAATAATAATAAATAAAAAATTGTTGCATAATTAATAATTTATACAAAGTGAGTAATAGAAGAAATATGGCCCGTGTGCCGAACACTCGATGAGGTAGAGCTCTCTCAGCGTTGCCGAAGTCCTCGAGGCAACCGAACATGTCGGTATGGCGATTCGACCAACAAGGTGATCACGCGAGCCGATTTATGCCGATTGGGACAACGACGTCGGCTTGCCGAAGTGACCGCGTAACGCAGTCGAAGTCGAACACCTACACACATAAAATAGTGCGGTCCAAAAAGAATAATTGTGTTTTTGCAAAAATAATTTATTTAAAGAGAAGTGGCCTCACGCCGAAGTCAGTGGCGATGCAGGGCGTCGGCGTGACGCGGTGAAGGCGTGGCAAAGCTTGAATTCACAGGCCGGTCCGAGTTCCAGATGCAGCATTCGCCGAACTGTATACAGAAACTGACCGAACCACCACGTGACCGTCGTTAATACGGCCACCATTTGATAGACCTGTGTATAGATGATGAAACAAACCAAAGTAATAATTCCTCGGAAAAAATAAACCCAAGCAAAAATACTAGAATTAATAGCACCTGGTTTATCTGTTGTAGCAATCTGAAGAAAGGTTACTACCAAAATTGGGACTCGATCCACACACCCATTGCTTTATGGGCGATAAAGCGATGACATAGCGATGTTGGCAAAGGTGGGCTCGTCGAGGCAAAGCCCCCGGTCCAGCTAACGTGACGAAGCTGGTCGGCTGGTGACGCCGAAGTTACCGGAGTATGTTGATGAAGAAATAGCAAAGTCTCCGGTCCAGCCGAGGTGTCGAAGCCTCCATGTCAGCCGATGAGTCGAAGCAGGTCGGCTGGTGACGCCGAAGTCATCGAAGTAGGTTGATGAAGAAATAGCAAAGTCCCCGGTCTAGCCGAGATGACAGAGCAGGTCGGTAAGGAGACGTTGCAGCTGCCATGTCAGCCGAGGTGTTGAAGCAGTTCGGCGTGATGGACATCGACTTGAAGAAGCAACAGTGCGGCCATGCCGACAATGGTCATAACTTGTGATGCGGTCAATGCCGGATTGATGAAGTGACCGAGCGGTTATGTCGGCGTGCCTGACCCATGCAATCCGTGGGGCGATGGTGTTGGTAATGATTTATCCTTCACGATGCCGAACTCTTGTTCGGCTTGCCGGCTGATGATCCGATAAGGTTAGGCTCGGCTCGATGAAGCAACGATCTGTCTACCGCAGGTCGGCAGACGTGGAGCGATGTTACTGAACTGGTTTGACACCAGCGCGATGGTGAAGAGTGCCTCAGAGAAGGCTTAAAATTTTATGGGCACGTGTTAAGAACAATGCACAATCCCTAGAAGAAAATTCCTTTAAGAAGGTCATCCAATATCACGTTCATAAAGAAACATGAAATCTGGTCGGATCCCTATTCGCGTAGAAAACAAATCCAAAAAGTGGTGCACTAATCGGAAGGTTCTCGGAGTTTGCACGGTCGGATCGAGCTGAAATTTTGAGGGGTGGTAGATATTGGAATTCCTCAGCCGATAAATGGTTGGATCTTCCAAAGGACGTCCAAGCTAGGTGCTGGAGACCAATCCCTAAACTCGTCCAGATTCCCGTCCAGATTTGACAGGGCTCCGGTATATCGTAGATTGCCGAAGATTCCTCCATCGAAACTTCACGAAATTTTGCATGGTTGTTGTAGACTTAATTCCGCACAATTCCACTGAAGCAATCGTTAAAACGACACTCGAGGAGGCGGTGGTGGCGGATACAAGTTCGCTTTCCAAAAAAACAACACGGTCGCTCAAGGGCAATGTTGACGTTGAGCCCCCGAGCTCCATGGATGATTCCTCCATGATCATGATAGAGATCGGAGTTGATGTTGATGAAGGCCCTCATCCGAACATGATGATCGGATGTAGGGCGCAATCCTCGGTCAAGCCAAGGTGACTAGTCGAGCCGGCGACGAAGATGCCGACATCACAGTTAATCTGCAGTCGAGCCATTGATCCTTTGCTGATCACACAGCGGAACTCTCAATGAAAGCACCATTGTCGGTGTCAAAACCGGCATATCTCAGGTAGGGGGTCCCAAGCTATGTGTCATGGATCGATGGGTAATAGGAGACAGGGGACACGATGTTTACCCAGGTTTGGGCCCTCTCTATCGAGGTAATACCCTACTTCCCGCTTGATTGATCTTGATGAATATATGGTTAGAAGAGTTGATCTACCTCGAGATCATACGTTATGGTCTAAGACCTAAGGGTATGATGAGTAATGTCATAATGATCTATCGACTAGCCTGGCCTCGGCTTATATAATGTACCAGTGGCCTAGGATAACAAGAGTCGTAGTCGAATATGCCGGTGGAGAGGAGTCCTTGTCTTGATCACCAAGTCTTGTGGAATCTTCCTTGTGTATACATCGGCTGTCTGAACTGGCCCATGAGTGAATGGCCATGGGGGTCCTCGGCCCAATCCAACTGATCGGGAGACGATGTGTTGAGTACCCCCTAGTCCAGGACACCGTCAGCGTGCGAGCGCGAGACCACGACAGAGCCCCTTCTAACCCGGTTAGAAGTCGGAGCGCGTCACGGTCTATGCAGATCTCACCGCCACCTACGCCAGCAGAAGTGCTGGCGCGCCTACAGCTGATCCTCGACATCCCCCCTGCTGCGGAGAAGCTCGACGAGTGGAGAGCCACCATCCGAAGCCTCGTTGGCTTCGCCAACAAAGACGAGCCGCTCCTGGCGGGGCCCTCGCACGGGTGTCCTGACGAGCCGGTGCATGCCGGCATTGGGGGGACCAGAGACGTTGCGACCACGGTGCACTCCCCCCCCCCCCCCCCGCGGCCGCGGCAACAGCCACCGGCCCGTCGACCCGACGTCGGCGACAATGTTTTCACGGTGTCGTCCGACCCGCGGACATGCTGCGACCAACATCAAGTCCTTCGGGAGCGAGCCCAGGAAGACGCTCGAACTACCATCAAACAACGACGGGAGATGCGACATCAGTCAGATCGGCGTGCAGGCCTACTATGGACCACCCGGCGCTGGGGGGCCCCGGCGACCTGCCTTACAAGGTGGGTTGTCCGGCCTTTACCCGAGAGCTGCGGCAGTTCCAGTGGCCCTCCCACCGCACGTTCAAGCCCAATGTTGGCGAGAAGTACAATAGCAAGACCCACCTGTCGGAGTTCCTCAGCATCTACACCATCACGATGCAAGCTGCTGGAGCTCGCGACGACAAGGTGCTTGCCAATTACTTCCCGTTGGCACTCAAACCCAACGTCATGTCATGGTTGATGCACTTGCCAGTAGATTCCATTTCTTCTTGGTCGGATTTGTGTCATGAGTTTGTTGGCGCCTTCACTGGAGGCCACCAAGCTCATGGCCAGGCGAGCGATTTGCATATCATCCCCCAGAAAGAAGGCAAAAACTTGCGCAAGTACATATAGAGGTTCAGCCGGGTGTAGTACAACATCCCAGATGTTCATCCCGCCATCGTTATTAGCGCATTCCATCAGAATGTGCACAACCGCAAGATGCGTGAAGAGTTGGCAATGAACAAGGTCAAAGATGTGGCCGAACTCTATGTTCTGGTTGATAGATGTGCTCGAGCTGAAGAGGGGAGGAAGTACCCCAGTGAGGACGCCGGTGCGGAAACCGACTCCACAGACGAAGACGCCACCGCCCCGACAAAGAAAGGCCGGCGCCGCACCAGGAAGCGCAAGGGCAAGACTGTGCTTGCCGTTGAGGGATCCGGCGAGCTCGACACCACCAAAAAGGCCAAGGCTGATGACCCCGGCAAGGAGGTTGCCGGGTGTGCCGCCTGCTTGGCCCTGGCGGCCGCCGGCAAGCCAGTGGGCTCCGACAAGCAGTACTGCAAGATCCACCGCACCAAGGGCCATGACCTCCAGAACTGCCGACAAGTTGAGCTGCTTGCAGAAAAGCAGAAGGATGAATATGAAAGGCGAGACAAGGAGAAGGGTCAGGATGGTGCTGAGGGATCTGGCAAGAAGCGTGGCGGCCAAGGGGGTCACCGCGCAAAGATAACCAACAAGAGAGGCCCGCTTGGGGCCGTGACAAGAAAGAGGGGGATGATGATCACGACGAGGATGACGAGTCTGGCGAGCACGAGTTCCATAAGGCTACAGAGGCTATGTGCATCGATGGTGGCGCCTCGTTGCACACCTCACACCACCAGCTGAAGCAGTGGGCGCGTGAGGTCACTGCGGCGGAGCCATCGTTCGATGCCCAGAGGCCACTGAAGTGGTCCCGCATGCCCATCGTTTTTGACACCGAGGATCACCCTGACCTTACAACTGCGGTAGGGTGTTTGCCATTGTTGGTTTCACCAACAATACGCAACCTCAAGGTGACTAAAGTGCTGGTTGACGGTGGGGCCGGTCTGAATTTGATCTCGCCCGCTGTGATCAAGAAGCTGCAGATTCCTGATGGAGACCTCGAAGAAACGAGCACGTTTCAAGGGGTCAACCTGGGAAGGAGCCAGCCTAAAGGTAAAATCACGCTGCCCGTTACGTTTGGGGGCGAGCTAAACTATAGGACGGAAAAGATCATCTTCAATGCCGCCGAGATCCCCTTGCCATACAATGGGATCCTTGGCCGCCCAGCGCTGGCCAAGTTCATGGCGGCGTCCCACTACGCCTACAACACGTTGAAGATGCTGGGGCCGCTGCCCATCATCACTGTCCCCTCTGACAAGAAAGACGCACTCATCTGCACCGACCAACTCTATCGAGTGGCAGTTGCAGCAACTGCCGCCCGGGCACTTGCTCTTGCCGCTGAAGCTCTAGGGATGAAGAAGGCCGGCAAGACCTCTTGCACCCACTTCGGCAAGCGCACCTCTTCGGAGTGTTGTGCTCCCGTCGAGGACGTGCCAGAGAGCTCCATTGGCAATAGCAAAAAGTCCAAAGCTGCACCACCAGAAACCAAGAAGGTGTCCATGAAGGAGGACGACACGGGCAGGGCTTTCACCATAAGCTCCACCCTCGACAGCAAATAGGAAAGCGCGCTCGTCACCTTCCTGCGGGCGAATGTTGATGCATTTGCATGGCGAGCATCTGACATCCCCGGCGTTCCCAGGGATGTGATTGAGCACCATCTTGATGTCTATCCTCACGCGCGGCCCGTCAAGCAGAAGGCCAGGAAGCAAGCTTTGGAGCGGCAATAGTTCATCATCGAAGAGATTAGGAAGTTGGAGGCGGCAGGCCTGGTAAGAGGAGTACTCCACCCCACGTGATTGGCCAATCTGGTGGTGGTGCGTAAGGCAAACGGGAAGTGGATGCTCTATATTGACTACACAGACATCAATAAAGCCTGTCCAAAGGATCCTTTCCCTCTGCCACGCATCGACCAGATTGTAGACTCCACTGCTGGGTGTGACCTGCTGTCATTGCTCGATGCCTATTCAGGGTACCTCCAAATCTTCATGATGAAGGAAGATGAAGAGAAGACCGCGTTCATCACCCCCATGTGGTACGTGTTGTTTTGTATGAATGCCTTTCGGGTTGAAGAGCGCTGGTTCGACGTTTTCCCGAGCAGTCCAGATTGGTTTTGAGCCCCAGCTAGATAGAAATATGGAAGCTTATATGGATGACATAGTGGTCAAAACCAAGGACAGGGCCACGCTCGTGCAAGATTTAGAAGAAACATTCACAAACCTGCGCAAGATCAATATCAAGCTCAACCCAGAGAAGTGCGTGTTTGGTGTCCCCTCCGGCAAACTTCTTGGGTTCTTTGTGTCTCAACGCGGAATCGAAGTAAATCCTGACAAGATCAAAGCAATTGAGCAGATTGAGGCGCCGAAACGGGTCAAAGACATCCGTAGGCTCGCCGGCTGCGTTGCTGCCCTGAGTAGGTTCATCTCCAAATCTGCTGAGCGCACCCTCCCCTTTTTCAAAGTTTTGAAAAAGGCGGGTCTAGTAAAATGGACTCCGGAGGCAGAGGCAGCACTGCAGGATTTGAAGAGGTACCTCTCCTCCACGCTGATACTAGTCGCGCCTAAACCACGAGAGCCGTTGCTGCTGTACTTAGCAGCAACGAATCAAGTGGTCAGTGCTACGCTGGTGGCGCAGAGGGAACCTGAGGGAGAAGCAACAGTTGCAGCAGAGCCGTCGGATGACGGGCCGGGGCCTTCCGCGGCAGAACCTGACATCGGCAAACTAGAACCCCCGGCAAGGCCCGAACCCGACGGGGCAGAGCCTAAGCAGATGGGCGAAGTGGGACCAAAGAAGAAGATGGTGTAGCACCCAGTGTATTTTGTCAGTTCCCTCTTGTAGGGGGCTAGGTCAAGATATTCTGGAATGCAGAAGCTGCTTTTCGGTCTTCTCATGGCCTCGAGAAAGCCGCGCCACTATTTCCAAGCACACGAGATCACCGTCGTCACCCGCCTCCCTTTGCAATGGATTTTGCACAACCCAGATGCGACAGGAAGGATTGTGGAGTGGGCACTGGAGCTGTCGAGCTTTGGCCTCAGGTTTGAAAGTACTTCAACAATCAAGAGCCGAGCTTTGGCAGAGTTCATAGCAGAATGGACCGCAACGCCCGACGAGGAGATCCAAGAGACCACTCTTCCCAGCAGGGAGACGAGCAGTGAGTGGATTATGTACTTTGACGGAGCTTTCTCACTCCAAGGTGCTGGTGCTGGCGTGCTACTCGTCGCACCCACCGGAGAGCACCTCAAGTACATAATCCAGATGTACTTCCCCGGGAAAATTCAACAAACAACATGGCGGAGTACGAGGGGTTGCTTGCTGGTCTCAGGATCGCTGCAGACCTCGGAATCAAGAAGCTCATCATCAGGGGAGATTCGTAGCTCGTCGTCAAGCAAGTCAACAAGGATTATCAGAGCCCTTTGATGGAGGCCTATGTGAATGAAGTGAGGAAGTTGGAAGAACATTTTGACGGCCTACGGGCAGAATATGTTCCCCGATCGGAGAACAGCATTGCCGACGACCTGTCGAAACGCGCCGCCCTCAAGTTGCCTGTGGAACCAGGTACCTTTGTAATTCAGTTAGTACAACCATCCGTAGAGCCATCAGTAGGGCGGAAAGAGCGAAGGAAGAGAAGCCCCGGCAAGTACCTTCCCGCCGAGCTCCCAGGAGCCACCGGCAAGGAGGTTGTCGGGTACCCCAAGCTTGCCAAGGTGCAACTACCTCTGAAGGGGCCCCAGGCCCTGAGCGTAGAGGCAGCTGCCCCTGCGGCCGAAGATGTGCCTTTGGTCCTTGCCGGCGAGCCCCAGGCTCCGGCATGGGCGCAACCCACCGTCCGTTTCCTCCAAACAGGAGAACTCCCTGAGGAGCAGGAAGAAGCATAGAAAGTAGCCCGTCGGCCCAACATGTACCAGTTTGTGGATGATACCCTGTACAGAAGGAGGCCAAACGGAGTCAGGCTGAAGTGCATTCCTCGAGAGGACGGACTAGAGCTGTTGGTTGAAATACATGGAGGTATGTGTGGCTCCCACATAGGGTCAAGGGCCCTTGCCGGCAAGGCATTTCGGCAAGGTTTCTTCTGGCCCACAACCCTCCAGGATGCAGCTGCGCTAGTAACCAAGTGTGAGGCGTGTCAGTTCCATTCGAAGAAGCTTCATCAACCAGCTCAAGCCCTTCAAACAATCCCTCTCTCCTGGCCATTTTTGGTCTAGGGGCTCGACATACTAGGCCCCTTCCCCCGTGCTGTTGGGGGCTTTGAGTACTTGTACGTCGCAATCGACAAGTTCACAAAGTGGCCCGAAGTAGAGGTAGTGAGGAAGGTGACAACACAGTCAGCCGTCAAGTTCTTCAAGGGGCTAGTTTGCCGTTCTGGTGTGCCAAACAGGGTCATCACCGACAATGTCACGCAGTTCACAAGCCGCACCTTCATGCAATACATCCAGGACCTCGGTAGCAGGGTCTGTTTCGCTTCGGTGGCACACCCACGGAGCAACAGCCAGGCGGAGAGGGCAAACGCTGAAGTACTGCGAGGCCTGAGGACGAAGACTTTTGACAGGCTGCACAAGTGTGGAAGGCACTGGATTGATGAGTTGCCGACGGTTCTTTGGTCGATCAGAATGACGCCAAATCGAGCCACCGACCAGAAACCCTTTGCCCTGGTATACGGGGCTGAAGCAGTTCTCCCCATGAAACTCACATACGGTTCACCTTGAGTGCTCGCTTATGACGAGCTTGAGCAAGAGCAGTTGCGGCAAGATGACGCGACACTCCTTGAGGAAGATCGTCTTCGGGCAGCTGTGCGAGCTGCACGCTACCAGCAGGCCTTGCGCCGCTACCATAGCCGCAAGGTTCATGCCCGAAGCCTTGAGGAAGGCGACCTTGTTCTTCGGCGCGTTCAGTCGGCCAAGAATTCCAACAAGTTGACACCAAAGTGGGAATGCCCTTATCGGGTAATACGAGTCACCAGGCCTGGCGCAGTCTGCCTAGAGACCAAAGATGGTATCCCAGTGAGCAACTCCTGGAACATCGAACATCTTCATAAGTTTTACCCATGAGGCGCGGTTGCCGGGCCTCTCGGCAAGCCACCTTTTGTACAAGCCTTGCCGATAAGGCATGCAACCCTTTGTACAAAGCCAGGCGCAGACACCGAGCATAAATAAATGAAGCGCTGGCGCCCTAAGTTTTAGCATGCATGCTAGGTTAAGTCTCTCTTTGGTGGGGTTGATAGTGCCCGGCGGTAACTAACCCCTAGCATAGAGGTCGAGTGTGTGTCTTTTCGTCCTTTCCAGTCTGTTCTTTGGTTCGCAGGCTGCACAGGCGTTTCTGCTAAGACATTTAAGGGCAGGGAGACAGATCAACATCACCGACCCCGGCAAGCCATTGCCGGGGGGCTGCAGATTCAAGCACCCGACCGTGACAAGCCAAGGTTGCCGGGGGCTGCAGATCCAGATAAGTCCCTTATCCCCTGTTATGCATTTCCGTATGGAATTGGGACTTATGAAGCCTCGTTTATTCCTGGGCCATTGTGCTCCCCCTTTCCTATCCCCAAGAACTATTCCCTGGGCCAGAACTTGGTTGTAGTTGCGGTGACAAGGAAGCAAACGAGGGGCCTAACCCTACTTCGCCCCTGCCTCTGCCGAGAGCGTGAGTACGGTTGTGAATGAAGTAAGGGGATGGCGAGGCCTGTTGCCGGGCGACAATGTTTATCTAAAAAATAACAAGGATTCATTCCTTGGCATGGCCCCCCGCTCCCGCACAAAAAAACCCGGCAAGCACCCTTTTTCATTAATACCTTCCAAACAGGTACAACTCGTACAGAATGCAAACATGAGCAAGGGGGTTACAACGTTTAAATCTAGCAAGTGCCTGCAGGCTTAAAAACTAAAAAAGGATAAGATGCCCATAATCCCTTTCTTGTCCCTCTCCTCAGGAAGCATATCAGGATAAACGGGAGGGCAAAAGGGAGCCTAGGCGAGTTACGAGGAGCAGAAGACACGAAGAGAAGGTTGGTGATGACGGTGCCGGGGAAGAGGCCGAAAGATGATGCAGCGGGCCAGTAATACGCGACGAAGGCGTCGGTGCCATCGTACACCAAGTTGACGGCCCTCCACAGCCCGGCGAGAGCCTTGCCGGGGCAACTTGCCTAGCACCAGCAGGGCTGCCACCCTCGAGCCTGAGAGTCCCGATGCCCTCAACTACATTGGAACCAAAGCTCGGGAAGCGCCTCCATGGTGGCATGCAGATCTTTGTGAAGACCAGAAGCATGCAAAATCAGATGAGAATCAGAAGACGATGATCCTCGGCAAGATCCTTGCCGAGGATACCCACGAGACCCCCGGCAAGCCCCTTGCCGGGGACGACCACAACGGCACGGCAAGACCCTTGCCGGGGCCTCGACAAGACTCTTGCCGAAGACATCCGCGGGGCCGCAGCCAGGCCCACATCTACCAAAGCTCCGCCGCCGTTCCCATGCAGCTGCCAGCCCATCAACTAGGCGAACACCTGCGTGGCGATGTGCGGCCTCTAGGCCAACTCAGCAAGCACCTGCGTGGTGGCATGCAGATCTTCATGAAGACCCTACCACCACGCCAACTCAGCAGCCTGCCAGCCTACATGGCGTTGCATGCCTCTTTGGCCTAGATACGTGCCGGAGCAAGGTGGAGTGACGACGGATGGGACGGACCTTGTTACCGCCCCCGATAAAGCAAATGGGCACCTAAGTAGCGCATTTAATGCACTTTGTCCTGTAATGACAGGTGATAAGCTTGTGCACTATATAACTTTCCACCTCCCGTGTGCCACTGTGGCAGCCCCTTTGCCTATAAAAGGAGGCTCGCGGCGTACTAGGAGAGGATTAAGATCTTTTGGATGACGCACACACCGTAGCTAGTTCAAAATCTCAAGAATACTCAAATATACACCAAAGCAGGACTAGGGTATTACGAATCCTCGCGGCCCGAACCTGGGTAAACTATCTTCGTGCTGGCTTCTAGACCCGCTCTTTGCACAACCCCGCGCCCGCCAACCGTAGAAGGGATTATAGTGATCCCATAGGTGTCGTTTTCCCCCGACAACGAGAAGCATTTATGAAAGCTAATTGTTCATCAGGAAAGCTATCATCAATAGGTAGTCGGTCATCAAGAAGATTCTCTAACCTAGATAAGTTGTCCGCAACGGGGTTCTCAGCTCCCTTTCTATCAATAATATGCAAATCAAATTCTTGTAGCAAGAGGACCCATCTAATAAGTCTAGGTTTAGCATCTTTCTTTTCCATAAGATATTTAATAGCAGCATGATCACTGTGAACAGTTACTTTAGAATCAACAATATAAGGTCTGAACTTATGGCAAGCAAATACAACTGCTAGAAATTCTTTTTCAGTAGTAGCATAATTTCTCTGGGCACTGTCTAGAGTTTTACTAGCATATTGGATACCATTTAATTTCTTATCAACTCTTTGTCCTAGAACAACACCTACAACATAATCACTAGCATCACACATAATTTCAAAGGGTAAATTCCAATCAGGTGGCTGAAAAATAGGTGCAGAAATCAAGGCTTTCTTAAGTATTTCAAACGCTTCTAGAAAATCATCATCAAAGACAAAAGGAACATCTTTTTGTAAGAGATTAGTCAGAGGCCTAGAAATTTTTGAGAAGTCTTTAATGAACCTCCTATAAAAGCCGGCATGACCAAGGAAACTTCTTATACCTTTAATGTCCTTAGGACACGACATCTTTTCAATAGCATCTACTTTAGCTTTATCTACTTCAATACCTCTTTCAGAAATTTTATGCGCCAGGACAATACCTTCATTGACCATAAAGTGGCACTTCTCCCAATTCAAGACAAGATTAGTTTCTTCACATATCCGCAAAACTCAGTTAAGGTTGCTTAAGCAATCATCAAAGGAAGTTCCATAAACGGAGAAATCATGCATGAAAACCTCAACAATCTTTTCACAGAAGTCAGAGAATATAGCAGTCATACATCTTTGAAAGGTAGCAGGTGCATTGCATAAACCAAAAGGCATACGTCTATAAGCAAAGGTTCCGAAAGGGCAAGTAAAAGTGGTCTTTTCTTGATCCTCTTTTGACACAGGTATTTGAGAGAAACCAGAATAACCATCTAGAAAGCCAAAATGTGTACGTTTGGATAATCTCTCTAGCATTTGATCAAAGAAGGTAAAAGGCAATGATCCTTTTTAGTAGCTTTATTTAGCTTGCGGAAATCAATTACCATTCTATAACTTGTAACAATTCTTTGTGGGATCAATTCATCTTTATCATTAGGAACAACAATAATAGCTCGCTTCTTAGGGACACAATGGACAGGACTTACCCACTGACTATCAGCAACGGGATTAATTATACCTGCCTCCAAAAGCTTTAGTATTTCTTTTCCCACCACTTCTTTCATCTTAGGATTTAACCTTCGTTGGTGATCCACAACCGGTTTAGCGTCTTTGTCCAATTTTATTTTGTGTTGGCATAGAGTGGGACTAATTCCCTTAAGATCATCAAGAGTATCTCCAATAGCAGCACGGTGCTTCTTTAGTGTTTTCAATAATTTCTCTTCTTCTTTCTCTGAAAGGTTAGCACTAATAATCATAGGATATATCTTGTTTTCATCAAGATAAGCATATTTAAGAGTATCAGGTAATGGTTTAAGCTCAAACACGGGATCACCCTTGGGTGGAGGAGGATCCCCTAGAATTTCAACAGGCAAGTTGTGTTTCAAGATAGGTCCTTGTTTAAAGAATACTTCATCTATTTCCCTTCTTTCATTCATAAACATATCATTTTCATGGTCTAGGAAATATTGCTCTAAAGGATCATTAGGAGGTACGGCAATAGAAGCAAGACCAATAATTTCATCTTTACTAGGCAATTCTTTATCATGGGGTTGTCTACGAAATTGAGCAAAATTAAAATCATGAGACATATCCCCTAATACAATAGTAACAACATCCTTTTTGCAATCTATCTTAGCATTAATAGTATTCAAGAAGGGTCTACCAAATATAATGGGACAAAAGTCATCTTGTGGGGAACCAAGAACAAGAAAATCAGTAGGATATTTAACTTTCCCACGCAAGACTTCAACATATCTAACAATCCCAACTGGTGAAATAGTATCTCTATTGGGAAGCTTAATTGTAACATCAATCTCCTCTATCTCAGCAGGTGCAATGTCATGCATAATTTCTTCGTATAAGGAATGAGGTATTGCACTTGCACTAGCACCCATATTACATAAGCCATGATAACAATGATCTACTATTTTAACAGAAATAACAGGCATGCCAACAACAGGTCTATGTTTACCCTTAGTATCGGGTCTAGCAATTCTAGCAGCTTCATTACAGAAGTAAATAACATGCCCATTAATATTATCGGCCAAGAGATCTTTAACGATAACAATACTAGGTTCAACTTTAATTTGCTCAGGGGGTGTAGGTGTTCTAGTATTACTCTTAGGAACCACAGTTGAAACTTTAGCATGATCCTTTATTCTAACAGGGAAAGGTGGTTTCTCAATATAAGCGGTAGGAACAATAGGATCAACATTATAAGTGATAGTCTTTTCTTCAACTTTAATAGGTTCAACTACTTTTACTTAAATGGGAGGATTATATTTAAACCAATTCTCCTTAGGGAGATCAATATGAGTAGCAAAGGATTCGCAGAAAGAAGCTACTATCTCAGAGTCAAGTCCATATTTAGTGCTAAGTTCAAGGAAAACATCGATATCCATAAAAGATTTAGCACAATCAAACTTAGGGGTTATACCTAACTCCTTAACTTCGTCGAGATCACAATCTTCAGAGTTGCGTTTAATTCTTTCCAATAAATCCCATTGGAATTCAGTAGTCTTCGTCACAAAAGAACCAGTACAAGAAGTATCGAGCATGGAGCGATTATTGAGAGAGAGCCGAGCATAAAATTTTTGAATAATAATTTCTCTTGAGAGATCATGATTGGGGCATGAATACAACATTGAGTTAAGCCTCCCCCAAGCTTGAGCGATGCTTTCTCCTTCGTGAGGCCAAAAATTATATATATAATTACGAGCACGATGAACAAGATGCATACGATAAAACTTCTGATGAAATTCCAGTTTCAATCGGTTGTAGTTCCATGATCCCATATCATCACATAGCCTAAACCATGTCAATGCCTTTCCCTTCAAAGATAAAGGGAAGACCGTCTTCTTGATAACATCCTTGGGCATACCTGCAAGCTTAAATAATCCACAAACTTCATCCACATAGATTAGGTGCAAATCGGGATGCAATGTTCCGTCTCCTGTAAAAGGATTAGCTAGCAGTTTCTCTATCATACCCAAAGGAATTTCAAAGTAAACCTTTTCAGTAGGTTCAGTAGGTTGAGGAGCAACTCTTTGCTCAACTGTTCGGGGTGAAGATACCCCGAACAAGCCCCTCAAAGGATTACTTTCCAGAGTAACAAGTGACAGTAAATTTCAGCACACTATATAAATTTTTCCTTACCAAATTCCACCTACCAAAGGTGCTTCACTTCGCGGCAATGGCGCCAGAAAAGAGTCTTGATGACCCACAAGTATTGGGGATCTATCTTACTCCTTTCGATAAGTAAGAGTGCCGGACCCAACAAGGAGCAGAAGGAAATGACAAGCAATTTTCAGTAAGGTATTCTCTGCAAGCACTGAAATTATCGGTAACAGATAGTTTTATGATAAGGTAATTTGTAACGGGTAACAAGTAATAAAAGTAAATAAGGTGCAGCAAGATGGCCCAATCCTTTTGTAGCAAAGGATAAGCCCGAACAAACTCCTATATGAAGGAAAACGCTCCCGAGGACACATGGGAATTATCGTCAAGCTAGTTTTCATCACGCTCATGTGATTCACGTTTGTTACTTTGATAATTTGATATGTGGGTGGACCGGTGCTTGGGTACTGCCCTTCCTTGGACAAGCATCCCACTTATGATTAACCCCTATTGCAAGCATCCGCAACTACAAAAGAAGTATTAAGGTAAACCTAACCATAGCATGAAACATATGGATCCAAATCAGCCCCATACGAAGCAATGCATAAACTAGGGTTTAAGCTTCTGTCACTCTAGAAACCCATCATCTACTTATTACTTCCCAATGCCTTCCTCTAGGCCCCAAAATTGGTGAAGTGTCATGTAGTCGACGTTCACATAACACCACTAGAGGAAAGACAACATACATCTCATCAAAATATCGAGCAAATAGCGAATTCACAAGACTACTTATAGCAAGACTTCTCCCATGTCCTCAGGAACAAACGTAACTACTCACAAATCATATTCATGTTCATAATCAGAGGGGTATTCATATGCATAAAGGATCTGAACATATGATCTTCCACCAAATAAACCAACTAGCATCAACTACAAGGAGTAATCAACACTACTAGCAACCCACATGTACCAATCTGAGGTTTTGGGGCAAAGATTGGATACAGGAGATGAACTAGGGTTTGAGAGGAGATGGTGCTGGTGAAGATGTTGATAGAGATTGACCCCCTCCCGATGAGAGGATCGATGGTGATGATGATGGTGATGATTTCCCCCTCCTGGAGGGATGTTTCCCTGGCAGAACAGCTCCGCCGGAGCCCTAGGTTGGTTTCGCCAGGTTCCACCTTGTGGCGGCGGTGCTTTGTCCCAAAAGCTTCCTTCTTATTTTTTCTCGGATGAAAGACTTCATATAGCAGAAGATGGGCACCGGAGGCCTGCCAGGGGCCCCACTAGACAGGGGGGTGCGCCCTGGGGGGTAGGGCGTGCCCCCACCCTCGTGGCCAGGGTGTGGGCCCCATCTGGTTAATTCTTTCGCCAGTATTTTTTTTATATTTCAAAACCTGCCTCCGTGAAGTTTCCGGACTTTTGGAGTTGTGCAGAATAGGTCTCTAATATTTGCTCCTTTTCCAGCCCAGAATTCCAGCTGCCAGCATTCTCCCTCTTCATGTAAACCTTGTAAACTAAGAGAGAATGGGCATAAGTATTGTGACATAATGTGTAGTAACATCCCATAATGTAATAAATATCGATATAAAAGCATGATGCAAAATGGATATTGAATGTGTATTAACTTCAGGATTTAATGACCATATTCCCACTATTCATTTGTCACCGTTTGTTCATCGCTCTCTCAATGCTTGTAATGCAAAGTGGATTTGCCTGATACTGCAGGTGTGTTTTTTACTGATGTGTTTCATTATCTTCTACAAAAGTATAACTTAATCCCCATTTACAATCTATTTATCCTTGTCTTGCTAATTGGTAAGGTCCAGGTTCAGATAGGAAAACGAAAGCTCCTTCACCAGTTAATGAAGATGAAATATACTGCAACAATCCAAAACCTCATAAATTTGAACGGCCTGACCATGTAGATCAAGTTTTTCTTGAATTAAAATTGTTCATTTTATGAATTCCATAATTTTTTGCACTATTTTAATTTTTAAATGATTTTGCATTTTTTTCTTAACCTGTTCATAATTGCGCGCAGGAGCAAGGAAGAAAGCTAGACTTTAGTAATGTTGAGAAACAACTTGAGTCTATTTCTGAACTTATGAAAAAACTTATTCCACCTAAGTCTACACCCACCAGTGAATCTATTGATAAGGGCAAAAGCATGAGTTTCAAGCATCTAGCCAATACAAATGCACAAGTTGGAACCAATTCAAAAGTGACCTCCAAACAGACCACATTGAATAAGATTATGAGTATTAAGAAGAAGTCCTTTTTCCTTGAGAAACTAAGGTTGAAAACAAACATGAACAATATTGTTTTTTCTCACTACTTATGTTTATCATTGTCAATGCATTTCATATTTCTAAATTTTGTGACCTTCTACATGTTTCAATGACATGAAATCAATTGCAAGATGTCTTGGCATCTACTCTCAAAAATCTTTTCATGAGCAAACTATGCTATCCAGTCAAGGTGAATTTCCACAACGTGATGAGGTGCCCCATTTTTCTTGTTTTTATGTCCTTTGCTCATTGTCTAGTGTTGCAACTTTTGCATCAACTTGCTGCAAGTTATTATCCTCAATCAATTAAATTTTGATTTTGAAATTACAAAATATTTCCTAGTAGCATTGAGTACAAACACCTTCAAAATTTTGCTTCTTGTGTAGCGTTGCAAGTTTCATAAAAGTTACATGCAAGTTTTGCTCTCTACTTTTTGGTTCCTTAGCTCTTGCAAAGTAAACCCTGCATATTTCTTATGTATTTCTTTTATGTGATGTAACAGGGGTCACAATATCAAACTCCTATTCATATGTAACATGCCTGTTACTCCTGTGTCTAGTCCTTCGACAAATAATCTACTTACTCAGGTATAGTGATGATCTAGTACAGACTTTCTAGTTTTAATTTCTAGCCATTTTAAAATTTTCTTACTTAGTTAATTAATGTTTTCTATCGAATATGTGTGGTAGAAATCTGATGTCACTCCAAGGTCCTGCTCACGGCCGAATTCTGGGAACCGCAATGAATATATGGGTGAAACATCTCAACCTCCTGTTCATGTCACTAAGGTTTAATCTTCATTCCCACTATGTATTTCTTAGTAATACATTCTAAGTTTTTATTTTCACACTTATATTTTAGTAATTGTTTTCTTTTACTATTGTTTCTCAGATTGATTTAGATTCTGGTGGACCGGATAGCCCTCGAAAGTCTTGTGAGTTGATATCTTATATGAAGTTAAGAAATCTGATAGATTCAAAAATTTGCTTACTAATTCTAAAAACATTTACAATGAAAAAAAAATCAACAATCATTCTGCTAGTAAATCTGGAAGAAAGGTGAACAGATATGGAGCAAAAAGGATAGTAAATCCCAGCAAATACAATGCTTCTCCTTATGTGAATGAGAAATCGTGAATATATCATGTCAGTACCAGAATGATACATTTGCATGATGCTATTGTCAATTTATCTCTTGATGAAATTTTCAAATAGCAAGTTTGCCCTTCATTCATTCTCCATTTATTGTTCTGATTCAGATATTGTTTTTCTTAAGTGCTCTTATGCCTTCTTCATTTGTTTTGTTATATTTGTTTGCAGCAAATCATGCATTGACTATGGTAAGGCCACTATGACATTTTTTTCGTTTGGAACTTCTTTTGCAGATGAGGGGCTTGTCGACACATATACTATTAATGCTTGGTGTCGTAAATTGTCTTTGTACAATAAGCCAAAGGACTCAAGAGTTCACCATTTTTTGACCTCATATCTGTGATTACATTTTTATTTTATACATTTTTAGTGTTAGTGCTCATTTGTTTATACATATGTTTCTGCAAGTGCATTTTCTTGTAATCGTTCTTTCTATTTTTCTACAATAGGAACATCTAATCAACATGGACTCCTATGATACTCAGGGGTTGTATGATCAAAAGTCTAGTATGGTTTAGAGGTGTTTTCAGCTGGCAAATGGTGCAAGAGCAATCCATGCATGCGATGAGGTAAGTATAATACATTGATGTTCTTATCGTGCACATTCTTCTATTATATATTGTGCATGTCATGAGTCATATCTATTTTGGTTTTTTGTAGGTCCACTTTCCAACTTTACATAGCAAGCATTGGTTCGATTTTGTTGTTCTGTTTCAGCATAAATTGTTTGTCATACTAGATTCAGCATATGATGCGGAGAGTGAATTCCACAAGCATGTTTTGAACATTCTGGTAAATTTCCAAACTACATGTACAACTTTTTCACTTTTTGTACTTTGATGATGATGATGATGTTGTGCATACATAGTTTCTATATTAGTTCTATCATTTATGTGTTTTGATGCAATTATGCAGATACCAAATTCTAAAAAGGTTTGGAACATGTATGGTAGCTCGAGAAACCTTAACTGGAGAAATTGGTCTATGCATTTTATTGATGTACCTAAACAAATCAATGCTTAAGCTGACTTTTCTTTCCTTGCATAATAATTCTTAGTTGTGTTTATTTTTTTGGATATGATTCCTGCCAATTTAATTTGTAGGCTCGATTGTGGTATACATACGTCATTATATTGGAAGCATTGGAAGCCTAGGGTTAAGATGCATGATTTTATTAAGGATGAAGATATTACAAATATTCGAATCAGATTGGCGAATGAAATGATGTTCACTGAACATAATATCTTAACTGATCAGAAGAATCTTGTTCTTGATTACGAGTACTGCTCATGAGTAAGTAATCTCATTTTTCTAAATGGACATGTTCTTAATTTGTAGCTTAGTTTTTTGACATTTCTTGAGTTTTTGAAAATTTATGTGAGACTTCCTTCTTCATTGATTTTTAGTTCTTTGCATAATGCAGATTGAGAATGAAGGTGTTGAAGCATTATCAAGCTAACTTGCTGATATGAAGTTGATTCTACTGTGGAATGAAGATACAATAGAAATTTTGCTAGGATATTCAAGTGTTAAATGCCTTGTTTGAAACTGTGCGCATGTAATAGTTCTTTAGAATGATGGAATGAGTTGTATGTGAAGTCTTTTATTTTTTGAATGATGCCATGTGTAAATTATGATGTTGACATGTTTGAGATGCTATGACCTATTATTTTCGAAGTTTATATGATGAGATATTTTGACGTGGTAGAATATAAAAGTTTTTCTTGTGATCACTTCCATATTCTTTAAGATCATCTTTTCGTATAACTTTTTTTTATTTCCTGGATCATGTTATGTTGTTTGATTTTCATATAGATCAAACAATAGTAACTTTCATATGATCCTAAATATAGTTTTTTCTCTTGCTCGATTTGAAAAATTTCACACGTGGAAAATTTTCATCATTTTGTTTAGTTTGAAAAAGAAAACTAGTTTCATTTTTATTAATCTTGTTTGCCTCATTTATGTATCATTTCTTTTTTGTCTGATGTTATATTCTATTTAATTTTTTCATTATCCTTTTTACTACTTGCATTTTTAGAATTTTGTAGGGCCAGGCATTATTGAGTTTTCGCCCTCTTGCCAGGCTGCAATTTTTTCCTAAAATAATTAATTTATTAATTTATAGGCATTTATCATTCTTGTTTTATAAAAACAAACGAGTGTCTACTTATGTTTTATTGTCGAGTTGCACGTGTACTCATTTCTTTTTGCCAACTCAAGTGTTATTTGTAGGTTGAATGCCACGTGTTTAATGGGAGTAATCCAACTCAACACCAAAGAGGACCACTACTCCCCACTAATACCAAGGGACCGACTAGCAACTGCACCCACTACCCCACTACCCTGCCGCTTCCTATCCTCTATCTTTCCGCCCTTTGCCCTCCCTCCCCTTATATATTTCCCCTCTCTATCTCTTCTGGTGTATGCACTCCCCCCTTATTTGCTTCCTTTAGCTTAGAATTTGTGTTTGAAGGTACGGTGTGTAACTTCTTTCTGTCTCTGCTTTGAAGTTATTCTTCTTATTTATTTTGTTAATTTCCCTCCCTTTGTTCTTTCTTGTTTTCAGAATCACTGCTGAAAGGTACAACGAGTTGAAAGTTCAACTTAGAAGCAAAAGGTATGTTCATAGTATTCTTGCACACAAATAATTTATGCAAGTTTAGTTGGATGGAAATGCAATTCTTATTTCAACTGAAGGTAGGGTTTTCTATATGATTTTTTACATTGACTTCTTTGTTCATATCAATCTCTATTGTTTCTCAATGATATTCAGGATGACTTTCCGGCTGGGTCACATTTAAATGTTCTCCCTATTATCTTTATTAGTTTCTATGACTTGCTCTTCGTTTCGTTAGATGGATCGTGTTGGTGACGGTTCCAAGGACCTGTAGGGTAGTAGTGCTTCAGAAAAGGAGGTATTTCTTGCCTTAGTCTTTTTATAATTTCTGCCATGAATCTTCATGTGCAATTTTAGTTGCCTATCCATGCAGTTTTCGTAGGCATCAAACAAACATGATGATTTCTTATATGTTTGCAGTATTCTTTGCCTTAGGTAATTTATTATGCCTCCTTTTTCTTGATTAATTACTCCGAGTTGTTCTTTCTTTAAGATGGCTCGTGATGGTTCCAAGAAGGGCAAGACTGATTTTAGGAAGGTTGATGATGGTTCTAAGAAGGAGGAACGGAAACACGTACTTGCTGTTAGTTCAATTGTATTGTTCTTGACGGTAATGTCACTTTGCAAGTTCAATTGCATTTTTATATGTATTTCTAATTGCTCATACATAATGTATGCAAGTTTTTCTCATTGAACATGCAATCTTTGATAATTATATTTACGTCAGTTCATGTGCAATTTAGCTTGTTCAATTATTCTGCTACATGTATATATCGAGCCAAAATTATTTCCTTTTTCCATAGATCTCTCCTCTTAGAAAATGTGTGCAAGTTTTGTTTAATAAACATGCAAGCATTGTAATTTTCTGCATAGATGCTTACTTTCTTCTTAAAAAAATATTCAGCCATTTGAATTGTTCTTGCTGTCAATGTCACTGTGCAAGTTTTACTTTAATTCATGTGCAATTTAGCCTTTTCAATTTATTCTGCTCTATGTATATATCGAGCCAAAATGATTTCCTTTTCCATAGATCTTTGCTCTTATAAAATGTGTGCAAGTTTTGTGTAATGGACATGCAACTTTGGTAATTCCCTACATAGATCTTATTGGATAATGGTACATCATCGTGACACACTTTTTGCTCTTACTGTAAATGTCAATGCGCAAATTTAACTCCAGTTCTGTTTCATGTACATACCAAGCTACAATTATTTCATTTTCTGTAGATTCTTGCTCTTAGATAATGTCTGCAAGTTTTGTTTAATGAACATGCAACCTTTGTGATGTCAAAATTAGTACTCACACATTCAATTGTTCTTGATGTTAATGTCAGTGCGCAAGTTTTAATTAACCTCATGTTGCTTGATATGGTCTGACTTGCTTGTGTGTTTTGTAGATGTTGCGGCTCGGATCCATTATTTTCAAGCACAAATATTAATAAATGGCTTCTTCTGATTCCAAAAGGTTGGGCACAACTAAGGTATGTATGATCTTGTTCTTAATTTTATTACACAACTTGTCTTGTTTTTGATTTGCAAGTTTCAAATATACTATAAATAATGTCATCATGAACTTAGTCTTTCTGTACTTACTTTGGTGTTTAACATCTCGGTATAATTATTTCTAACTACTATCAAAGTCCTAATAATAGTTTTTATTCAGTTTGTTTACTACTTGAATTTAATTAGTCATGGAGTTTTTGCATTCTTGTGTGCAAATTTTATGTTTAAAACATTATTTATTTATTTGTAGATTCTCCCAATGAAATTATTATTTTTAATTTACATTATTTTTTCATGCATTTTTTATTTAAAAGGACTTCAACCGTAAAACCATGAAGATTTCAGCTGTCACTAGGGCTTAGCTGGAAATTCCCTTTGGAGACATTGACAGAGTTGTCTACTGTGTACAAGGGCGATTTCACCGTGCGGGCACCTTGGACACGTGCCCGGGCTCGAGCGTTGCAAATTTTGCGAGTAGCCGGAGTCACATTACATGAATATGTACCATATACGCGCAAAAATACAACATCTTAGTGAATTGGGCGACTGTTTTCGGCTTTTGGGCTTACTCACGCTAAACCAGGACGCCTAAGGCCCATCCATTAATTTCTTTACATGGGACACGACCACGCTAGGGTTCTCAACTCATGCATGTCAATCAGAGGCTCCTGGCTTCATCGCTCGCCTCACCTGCCTCGCAGGTTGTTCGGCTATGCGTCACGCCACACGACTGTGCCCTAGCAACTGCGGTGCTGGAGGTGGCAGCGGGCAAGGTTGACTGGCGCAACACCGAGGGCTGGCAGGACCGCAAAAGATGGTGCACGGCCGTTCCTCCAATTAGGCTACGACAACGATCTGGATCTGAAGAGGAAGCACGAGATTCAAAGGGGCATCCCCCTATGGTGGGAGTTCCACTCCGCCGGATGGTCGCTCGTCCTCACCATCGTTGGCACTTCAATGATTACTAATCAGGAGTGTAGCACCGACAAGTGCCCAACCCATGCAAGGTCATGGCCAGGAGGCACCAAGTGGCAACAAAACGTCAATGGCGAGGGCCATTGATGGCAGCGGCAAACGACAACTAGGTGAGTTATCTGACTCCAATTATGTTTGTTTAATTACATAATCGAGTAGATTTTTTATTGATATACTAGTGCATTGACGGTTTGATAAACCAAAGTAATTTTAGCTTACGGCGTGCCCAGGCTTTGTCAATTCGCTAGCTCCGCCACTAACTATGTAGTAGAAACTAACACACATTCAGCTGGGTTATGTGTTGGACATGCATTGTTTGACATGGTTGGACATAGGAACTTCACGGTTGCAGACCACTATGTCAAGGACATAGTCCTAGTTGCTTTCTAGGATCCTTTTGATGTCCTTCTGGTAGCTGGTAATGATATTCATTGTGGTCCAGAAGCCCTGATGTCTGTTCGTCGAGTGTCTAGAATTGAGCAGTATGATCTTAATTGGGATGGCTACTTTCAGAGGAACATTATTATTGCAATTGGACCCAAAGAAGATGAAAATGATGATGATGAAGAAGATGAAGTTGTTGTTTTAAAGCCTGACTATGACTCCTCTGGTGGTAGTTACCCTCGTGGATCTGGTGCTGGTAGAGCTGGTGGTGGTGTAAGCATTTCAGCTGCTTGAACTATTTCAACAAAATCAGTAGACCGAGTAGTGAGTGGATGTAGAAGGCCTAGAGAAGATGGTGCTAGTGAAAATCATTTCATGATGCTTTGTCTTTCTGCTCAAAGTTTAGTTGCGTGTAGTGCTTAGTTGCTTTTGTGTCGTATAACCTTAGTTGTCAAATGATTGCCAACTTAGTTTCCTAGGCTATTTTTTGCTTTTCATCATCTTGTGGATCTTGTCATGATATCAGTACTGTAGTATCAATATTTTAGTATCAGGAATGTTTGTGCTCGAAAATCATTTATGGTGTAATTGTTGTTTTCACATTTTTCTTCTAATTTCATTATTGTTAAGTTTATTGTTGGTAAGCCATATTCATGAAAAGTTCTTTATAGTTTTGAATGGTCTATGTTAATAAAAAAATGTTCTATTGCAAGCTACTAGTAATGAATTGTCATAAAAAGAGAACTTTGCAACTCAATTTGCAGTATTTAAATTACATCTTCACCATCATTGCATACATGAAATATGGCACAGAGCAAGCAAAACGACATTAATCATGCAATCTTTCCGTCATGCTTCACCTTCTTTTTTATTCTTTGTGGTAGCTCTTCATTGCACAACTTCTTTATGAGGGAGTATCCTTCTTCTTGGACTTTGCACTGCTGTCCTTTCTATCTGAATTTTTAGAATAATTAAAGAACTGGCAATTAGTCATTGTATTTTTGAATTTTAAATAAAGTTTTGTTTTGTTTAAAGAATTTTTTGTTTTAAACTTTGTTCTTAGTTTTCTTCGCTGGCTTGTCTTCTGTATCTATTGCATTGCTCCCCTTTCTAGCTGAAATTTGAGAATCAAGAAAAGAAATTAAAAATAGTTTAGATTATTTTAAAATTTTCTTGTGCAACACTGAGTTTCTGAAGCAATGTTCTTTCTTACCTCTCTTCTTAGTTTTCTCTGGTGCCTCTTCTTGTATTTGCTTACATCCAGTTATCTTGTGACCTTGTTTGCCGCACCCAGAGCAAGTCATTATTGGTTTGGCTACAATTTCATCAACTATGCACTTTTGCCGTCCTCTTTTCTTCATTCTTCCCTTTGGTTTTGTGTATACTGGATCCTTTAGTGTGTTTTTAGAGTTGTTGCCCAAATTCAAGACTTCCCCAGTCACAACGGTTAATTCTGAACTAGAGCATTTTGATTGCTCACATTCTGGCATGCAAGGTATGTCCAAAATTAATTTCTCCACCTTGGTTATCTGCTCATTTAGAAGTTTCCTTCTTGCAGGATTTTTTGATGCTTGTGAAGCTAACTCAATCAACCTTCTTGAGAATGAAAAGAATGACATCTAATCATCCAAATCTTCTGGGTTTGTGAGTTCTTCATTAACTTGACATGCTTGCTTTTCTTTAGGCCTCCATCTATCAATGAAATCTAGATATAAGTGATTCTTGAAGTAGACAGGTACAAATCTCTTCCCGTTTTTCCACATAATTCCAAAGTACTTGATATGCTGAACATTGTCCTGCTCAGTCATTTTTTGCCATAGTTGCTCAAATTCTTGCCCTGTTTGTGAGTTTAGGATTATGTCATGAAACTCAGCAATTAAGTGCTGGTTTTTTCCAAATGTCCTTATAGCTTTGTTTTGAGCTTTTGTGAGAATGTGGAACAAACAATTCCTATGCTTGCAATTTGGGAAGCACTTAGGCAATGCCTTTTTCATAGCTGCATCCTGATCTATTATGACAGATTTTGGAGCTTTCCCTCCCATACACTTGAAAAAAGTGTTGAATAGCCACTCAAAACTTTCCCTTTTCTCATTTTGTATGAAATCACGTGCAAAGAGGCAGTTGTATCCGTGACCATTTTCTCATCATATTATATTTGTTTGTCTTATCGAGGTGGCCTTTTAACTAGCAATCCCATCGAGTCAGAGATCATGCCTGTTTTCTCAGGGATATCATCAAGATTTTGTTTCCCCTATATGCATAACAACATCTTTTACGGGAGTGGCATTTTTATCAGTGCGACAAGGGGGACTCTTGGCCTTTCAGTGTCCTATAAGAGCAAAAAGAGAACAACGCAAGTGACCACACTATCACGCCCCCTGATACGTCTCCAACGTATCTATAATTTTTTTGTTCCATGCTATTATATTATCTGTTTTGGATGTTTTATATGCATTAATATGCTATTTATATTATTTTTGGGACTTACTTACTGACCTAGAGCCCAGTGCCAGTTTCTTTTTTTTTCCTTGTTTTTGAGTTTCGCAGAAAAGGAATACCAAACAGAATAAAACTTTCGTGATGATTTTTCTTGGACGAGAAGACACTCGAAGACTTGTATTTCAAGTCAGAAGAGCCACGAGGCGGCGACAAGGGGGGAGGGCGCGCCCAGGGGGTAGGGCGTGCCCCCTGCCTTGTGGGCCCCTCATGACTCCCTGACCTAGTTCTGCCTCCTATATATTCACATATATTCCCAAACCACCAGAAGCATCCACGAAAACACTTATCCACCGCCACAACCTTCTATTCCCGTGAGATACCATCTAGGGGCCTTTTCCGGCATCCTGCCGGAGGGGGATTATATCACAGATGGCTTCTACATCAACTCTATTGCCCTTCTGATGAAGAGTGAGTAGTGTACCTCAGACCTATGGGTCCATAGCTAGTAGTTAGTTGGCTTCTTCTCTCTCCTTGATTCTCAATACCATGTTCTCCTTGATGTTCTTGGAGATCTATCTGATGTAATCTTCTTTTGCGGTGTGTTTGTCGAGATCCGATGAATTGTGTATTTATGATTAGCTTATCTATGAATAGTATTTGAACTTCTCTGAATTCTTTTATGCATGATTTGATATCTTTGTAATTCTCTTCAAACTATCGGTTTGGTTTGGCCAACTAGATTAGTTTTTCTTGCTGACGGTGTCAAAACCGGCTGATCTCGGGTAGGGGGTCCAAAACTGTGCGTCTAAGGTCAATAGTAATAGGAGACAAGGGACACGATGTTTACCCAGGTTCGGGCCCTCTCTATGGAGGTAATACCCTACTTCCTGCTTGATTGATCTTGATGGATATGAGTATTACAAGAGTTGATCTACCACGAGATCGTAATGGCTAAACCCTAGAAGTCTAGCCTATATGACTATGGTAATGAGTATCCGTCCTTTCCGGACTAAGTCCTCTGGTTTATATAGGCACTGGGAGGATCTAGGGTTACACAAGGTCAGTTACAAAGGAAAGGAATCTACATATTCGGTCGCCAAGCTTGCCTTCCATGCCAAGGAGAGTCCCATCCGGACACTGGTGCAGTCTTCGATCTTCGCATCTTCACGACCCATCAGTCTGGCCCATGGCTAACAGGCCGGACGCCCGCGGACCCCTTAATCCAGGACTCCCTCAGTAGCCCCCGAACCAGGCTTCAATGACAAGATGTTCGGCACGCAGATTGTCTTCGGCATTGCAAGGCGGGTTCCTCCTCCGACGACTTCCAAGTAATGTATTCGGCTTATAACTCAATGCCGCACCCCTCGGCTTCTGTGCATCCATGACTTCAGCTTCCACGTGTCGGGCGAATGCGGACAATCAGGGTATTTTTTGCAAATAACACCCTAGCCATGCAAGAAAGAGCGTCTATTTAAAGAGATTGGATCTCAGATCCATCCGGCACCACGCGGAGAAAATCCTCAGAGACTGCCAGGAAGGACCATTCCAACATGGCTAACATTCCCAGCTCCCCTTCCCGTTCCAACCTAGAGAGAGGCAAGTGGGAGAGGTGCTCCGTATCCCACGGCCAATTGGAGAAGTTGCAAACGTAGGGATTTCTCCCTCCTGCAGATCTGGTCCCTGTTCGAGCAGGATTGGCCTCCTTCAACGGAAAAACCCAGGCGGAGGATTTCCCCAATCCGTCTGCGGGAGAACGAGTGTGCTTCGTCCCCTATCTGCTGAGGGGCGTGGGATTTCCAATTCACCCATTCCTCCGAGGGCTTCTGGAGTATTATGGCCTCTAGCTGCACAATTTTACCCCAGCCTCCATCCTGCACATTGCGGGTTATGTCGCTTTATGCGAACTATTCCTGGGTTGCGAGGCCCATTTTGATCTGTGGAGAAAGTTATTTTGTCTCGTCCCTTGCAACCACGAGGGATCGATATTTGAAGTGAGCGGCGCCGAAATATGGCGTATTGCTGAGACCGGATACCTATCCGGCACACCGAAGAAAGCTTCTGAAGAGTGGACCTCTGAGTGGTTCTACATTGATGACGTCGTACTTCCAGATCCAGTCCGGAGAGGTCTCCCCGAGTTTGCGAGTGTTCCTCTGAAACACCAAAGCTGGCGCCCTCGGAGCCTCGAGGAGGAAGATAGTGCGGAAGTTCGCCAACTCCTAAGAAATATCAGGACGCTTGCCCAGTCTGGGTACACGTTAGTCGAAGTGATGGTGACCTCCATAGTACAGGGAGTTCAGCCACTCCAATATAGAGGACTTCCCATGTGGAATTACAATGGGGAAGATGACGCCTCCCGCTGCGGCAGGAAAGGTCTGGACACCCCTGCCTCCTTAGCCAAAATATTGGCCGAACTGTTCAAGGGTGAGGAAGAGGAGTTCCTGCGCATCACGGACAGAGAAGGATATTCCATGTACAATCTTCCTAGCTGGGTAAGCTCCCATCTTTTCTTGCTCCATTCATTCCATTCCCTGAGCTTCGTTTACTGAAATATTAACCCGTCCATTTATAACAGCACTGGCGAAAGACTTCCGAGGGGCTTTACAGCCCCGCCCCGTGGCTTGAGGGTCACAATCGGGACCTTGACCCCGGATTCGAAGAGGATCCGGATATATCCGTGGTGCTCGAGAATGGCGTGTTTTATCAGGCGAGCTACGACGGCACCGAAGTGCCCATCGACACCGATTATCCTGGTCTTGTCCCTGCTTCACACGTAAGTAGTCAGGAGACATCTCCCCCGAAAGGGTTCCCTCGTTCCGCCTCACCCACCGCACTGTCTCGTGCTTTGAAGGGGAGGCATTGTACATACCGTGCTACTCCAGGAGTGACTCTAAAGAGAGCGGCTCCCGCATCGTGTAAGCCTCCGAAGAGGAAGGCAAACGAAGACACGGTCGGGCCCTCTTCAAAGAGGTATGGGCTTACAAATACGTTTTAATAGTCGCGTCCAACTATGACTTTCATGTTCATCCTGTATCAGGAAAAGAGTCCGCCAGACTGTGTCCGTGGGTCCGGTCAGCAATACTCCCAACAGCCAGGATCCAGTCTTAGCCGAGGGGACGGCAGCCGATATGGGAGTGACACCAGACTGTCCTTTAACCGAGGACTCGGAAAATATGTCCGTTACCAACTCGGAAGTGGAGAGCGCCATGAATCAGCGGCGCCGGAGGGCTATTTTACGAGACTCCCGCTTTTCAGAAGAGGCGTTTAATGCCTTCAGCTCAGCTGATACATACATCCGAGCTGCTCGAGATGGGCTTACCAGAGCCACAAAGCAGCATTTAAAAGATGTGCATGTAAGTTTACTGTGTCTCAGTATGATAACCGTATGCCAGTAGCCCCAGAGACTTAAAGTAGTTGGGACAACTGATTTGAGGATCGCTGCATGACTAGGCTCCGTCGGAGAAAAACGACGTGCTAGCCCAAGAGCTAGAAAAGTGTCGGACGCAGTTAAACGCAGTGACAGCCGAACTAGAGAAGTCCAAGAAGGCGTCCTCTGGTAATATTTCCCTCCATCGAGAAACAAAAAATGATACGCCAGCTATAATAAAATTGCTAGTTGTCTCCTAACAGGGTCATTGGACCAACTAGAAGAGGAACTGAAGGCCGTGCAGACGAGCGAAAGAGAGGCGAAGAGACAACATGCTGCAGGCGAGCGCGTCCTGACCAAAGGCAGGGAGGAGAAAAACAAACTCCAAGATTCAAACACCAAACTGGGCGAAGAACTGAAAGATGTACGAGCCCAGCTAGCTGACTCTGTGAAGGAGAACAAAAGGCCGTGAGGCGGCATATTTAGTACGTGGCCGAATTGACCTTATAACAGTTTGGAGGTAAAGGTAGCTAATATAGCTATGATTGCAGGTATGCTGATGGGCAGTCCCGAAGAGGAGGTGTCCGGATCATCAAGTGATCTTCTGCAAGGGTTGTCGCAGTTGCACGAGCAAGCTCGGCAGGCAATGCGGAGTGTAGCCAAGGCCTTATGGCCATCCGACTCCCCTCCAGGGAGTATGGAGAAGCTTGTAGAGCTGTTCAAGGGAGCGCGGTGGTGTATCCGACTATGGAAGATATCGGCCTGCCGAGAGGGTGCGCGAGAGGCCTGGGCCATGGTAAAAACATGATATACCAAGCTGGATCTGAATCACATGGCCCGTGTCGGACCGCTAGGGTCAAATGGGTAGGAAATTCCCGTTAGTTTAGTACATGGCCAAGTAGAAGTAGCCGCCAAGTATTCCCAGCAGGATTGTAAGTTAGACAGTCTGCTGGACGGCATAGAGGAGGAAGTTTTTGAGTCCAAGTGACTATGTACTTTCCTTTGCATCTGTAAATCTAGCTGAATTGTAAAACTCTTGTCATGGCGGACCTTTTCGCTTCAACCTCTCGACTCGAAGGTGCAGAGTGTTTCTGATTACCAGAACGGCCGAGTAGATCGGGTATGCATGGAAACCAAACGTAGGGGTCATAGTTGCTTGAACAGACAAGTATCCTGCTAGTTATGTTATATTACATTTAAGATTGTAAGAAACATCTTCCAGAGAGAATAGTTCCGTTAAGGGTTCCTTTCCCTGGGTGTGGATGCATCTACGTGCATGTCCGGACTGTGATGGAAAAACTCACAGTACGTATAACTTCTGGGGTTTCATAATGGAGCGAGTGCAAAAACATCTTTAGTTCACCGACCGAATATTCCCTTAAGAACGCTAGCTTTCGGCTTCACCCAGTCTGCGGTACACATCCGGATGACCCGGCAGTAACAATCGCAGAGGTGCTCCCTTTATGCCCTAGCTGAACTAACGGGAGCGAGGGCATAAGCACAGGAGCCAGGCAACCCAGCTTGGCCAAAACTTAAGTCATATCGATGCATATAATGGCAAAGAAAAGGTACATATGGGAGAAAACGCATATGTGATGAGCTTTATGCTCGGAAAATAGAAATAGCAAGCTTCTGTCCAAGAAGCCCCCAGGTATGATAGACGTACATACTTGAAGATGTATGTGTCGGGGGTGCACGGTCTAACCGTACGAAAGCCTTTAAGGCTAAAAAGAAAAAATGTAAAAGAGGGAAGAAATAATGAAGACAATAAGAGGAAGGAGACGAACAAAGAGTTCGGCGCTAGGCATAGAATCTTCGGAGTCTGGCCGCGTTCCAGGGATTCGGCTCTAGTCGATTGTCTGACGCATCACGCAAATGGTACGCTCATCCGGTAAGAACTTCGTCGATGATGAAGGGACCCTACCACTTGGGCTTGAGTTTGTCCTTTTTCTTCTCCGGCAGGCGTAGAATGGTGCGCTCATCCGGTAAGAACTTCGTCGATGATGAAGGGACCCTACCACTTGGGCTTGAGTTTGTCCTTTTTCTTCTCCGGCAGGCGTAGAACGAGTTCGCTGACGTTGTAAGTTTTGGCCCGCACTTCTCTGCTTTGATACCTGCGATCCTGCTGTTGATAAAATGCAGAACGGGCTTTTGCAACGTCGCGCTCCTCCTCCAGGGCATCTAGGCTGTCCTGCCGATCGAGCTTGGCCTCTCTCTCTTCGTACATGCCTCTGCGCCGTACACCATGAAAAAGGTGTGTATCCAGTAGTGCGATTGGGAGTGGTCCGCAGCCCCCCAGAGTACGGAGTCGAGCTCCTCAACCCAGTGCTTGTCTGATTCCTTCAAAGACCGCACTAGTCTAGGCTTAATGCCGCTCATAATAAGACCATTGGCTCGTTCGACTTGGCTGTTTGTCTGTGGATGATAGACAGAGGCGTAATCGAGCTTGATGCCCAGATTAGCACACCAGGCTTTCACTTCATCGGCTGTGAAATTGGAGCCGTTATCAGTGATGATGCTGTGCGGAACACCATAACGGTGTACGACGCCGGATATGAAGTCTATTACTGGCCCAGACTCGGCCGTTTTAACTGGTTTGGCCTCTATCTACTTGGTGAATTTATCCACCATGACCAACATATATTTTTTCTTATGGCTTCCTCCTTTAAGGGGTCCAACCATATCCAGTCCCCAGACCGCAAAAGGCCAAGTGATGGGGATTGTTTGTAGGGCGGTGGGGGGCATATGGCTTTGGTTGGCGAAGAGTTGGCATCCTACGCAACGTTGGACAAGGTCCTGTGCATCCGCTTGGGCCGTCGGCCAATAGAACCCTGTACGGGAGGCCTTGCTAACAAGGGCCCGAGCTGCGATGTGGTGCCCGCCGAGACCGGCATGAATCTCAGCGAGGAGCTGCCGCCCCTCCTCCTCGGAGATACATCTTTGAAGGACTCCGATAGTGCTTTTCTTATAGAGCTCTTCATTGTGAACCTTGTAGGCCTTCGAACGCCGGACAATGCGGCGGGCCTCATTCTGGTCCTCGGGAAGCTCCTTCCTGTTAAGGTAGGCCAGGAAGGGTTCGGTCCATGGGGCAATGACTGCCATAATGAGATGCGCCGACGGTGTTATTTCGGTGGCTGAGCCTCCGATGATGTCGGTGTTTTCGGAATCTGGGGTTGTGTTCGAATCCGGATAGTGTTGCCGTTTTCCCCCTGCCACACCACGGATGGCTTAAAAAGCCTTTCCAGGAAGATATTAGGTGGGACGGGGTCGCGCTTAGCACCGATACGAGCAAGAACATCCGCTGCTTGATTACTTTCTCGAGCCACATGATGGAACTCGAGCCCCTCGAACCGGGCCGATATTTTTATGACGGCATTACGATAAGCTGCCATCTTCAGATCTTTGGCCTCGAAGTCTCCATTTATTTGAGATATTGCAAGGTTTGAGTCCCCGCGCACTTCTAGGCGTTGTATGCCCATGGAGACAGCCATCCGGAGCCCATGCAATAAGGCCTCGTATTCGGCTGCATTGTTAGAGTTTGTGTATAGTATTTGGAGTACGTACCGAACGACGTCTCCAGTAGGTGACGTTAAAACGATGCCCGCCCCTTGCCCTACCAGCATTTTGGAGCCATCGAAATACATAACCCATTTGGAATATGCGTCGTACTCTTTAGGGAGTTCGGCCTCTGTCCATTTGGCGATGAAGTCAGCCAGTACTTGGGATTTAATAGCTCGACGTGGTTTGTATGTAATTTCAAATGGAAGGACCTCAATGGCCCATTTGGCAATCCGGCCCATGGCATCCCGGTTGTTTATAATGTCATTAAGTGGTACTTCAGAAGCCACCGTGATCGAACACTCCTGGAAGTAGTGACGGAGCTTTCGGGATGCCATGAAGACCGCGTATGCTATCTTTTAATAATGGGGGTACCAGGATTTGCATGGTGTAAGGACAGTAGATACGTAGTATACTGGCGTTTGAAGCGGGAATTTGTGTCCGTCCTGTTCTTGTTCAACGACGAGCACGACACTCGCCACCTGATGTGTTGCCGATATGTATAATAATATCGGTTCGCCAACGTTTGGCACGGCCAGGATTGGGTTGCTCGCAAGAAGGGTTTTTATTTCCTCTAGTCCGGCTGTTGCCGCGTCCGTCCACTTGAAGTGATCAGTTCACTGTAGAAGGCGATGAGTGGCAGTGCCTTTTCTCCCAATCCGGAGAAAAAGCGGCTTAGAGCTGCCATGCAACCCGCGAGCTTCTGGACTTTGTTTAAGGTCTGTTGGCGTAGCCAATTGTGACAGAGCTCGGATTTTGGTTGGATTTTCTTCAATTCCTCTATTGGAAACGATGAAACCCATCAATTTTCCAGCGGGGACGCCGAAAACGCAGTTTTTCGGATTGAGCTTAATGTCATACGCGCTGAGGTTATCAAATGTGAGACGTAAATCGTCTATTAGTGTTTCGACGTGCTTAGTTTTGATGACAACGTCGTCCACATAAGTTTCAACCATCTTGCCGATCTGTTTCTCCAGGCATGTTTGAATCATGCGTTGGTATGTGGTGCTAGCGTTCTTGAGCCCGAAGGGCATGGTGTTGAAGCAGAATGCCCCATATGGGGTAATGAATGATGTTGCAGCTTGATCGGACTCCTTCATTTTGATTTGATGGTATCCAGATTATGCATCAAGGAAACACAGTGAGTCGTGTCCTACGGTAGCATCAATGATTTGATCAATGCGGGAGACGGGGAAGGGATCCTTAGGGCAAGCCTTGTTGAGGTCTTCAAAATCGATGCACAAACGCCAGGATTTGTCCTTTTTTGGTACCATCACCAGGTTTGCCAGCCAGTTCAGATGTTTTATTTCTCTGATGAATCCGGCCTCAATTAGCTTGGCCAGCTCCTCCCCCATAGCTTGGCGTTTGGGCTTGAAAAAGCATTGCAGTGCTTGTTTGATTGGTTTGTATCCCTTTAAGATATTAAGGCTATGTACGGCCAACTCACGTGGGATTCCAGGCATGTCAGAAGGGTGCCAGGCAAATATATCCCAGTTTTTGCGAAGGAAATCCTTTAGTGCGGCGTCGACCATTAGGTCTAGTTGTGCTCCAATAGATGCTGTCTTCTTGGGGTCCGTTGGGTGGACCTGAAATTTGACTATTTCTTCTGCCGGTTTAAAGGAGGTGGATTTGGGTCGTTTGTCTAAGATCACATCGTCCCTATCCACCGTGGAGCGCAGTGCGGTTAGTTCTTCGGCCACGAGGGCTTCGGATAATGCCTCAAGGGCCAGGGATGCGATTTTGTTTTCGGCGCGGAGTGCTATGTCCGAATCACTGACAAGAGTGATTATGCCGTTTGAGCTTCATCTACCCATAATGAGGTATAGCTTGTAAGCGTGTAAAAGCATCCCGCCCCAACAGTACGTGGTATCCGCTATTGAAAGGAGCCACTTGGAAAGTGATTTCTTCAGACCGATAATTCTCTGGGGTGCCTAATACCATGTCAAGTGTGATTTTTCCCGCACACCGCGCCTCCCGACTAGGAATGATTCCTTGGAAGGTCATGCTGCTTTGCTTGATGCGGTTCCTGTCTATTTCCATTTTGTGGAGTGTATTCTCATAGATGAGGTTTAGTCCGCTGCCACCGTCCATGAGGACCTTGGTGAGTCGAAAGCCGTCCACGATGGGACTGAGGACTAAAGCGGCTGGTGCTCGGACTGTCCTGAATTTTGGTTCGTCGCCGGCATTAAAGGTTATGGCCATCTCGTTCCAAGGGTTTACTGTGGCGATTTGGCGGACTTCGGCGAGGTCGTGAAGTGCCCTTTTGTGCTTATTGTTTGAGGAAATGTCTCGAAGATCGCCAGTACTCTAGGGTCATCATGTTCCCGGGGGTGTTGTTCTGGGATATTCTTGGTGAGGATATTCTCGCTGCCACTTGTGGGAGTATCCAGCATGCTCTAGGGCTGTGTGTTGGTATGTTGTCCGGCGTTGCGTATATTTTGCATGGCCCATCGAGCCATCCTTCCAGAACAGTTCCGCGCCCCGTAATGGACTTATATTTCTTGGATATTAGATTGGGCGTGTCACGGGGATGCGCCCTTTTCGCCTGGACGAGCGGTCGAGTTGGGATCGATGGCTCCCAACAAGCTGCTTGATCTTTCCAGGCACTTTCCATTGCACTGTACTTCTGTACGATAGTTGCCAAGTCCGTGAAGTGTAGTATACGGCGGTGATTAATGGCGTTGAGGATTCCTTCGTCCGTGCAATTGTTGCAGAATGCAGATATCGCGTCCTCGTCACGACAATCTTTAATCTTGTCCTTGACAAGGAGGAATCTGGCCCAGGAGTGATGGACCGTTTCCTGATACTGCTGTTGTATGCTCATAAGAGCGCTTACGTTTGGGTGGGTGGGTGGAATTGAATCCGGACCCTGACCCGATCGATGATCCGGAGCCTGAAGATTTTCCAGACGTAACAGTCCGGACTCCCGAGTATCTTCAGATTGCTTATGCCCGCCATCCGATTCTATGTTCGGAAGGTTGATCACGTCCTTTCGCTGGTGGGTATCCGGCTCTGCAGGGTCAGTGACCCAAACATAGTTCGTCTTTAGTATAGGGGAAGAGTTGCCATCTTGCTCCTCGACTACCGCTATCTGGTGGGTGACCGGTGGAGATTTGATTTCTCTTTGGTCGGGTTTAAGCCCGATCCGATCGTAACCCGTGGTGATTCCCAGGGCGGCGATGCGATCGAGGAGCTCGTTTAAAGATTAAAACTCCACCGTATCCATCTGCTTGGAGTGTTTGGGGTCGATACGAAGGGGATTTTCAATGGCCCGAGAGGTCATCGTCGGCTTAACAGCCGAACGGGCGGTCATTGTAAAGCCGCCTAGCCGGAGGGTTTGGCCTGGGGCCAGTTCTCCTCCGGCGGTGATATTGTATTTAAGGACGAGACGAGTCATCGACCCCGTCGTCGACGGCACAGTGGAACTCTCAGTGAAAGCACCAATGTCGGTGTCAAAACCGGCGGATCTCGGGTAGGGGGTCCCGAACTGTGCGTCTAAGGTCGATGGTAACAGGAGACAAGGGACACGATGTTTACCCAGGTTCGGGCCCTCTCTATGGAGGTAATACCCTACTTCCTTATTGATTGATCTTGATGGATATGAGTATTACAAGAGTTGATCTACCACGATATCGTAATGGCTAAACCCTAGAAGTCTAGCCTATATGACTATGGTAATGAGTATCCGTCCTTTCCATACTAAGTCCTCTGGTTTATATAGGCACCGGGAGGATCTAGGGTTACACAAGGTCGGTTACAAAGGAAAGGAATCTACGTATTCGATCGCCAAGCTCGCCTTCCACGCCAAGGAGAGTCCCAACCGGACACGGGTGCAGTCTTCGGCCTTCGCATCTTCACGGCCCATCAGTCCGGCCCATGTCTAACAGGCCGGACGCCCGAGGACCCCTTAATCCAGGACTCCCTCACTTGCAATGGGAGAAGTGCTTAGCTTTGGGTTCAATCTTGTGGTGTCCTTTCCCAGTGACAATAGGGGCAGCTAGGCACATATTGTATTGTTGCATCGAGGATAAAAAGATGGGGTTTACATCATATTGCTTGAGTTTATTCCTCTACATTATGTGATCTTAGTTAATGCTTTACTCTGTTCTTCATGAACTTAATACTCTAGATGCAGGCAGGAGTTGGTCTACTTGACACGGACGTGATGCCTATATTTCATAATCATTGCCTTGGATATCGTCATAACTTTGCGCTTTTCTATCAATTGCTCGACTGTAATTTGTTCACCCACCATATTATTTGCTATCTTGAGAGAAGCCTCTAGTGAAACCTATGGCCCCAGGGTCTATTTTCCATCATATAAATTCCCGATCTACTATTTTGCAATCTTTTACTTTTCGATCTGTAAACCAAAAACACAAAAAAATAACTTTATCTTTTTTTTAGTTTTATCTATCTCTATCAGATCTCACTTTTGCAAGTGACCGTGAAGGGATTGACAACCCCTTTATCGCGTTGGGTGCAAGTTGTTTGATTGTTTGTGCAAGTATTGGTGATTTGTGTGTTGTATCCTACTAGATTGATACCTTGGTTCTCTAACAGAGGGAAATACTTATCTCTAGTTTGCTGCATCACCCTTTCCTCTTCAATGGAAAAAACCAACGCAAGCTCAAGAAGTAGCAGGAAGAATTCTGGTGCCGTTGCTGGGGAGATCTATGGCAAGTCAAGACATACCAAGTACCTATCATAAACTCTCATGTCTTGCATTACATTATTCGCCATTTGCCTCTCGTTTTCCTCTCCCCCACTTCTAAAACGATTTTCGAAAATATTTGCCTTTTTCTTTGCCCCTCTTCCATTCGTCTTCTTCGTTGCTTTTTGTGGGCTCATGTGTTGGATTGCTAGCTTTGTCACGATGGCTCAAGACAATACCAAATTGTGTGACTTTCCAATACTAATAGCAATGATTTTATTAGTACTCCGATTGCTCCCGCCACTAGTGCGGAATTTTATGAAATTGATGCCGCTTTGCTGAATCTTGTTACGAATGATCAATTTTTCGGCCTTCCTAGTGAAGATGCCGCATCCCATCTGAATAATTTCGGTGATTTGTGTGATATGAAAAATAAAAAAGATGTGGATAATTATATTGTTAAATTTAAGCTATTTCCGTTCTCACTACGAGATCGTGCTAAAACTTGGTTTTCATCTTTGCCTGAAAATAGTATTGATTCATGGAATAAGTGTAAAGATGCTTTTATTTCCAAGTATTTTCCTCCCACTAAGATCATCTCCCTTAGGAACGATATTATGAATTTTAAGCAACTTGATCATGAACATGTTGCGCAATCTTGGGAGAGGATGAAACTGATGATACAAAATTGCCCTACTCGTGGTTTGAATTTGTGGATGATTATACAAAAAGATTATGCCGGATTGAATTTTGCTTGTAGAAGTCTTTTAGAATCAGCCATGAGAGGTACTTTTATGGAAATTACTTTAGGAGAAGCTACTAAAATCCTAGATAATATTATGGTTAATTATTCTCAATGGCATACCGAAAGATCTTCCACTAGTAAAAAAGTGCTTGTGATTGAAGAGATTAATGTTTTGAGTGGAAAGATGGATGAACTTATGTAATTATTTGCTAGCAAGAGTGCTTCTTTGGATCCTAATGATATGCCTTTGTCCACTTTGATTGAAAATAATAATAAATCTATGGATGTGAATTTTGTTGGTAGGAACAATTTTGGTAATAACGCGCATAGAGGTAATTTTAATCCTAGGCCTTTTCCTAGTAATTACTCTAATAATTATGGTAATTCCTACAACAATTCATATGGAAATTATAATAAGATGCCCTCTGATTTTGAGAATGGTGTTAAAGAATTTATGAGTTCGCAAAAGAATTTCAATGCTTTGATTGAAGAAAAACTGCTTAAGATTGATGATTTGGCTAGGAACGTGGATAGGATTTTTCTTGATGTTGATTCTTTGAAAATTATATCTATTCCACCTGTGACACCCGGATAATTAGGCTACAGTAATCCCAAGTTAATGATGCCACGTCACCATGGTTATTGTTGTTAATCTCGCATTAGTTCAAAACCGATTCAAATTCAAATTTGAATTTAAGTCAAACAATAAAAGTTTCCAAACATTAAAACTAAAATGCTCTAAACGTGTCCAATAGTTCATGGGTAATAATGGTGGAGAAACCACATTTTAAAAACATGTTTAAATGCTCAAAGTAATTAACACAGTGGCTAAAACAATTAAATAAATGAGTTTTGTAGTTTATAAAATCCTAAACGAATTTATTTGGAAGTCAAGCTTTTTATGGCAAAGGCTTAATTTACAACACTAATTTAGGATCCAATTATTTATCTTAATAGAGTTAAAATAAACTGGAAGTTAAGATAAAACATAAAATAAAATAAATAAAAAGGTATAAGATAAAACAAAAACAAAAGGAAACCCCCCCCCCCTCACTGGGCTTCGGCCCAGCAGGCCACCAGGCCGCCTAGCCGGCCCAACCGGCCACCCCCCAGCTCCACATAACCCCATTCCATCTGGTCAAACCCTAGCCCACTACCCACTTCCCCCATGATGCTCGCCCCCTCCCCCGATCCGATCTGGATCGGGGCACGAACCGCCCCCCACCGCTCGACGCCATGCGCCGCACCACCGCCGCCTGAGGACCTCACCGGAGCCTGCCGTTCGCTGGACCTCCCCTCCGGACTGCCTCCCCATCACCGTCATCCCCGCTGACCTCCTCGACACCCGCTGCACCGTGTCCTACACTACCGCCGTGAGCCCCGACCTCTCCTCTCCTCTTCCCTCGCACGCCCTCCGCCGTGGCTCTCCGCTCCCGAGCCGTAGCTCGCGACCACTGCCGCTGCCATGGCCGTGCTCCTCAAGCCGCTGCCCCGCGCCCGCCGTTCATGCGCACAGCCCCTCGTGCACCCGCTCCTCGCCCGCTGCTGCTCGCTCATCACAGTAACCCAGCGCTGCCATCCGCTTAGCACCACCGCTTCGCCTGGCCGCTCATGCGCGCGGTGGCCGCGCCCGGCTACGCCAGCTGTTTGCCCCGCCGCGGCTCCCACTCCGCTTCGGCCACCGCCCCAACCATGCTCGCAGCCCCGCACAATAGCGCGCCCAGCTTGCACGCTGCTGCCGCCGTTCACCGGCCGCGCCCCGCAGCCGCCTCAGTCCCTTCGATGACCTGCTGCGCCCTGCTTTCTGGCGCGCGCCGGCTCCGCCCCTACCCGCCTTGCCTGCATCAACGAGTCTCTTCCCCCTCGGCCAGGCTCGCCGTTGCTCGCCCCCAGTGCCTCCGCCGAGCTCACCCCTCGCGCATAGGGCTCCCGTCAGTGCGCGCCGCGCACCGGGCTCACGCCGCTCCGGCCATGGCCCCTTCACGCTTCGGGGGCATGAACTTGCCACTTGGCGCCGCCTTGCCTGCTGCCACTGCTCCACGCTGCGCCCAGCGACACCCGTCCGGCTCCCGCCCAGGTCGGGCTCTAGCACGCCCCGACGCCCAGAATCGCACGCCGGTGCTGCTAAGGCCTTTGGCCCAATGACAAACAGGGCCCACGCCCAGAACGTTTTAAAAAATTAAATTAAAATTTATAATTTATAATTAATTAATTAATTAACTTAATTAATTGTGATTAATAAACCTAATTATAATTAACTAACCTAACTAATCTGTCAACTAAACTAATTAATTTGGTTAATGAGTTAACAGGCAATGACGTGTGGAACCCACACATCAGTTTGACCCAGTCAACGCCCTGTTAACTGCTGACATCATGCTGACATCATGATGACGTGAGCATGCACTATTATGGATAATGTTGATTTAAAATAATTAAATAAATCTTAAAAATGATTTAAATCTTTAGAAATTAATATAAAATAATTCAGAGCTCGGATGGAAAAACTTTGTACATGAAAGTTGCTGAGAACGGCGAGACGAATCCAAATACGCAGCCCGTTCATCCGCCACACATCCCTAGCATAGAGAACACACAACTTTTCCCCTCTGGTTCATCTGTCCGAAAAAGCGAAACACCGGGGATGCTTTTCCGGATGTCCCCCCCCTTCGCCGGTATCACCTCCTACCGCGTTAGGGCACGCCTAGAACCGTTACTTGTCATGTCATGCATCGATATGCATCTGTTTGCATTATATTCATTGTTTCTTCCCCTCTTCTCTCCGGTAGACAACGAGACCGACGCTGCTGCTACCCAGTACGACTACGGTGTTGATGACCCCTCCTTCTTGCCAGAGCAACCACGCAAGCCCCCCCTTGATCACCAGATATTGCCTATTCTCCTCTCTACTGCTTGCATTAGAGTAGTGTAGCATGTTGCTGCTTCCGGTTAATCCCATTCTGCTGCATAGCCTGTCATTGTTGCTACAATTGTTGATACCTTTACCTGCAATCCCACATGCTTAGTATAGGTTGCTAGTACTTCATCAGTGGCCCTACATTCTTGTCCGCCTGCCATGCTATACTATCGGGTTGTCATCACTCGGGAGGTGATTGCGGGTATATACTTACATACATATTATACATGATACATGTGGTGACTAAAGTCGGGTCGGCTCGTAGAGTACCCGCAAGTGGTTCCGATGTGGGGGCTGAAAGGACAGGTGGTTCCATCCCGATAGTGGTGGGCCTGGGTTCCTGACGATCCCCGACTGTTACGTTGTGGCGGAGCGACAGGGCAGGTTGAGACCACCTAGGTGAGAGGTTGCCCTGGCCCCTGGTCGGCGTCCGCGATTACTTCTAAATAACACGCTTAACAAGATCTTGGTATTTGCTCTGAGCATGGCCACTGGCCTATACGCACTAACCAACTACGCGGGAACAGTTATGGGCACTCGACGTCGTGGTAACAGCCGAAGCCTTCTTGACGTCAGCGACTGAGCGGCGTGCGCCGAATTGGACTGGAACACCTGCTCTTGTATTAGGGAGGCTAAGTCTGCTTCCGGCCGCCCACGCAACGTGCAAGTGTGCAATGGGCAATGGGCCCAGACCGTTGCGCGCATAGGATTTAGACCGACATGCTGACCTCTCTGTTGTGCCTATGTGGGGCTGCGATGTGTTGATCTTCCGAGGCCGGGCATGACCCAGGAAAGTCTGTCCGGCCAAAGGGGATCGAGCATGTTGGGTAATGTGGTGCACCCATGCAGGTAAGTTTATCTATTCGAATAGTCGTGATCCTCGGTAACAGGACGACCCGGAGTTGTACCTTGACCTTATGACAACTAGAACCGGATACTTAATAAAACACACCCTTCCAAGTGCCAGATATAACCCGGTGATCGCTCTCACACAGGGCGACGAGGGGAGGATCGCTGGGTAGGATTATGCTATACGATGCTACTTGGTGAAATTACCATCTACTCTCTTCTACATGCTGCAAGATGGAGGCTGCCAGAAGCGTTGTCTTCGACAGGACTAGCTATCTCCCTCTTATTCTGGCATTCTACAGTTCAGTCCACCGATATTGCCCCTTTACACAGATACCCATGCATATGTAGTGTAGATCCTTGCTTGCAAGTACTTTGGATGAGTACTCATGGTTGCTTTTCTCCCTCTTTCCCCCTTTCCTTTCCTCTCGATTGTCGGAACCAGATGTTGGAGCTCAGGAGCCAGATGCCACCATCGACGACGACTCCTACTACACCGGAGGTGCCTACTACTACGTGCAGGCCGCTGACGACGACCAGGAGTAGATTAGGAGGATCCCGGGCAGGAGGCCTGCACCTCTTTCGATCTGTATCCCAGTTTGTGCTAGCCTTCTTAAGGAAAACTTGTTTAACTTATGTCTATACTCAGATATTGTTGCTTCCGCTGACTCGTCTATGATCGAGCACCTGTATTCGAGCCCTCGAGTCCCCTGGCTTGTATTATGATGCTTGTATGACTTACTTTATTTTTAGAGTTGTGTTGTGATATCTTCCCGTGAGTCCCTGATCTTGATCGTACACGTTTGCGTGTATGATTAGTGTATGATTGAATCGGGGGCATCACAAGTTGGTAGCAGAGCCGACTGCATGTAGGAATCCCACTTCCACACTCCTTGGCTGAAGTCATGTCTAGTCATTTGAAAAGTTTTTACTAACATGGCTGTGTCGCTTACGGGCCCACGTCGCCATTGGGTGGTATTAGGATCTTTTATTACTCGTCTATACTCTGGGACTCTGATCTCTCTTCTATTCGGTTTAAATGAATTTTGCTAAATCTAACATTAGGATCTCGTTATCACTTTCACCCGGAGAGCACCTTATTACCGATGATAAATCTGCTTTGCACGGAAGACCACGAAGATACTCTCATTGTTAGCCCGAGAACTTGTGTTCATCGCGTTTGCAATTCCCCTTCCACCGTCAACCCTTATGGATAACTACATGCAGTTGTCATTCTTACATTCATCCCCAGTTGGTCTTGTTATTACAAGATACCCCGAAATACTCGTTGTTTTGAGAATACTTTGTGCCTACTGCCTTGCAGTTCTTTGCCACCTGAATACCCCTATGAATTATTTCTCGCACTTATCGAGTTTTCGCTCATCCCCAGGTGATTCAAATAATTCACAAAAGTCTTTGAAATACTATTCGATTTTCTGAAAATCCTCAACAGCCTATTGCTCTTGAAATTCTTGCTTGCTTGCACTATGTTTAATTCCATATTTCTTGCAATCTCGCTGACATCCTTTGTCAGAATCATATCGAGTCCATTGATTCAATAAGTTACGAATGCTCGCAATCCTCAATCAGATCCTAGAATTCATCCTTCTGGCTCAGAAGTGAGTTGGATCTCGACCAATCAAATGGCCATCGATTTTACCCCTAAGCCTACTCAACTTATCATCATTAATCAGAGCATTGCTTCTGATCCCTTGAATTGGAAATCATAATTCCTTTGCATTGGAGCTTTGAATAAGTCAGTTGTTTCTATAGTCCATTGACTTTGCATTGTTTATTTCGCTGGTTGTGTGGCTATACTCACATCAGCTCCGTTACGGACCGTTAGGTCCTTTGTTGAATTATCATCCGACAGTGTCCTTTGTATACAAAAACCTCGAGAAGTTCTTTCCCTGATACATAATGCCATTGGTAAATCCTATTCTCGGATTTGGCCAACCATGCTCTGTTTTCGAGCTGGTGATATTTACTATTGAAGCTTGTGGTATATGTTTCCACGATGTCCCGACGGGTTGAACCTATGCCTTCCTTTATATGTGTGAACTCAAAAGTTTTCACGAGTCGTACTCTTCTGGTATTTTGCCAGATAGAATTTCGACACTACAACTTTATCGAACGCGAGAAGTGGGAGTCGACCTTGAACTTTGTGTTCATGCCCATGGACACGATGTACATCTTCTCATTGAAGCTTCTTTTAAAATTAATTATTCCCTTGCTATAAGTTCATCTTATATCTGGGATCTGGCCTTTTGCAATCGTGGTTCCGACCATGTTCTCCTTTAAATACAATTTCTCGTGCATGTTTAAGAACCTATCTTCTACAGAGCAATACCCCAGTCCAACCTCTACTTTGGTTTGTCATCGAGTATTACCCCCTGGTATCTTGAGATTATCACGGAACTGCATAACTTCTTATGAGTTCTCCATCAATTACTACATTCTCACTGCCAATTTTTTCAGGGCTCTGAGTCATTAAACACTCAAGGCCACCGATAACTGAGTCGAGTCCGCATCGCGATTAAACAACTATTAGTAATCTTCTTTACTTACGACTTTGTACTTGATCACGTCATTTCTAGCCTGATCGGTTGTATGAATATCGTGCCGATTTTAACTGTACTACCTGGTCCTTATTCTTGGAGCACCACTTTCGGTGATGAGCTAAGCTTACATCGATCTTCCTTGTCTTATCGTTTCACATCAAACAACAAGCTTGATTCTGAGTTGGTGTCGCATCCGTGGTTCCAATAATCTTTGGCTGCATTTGTTGGAAATATGCCCTAGAGGCAATAATAAATTAGTTATTATTATATTTCCTTTTTCATGATAATTGTTTATTATCCATGCTATAATTGTATTGATAGGAAACTCAGATACATGTGTGGGTACATAGACAACACCATGTCCCTAGTAAGCCTCTAGTTGACTAGCTCGTTGATCAACAGATGGTTACGATTTCCTGACCATGGACATTGGATGTCGTTGATAACGGGATCACATCATTTGGAGAATGATGTGATGGACAAGACCCAATCCTAAGCCTAGCACAAAGATCGTAGTTCGTATGCTAAAGCTTTTCTAATGTCAAGTATCTTTTCCTTAGACCATGAGATTGTGCAACTCCGGATACCGTAGGAATGCTTTGGGTGTACCAAAGCGTCACAGCGTGCGGGTGGCTATAAAGGTGCACTACTGGTATCTCCGAAAGTGTACATTGGGTTGGCACGAATCGAGATAGGATTTGTCACTCCGTGCAGACGGAGAGGTATCGCTGGGCCCACTCGGTAGGACATCATCATAATGTGCACAATGTGACCAAGGGGTTGATCACGGGATGATGTGTTACGGAGCGAGTAAAGAGACTTGCCGTGCGAGATTGAACAAGGTATCGGCATACCGACGATCGAATCTCGGGCAAGTACAATACCGCTAGACAAAGGGAATTGTATACGGGATTGATTGAGTCCTTGACATCGTGGTTCATCCGATGAGATCATCGTGGAACATGTAGGAGCCAACATGGGTATCCGAGATCCGCTGTTGGTTATTGACGGAGAAACGTCTCGGTCATGTTCGCATGGTTCCCGAACCGTAGGGTCTACACATAAGGTTCGATGGCGCTAGGGTTATAGGGAATAGATATACGTGGTTACCGAATGTTGTTAGGAGTCCGGATGAGATCCCGGACGCCACGAGGAGTTCGGAATGGTTCGGAGGTAAAGATTTATATATGGGAAGTCCTATTTTGGCCATAGGAAAATGTTAGGGATTTTTCGGTATTGTACAGGAAGGTTCTAGAAGGTTCCGTGAGTGGGGCCCACCTGCATGGGGACCCACATGAACGTGGTAGTGGGGGCAAGGCCCCACCCCTGGTCAAAGCGCACCAAGATCCCCCTTAGAAGGAATAAGATCATATCCCGAAGGATAAGATCAAGATCCCTAAAGGGGGATAACAATCGATGGGGAAAGGAAAGGATGGGATTTCTTTCCTCCCACCTTTGCCAATGCCCCAATGGACTTGGAGGGCAAGAAATAATCCCCTCCACCCCTATATATAGTGGGAGGCGCATGGGAGCTGCACCTTGCCCTGGCTCAGCCCTCCCCTCTCCCAAGTCCTCCTCCTCTCCATGGTGCTTGGCGAAGCCTGCGGGATTGCCACGCTCCTCCATCACCACCACACCGTCGTGCTGCTGCTGGATGGAGTCTTCCCAACCTCTCCTCTCTCCTTGCTGGATCAAGGCATGGGAGACGTCACCGGGCTGTACGTGTGTTGAGCGCGAGGTGCCGTCCGTTCGGCACTAGGATCTCCGGTGATTTGGATCACGACGCAATCACGACTCCTTCAACCCCATTCTCTTGAACACTTCCGCAGCAATCTACAAGGGTATGTAGATGCACTCTCCTTCCCTCGTTGCTAGTTTCTCCATAGATAGATCTTGGTGACACGTGAGAAAATTTTGAATTTACGCTTTCGTTCCCCAGCAAAGTGGCATCATGAGCTAGGTCTATTGCGTAGCTTCTTTGCCGAGTAGAACACAAAGTAGTTGTGGGCGTTGATTTTGTTCAATATGCTTACCGTTACTAGTCCAATCTTGTTTCGACGGTATTGTGGGATGAAGCGGCCCATACCGACCTTACACGTACACTTACGTGAGACAGGTTCCACGGACTGACATGCACTTGGTGCATAAGGTGGCTAGCGGGTGCCAGTCTCTCCCACTTTAGTCGGATCGGATTCGATGAAAAGGGTCCTTATGAAGGGTAAATAGCAATTGACATATCACGTTGTGGCTTTTTGCGTAGGTAAGCGTTCTTGCTAGAAACCCATAGCAGCCACGTAAAACATGCAAACAACAATTAGAGGACGTCTAACTTGTTTTTGCAGGGTATGCTATGTGATGTGATATGGCCAAAAGGAATGTGATGAATGATATGTGATGTATGAGATTGATCATGTTCTTGTAATAGGAATCACGACTTGCATGTCGATGAGTATGACAACGGCGAGCCATAGGAGTTGTCTTTATTTATTGTATGACCTGCGTGTCATTGAATAGCGCCATGTAATTACTTTACTTTATTGCTAAGCGTTAGCCATAGTAGTAGAAGTAATAGTTGGCGAGACAACTTGATGAAGACACGATGATGGAGATCATGATGATGGAGATCATGGTGTCATGCGGTGGCGATGATGATCATGGAGCCCGAAGATGGAGATCAAAGGAGCAAAATGATATTGGCCATATCATGTCACTATTTGATTGCATGTGATGTTTATCATGTCTATGCATCTTATTTGCTTAGAATGACGGTAGTAAATAAGATGATCCTCATTAAAATTTCAAGAAAGTGTTCCCCTAACGGTGCACCGTTAAAGTTCGTCGTTTGAAGCACCACGTGATGATCGGGTGTGATAGATTCTTACGTTCACAAACAAGCGGGTGTAAGCCAGATTTACACAGCGAAACACTTAGGTTGACTTGACGAGCCTAGCATGTACGAGACATGGCCTCGGAACACAAGAGACCGAAAGGTCGAGCATGAGTCGTATGGTAGATCGATCAACATGAAGATGTTCACGATGATGACTAGTCCGTCTCACGTGATGACGGACACGGCCTAGTTGACTCGGATCATGTAATCACTTAGATGACTAGAGGGATGTCTATCTGAGTGGGAGTTCATAAGATGAACTTAATTATCCTGAACATAGTCAAAAGATCTTTGCAAATTATGTCATAAGCTCGCGCTTTAGTTCCTTTGTTTAGATATGTTCCTAGAAAATATAGTTGAAAGTTGTGATGGCGATTATGCGAGATGAGAAAAAGCTTATGTCCTTAATGCACGCTCGGTTTGCTGAATCCCAAGCGTCAATGCTGTGGATGTTGCGAACATCGGACATACACTGTCGATTGTACTAGAGTAGGGTACCCTAGTATCCCGAACTCGCACGGGCGAGATTGCACACCCCAGCGACAAGGCTTGCCTAGTGACCACCAAGGTCCTCCGTGGTTCCTTTGGAGCCATTCAAAAACAAAGTATTCAAGTCAAAGACAAGGCCCGGCAAGAGGAGCTTGCCGGAAAAATACTCAAGGCACTCAGAAGACAAGACCCGGCAAGAGGAGCTTGCGGGAAGGCTCGATGGCGACAAGCTTCCGGACGCGACAAGGATTCAGCAGCGGCAAAGGCGCTTGCCGGCAGGAAACTCCTCTTTATCTCCGCTCCAGCTCATCCACCAATGTGTCGCCATGGGACCATTCGGTAGCAGCGTGTCAAGAGGCTGTCGCGGCCGGCGAGAGAGCAGCAGCGATGGCGGCGACAAGATTACCATCGTGGCAAGCGGTGGCACTCTTGGCGGTCCACGTCGCCTTGTTTAGCGACATGGACGGGCATTTAATGCTTTTGTCCCTTGCCGTCAGAGTTAGGTAGAATACACTGTACAAGGTAGCTGTACCAACCGCAGCTCATTTTCCGTTTTTACCCTTGTCTATGCTGCCACCTATCGGTGACCCCTTGAGCGATAAAAGGAGGCCCGTGTGCTCGTGGGGGTTGACTCATTGAAACTAGAGAACTCCCACGCTAGGTTTTGTAGCTCTCAATGCTCCCTAGCAAGAACACAATACAATCGGACAAGCAGCAGTAGGAGTATTATCTCTCCGGAGAGCTCGAAGCTGGGTAAACTGCTCGTGTGCCGTCTCGATCCGCTCTTCGTGCGATCTCCGCCCCGCCCGAACCGAAAGGGCTCGGTCCGCCGCCCCATAGGTGTTCGTGAGTACGATCAGCTTCCCGACATCTTTGGCGCGCCCGGTAAAGGCGTCGAGGCTGTGAACCTGATCCGGCGTTCACACGAGCAACATCTTCATCATCTTCATCGACATGCCACCAAAGAAGAAGGCTTCGGCGGCAGCAGAGCCGTCCGCGTCAAACCCACCACCACCGGAGCTGACGAGTGGTGGGTTAGACGCTGGCGGAGGAACGGGCGTCGGCGAGGAAACCCATGTTGCTGCTAAGTCCAAGGACAAGGCGGCGCAAACCTCGGCGTCCGTGCATGCACCGCGTCCGTCTCAGGAGGCGCGAGACCGACAGCGTCATGGTCCTCGCAGCGCCACACGTTCGTTGGGCCAAGATCGAGCTAGTGGATCCAGGGACGCTCAAGAAAAGCTTGCGCGCCAACAGGCTGGTGCGAGTGGGGCACGTCGCTGGGCGGGATCTGCTCCTTCTAACATATTTAGAAGTCCGAGCATATCCCGCCTCGCACCGTTCGCCATTGCCGCCCACCACTCAAGCGAAGCTTTGGCGCGAGCTCAAGCTGCCTCTGGATTACCCTCCGACGGCGGACAAGGTTGGCGAATGGAGGCCACCATCGTAGTCTCATCAGCTTTGCCAACAGCGGCGCTCGCGGCACAGCGAGCACATCGCAGCCACGGCAAGGCGACAAGGCACGAGAGGTGGCGGCGAGACCTGTGGGGTGCAACCACTATGCACTCTCCACCCCGAAGGCTAAGATCGCCAACTCGTCGGATCCACCTCGACAGCGACTCCACAGCGTCGCCGGATCCACGAGCTCGTCGCGACCAGCGCCAAGTTCTTCCTGACGACAACAAGAAGACGCTTCGAACTTCGCGCATCGGCGCCAAGAGAAGCGCAACATCAATCCGACCAGCGCGCTGGGCCCTCTGTCGACATGCATGCGCCAGGGGAACCAGGTGACTTGCCGTACGCGGTAGGTTGCCCTGCGTTCACTCGTGAGCTGCGGCAAGTCTAGTGGCTCGACAAGAAAAACTTCAAGCCAGATGTACCAGAGAAGTACGACGGCAAGACGCACCCGTCGGAGTTCCTCAGCATCTACACCATTGCGGTGCAAGCCGCCGGGGGACGAGACGACAAGATTCTGGCCAACTACTTCCCGCTGGTGCTCAAGCCCAATGTCAGATCTTGGCTCATGCACTTGCCGGACAGCTCCATTTCCTCTTGGGCAGATTTGTGCCATCAGTTTGTCGGCGCCTTCACAGTGACCACAAGCCTCATGGCCAGGAAAGTGACCTTCATCGCTGCGCCGGAAGGAAGGAGAGTCCTGCGCAAGTTCATCGGAGATTCAGCCGTGTGCACTACAACATCGGATGTCCACCTGCTGCGGTGATCAGCGCGTTTCATCAAAACGTCGGAACCGCAGGATGAGGAAGAGATGGCGATCGCGCAAAGTCAAGGGCGTCGATGAGCTGTATGCCACTGCCAACAAGTGTGCTGGCGTCTTGAGGAAGGAGGAGACTCCGGGAGAGAATCAGAGGCAGGATCGATAGTGAAGAGATTGTCCGGCAAGGAAGAGCCGTGACGGAATAATGAAAAGAAGAAAGGCAAGGATGTGCTAGTTGCCGAGCAGTCCGACAACGAGAGGCGCCAAGAAAGCTAAGGTTGGTAGCTCCGGCAAGGAGGTTGCAGCGAGGAGCCAACTGCCGGCTGTGGCGGCCGCCGACAAGCGTGACAGCTCCAACAAGCGATCTTGCAAGATCCACCGCACCAAGGGCCATGACCTCCAGAGTTGCAAGAAGGTCGAGCAACTTGTTGAACAGCGAAGGCTGAGTCTGGCGGCGCGACAAGGAGAAGGCCCAGGAAGGTCTGGGGAGTTAGCAAGAAGCGACCGGCGGGGAGGGCGCCGGCAAGGCCAAGCAGCGGCAAGGAGCAGACCTCCTCGCGGCCACGACAAGGATGAAAGCGGCGGACGACGATGAAGATATGGAAGACGCAGCGAGGCCGATGAGCAGGAGTTTGAAAGCCATAGAGATCCTCTGCGTTGGCGGTGCAACTCGCATACTTCACACCGCCAACTCAAGCGATGGATAAGGAAGTTAATGCAGCGAGAACCATCCGTGAAGTCACGCAAGCCTCGAAATGGTCCAAGACGCCTATCATCTTTGATATTGAGGACCACCCTGATCGCATAACTGCGGTCGGGTGCTTGCCGATGCTGGTCTCACCAACTCTCCGCAACCTCAAGGTCACCAAGATGCTAGTTGACGGCGGGGCCAGCTTAAACCTGATCTCCTCTGCAGTAGTCCAGAAGCTTCAGATCCCTGACAGCGAGCTCGAAGAAACCGGCACATTCCAAGGAATCAATCCGGGAAGGAGCAAGCCAAAGGGAAAGATCACGCTGCCGGTGACATTTGGCAGCGAATTAAACTTCAGGACTGAGAGGGTCACTTTTGACGTTGCTGATTTTCCATTGCCTTACAATGGGATACTTGCCCGTCCAGCACTCGCCAAGTTCATGGCGGCCTCTCATTATGCATACAACTTGCTCAAGATGCCCGGCCCGATAAGTATCATTTCTGTCCCTGGCGACAAGAAGGATGCTCTTATCTGCGCCGACAAGATCTACCGGGAAGCGGCAGCCGCGGCGGATCACAAGTCACTTGCGGCTGAAGCTCCGGGAAGAAAGAAGACCAAGTCCGGCAAAAGCTCGATGCCCCTCCGGCAAGCGCACCTCCTCGGTGCTGCGCTACCGTCGAGAGCGCACCATCGAGCTCCACCGGCAAGTGTAAGAAAGGCGATGGCAGCTCGAGAGACCAAGAAGGTGTCCGCCAAGGAGGATGGCACTGGTGGTACCTTCACCATCGGTGCCACGCTTGACCCTAAATAGGAAAGCGGCTCGTTGCTCTGCGAGCGACGTCGGCGTGTTTGCATGGCAACCGTCGACATCCCGGTGTTCGGGAAAGTAATTGAGCACCATCTCGCTATACTGTCCTCATCGCGACCGTCAGCGAAAGTCGAAGCTTGCGGTGGGCGCCAGAATTCATAGCGAAGAGATCAAGAAATTGGAAGCGATAGGCCTTGTCGGAGGTGCTCCATCCTACGTGGTTGGCCAATCCTGTAGTTATGCATAAGGCAAATGGGAAATGGAGACTTTGTATCGACTTCACGGATGTTAATAAAGCTTGTCCCAAAGACCCATTCCCTTGCAGCGTATCGACCAGATTATTGACTCCACGGCTGGATGTGATTTGCTTTCATTTCTTGATGCATACTCAGATACCATCGGATCTTCATGGCAGAAGAGGACGAAGAAAACCGCATTCATCACCCCATGTGGCACATCTTTGTTTTGTACGGATGCCTTTCGGATTAAAGAATGCGGTTCAACATTTGCAAGAGTAGTCCATCACGCTTTTGAGCCGCAAATGAGCAGAAATGTAAAGCCTACATGGATGACATAGTGGTCAAGAAGCAAGGACAGAGGCAACCTGATTCAAGATTTGGATGAAACCTTTGCAAATCTGCGCAAGATCAACCTCAAGCTCAATCCCGAGAAGTGCGTGTTTGGAGTTCCCTCGGCAAGCTTCTCGGGTTCTTCATCTCGGCCGGGAATTGAAGCCAATCCGACAAGATCAAGGCCATTGAGCGGTTGAGGCACCAAAGCGTGTCAAGGATGTACGAAGACTTGCGGTTGCATAGCTGCTCTCAGCAGGTTTATCTGTAGATCTGCTTGGCGGCATACTGCCATTTTCAAAATTTTGAAAAAGCGGGTCAATGAAATGGACTCCCGGAGGCGGAGGCTGCTGCGAGACTTAAAGAGGTACTGTCCTCCTCCAATACTTATCGCACCTAAGCCACAAGAGAAGTTGCTGCTATATATAGCGGCAACCAATCAAAAGTGGTTAGTGTTGCGTTAGTAGCGGAAAGGGAGGCGGAGCGATGAGCCGACAACCAAAGGCGAGATGCATCCGGCGACAAGCGAGGCTTCACCGACAAGCTCTGGTCCCGACAAGGACGGATCTGCGCGAGATTGTGAAGATGAGAAAAGGATGGTGCAGGCGCCCGGTTTACTTTATCGGTTCCCATACAGCAGGGGCTAGGTCAAGGTACTACGGTGTGCGAAGGTACTTCGGCCTCCTCATGGCCTCGAAAGCTGCGCCATTACTTCCAAGCACATGAGATCATAGTCGTCACTCGTTTTCCGCTGAAGAGGATACTACAAAATCCGAAGCAGCGAGGCAGGATTGTCGAGTGGGCCTTTGGAACTGTCAAGCTTTGGCCTCAAGTTTGAGAGCACTTCAACTATCCAAAGCGGGCGTTGGCAGAGTTCATAGCAGAATGGGCGCCAACACGGGGCGAAGAAATCGAAGCGAGCATCCCGTCAAGGAAGCAAGCAAAGAGTGGCTGATGTACTTTGGCGGTGCCTTCTCGCTGCAAAGGCGCGGTCTTTGGCGTACTACTTGTCGCACCACGGAGAGCACCTCAAGTCACGTAGTCGGATGCACTTTCCCAAGGAGCAAACAACGAACAATCTGCAGAGTATGAAGGTTTGCTTGCGGTCTCGAATTACAGCGGACCTTGGGATCAAGAAGCTCATTGTCAGGGGAGACTCACAGCTCGTCGTCCGCCAAGTAAACAAGAATTATCAAAGTCCGTTGATGGAAGCTTATGTTGATGAAGTGAGGAAGCTAGAAGAGCACTTTGACGGCCTACAAAGCGGAACATGTTCAAGAGCTCGAGCGACATTCTTGATGGCTTTGTCGAAGTCGCCGCACTTAAGTTACAATGGAACCGGGGATCTTCGTGCTCAAGCTGACTCAACCGGTATAACGCCATCAAGCTGGGACGAGCAAAAGAGGAAGTTGGTTTTGGTGACTACTTTCGGCAGATCTCCCGAAGCCGCCGCCAAGAAGGTCCTCAAGATCAACGCTAAGAGTCTTTGAGAAGCGATGCTCCGTGAGCCCTAGGGTTTGTTCCGTTGAAGCGAGCGCTCCCGACAAGTTTTCCTCCGGCAAGCTTGCGGGAAAATCAAACTCGGCTGAGCCGAGGTTCTCGCCGTAGAAGCGGAGGTTCCCGCAGCAGCAAATGTGCCCTTAGTCCTTGTTGTCGAGCCGCAAGCTCCGGCATGGCACAGCAGATCGTCCGTTTCCTTGAACGGAGAACTTCCGAAGAGCAAGAAGAAGCGGAAAGAGTAGCCCGGCGATCAAATATGTACCGGTTGTCAACAACATTACATGCGAAGAAGACTCAACGGTGTGAAATTGAAGTGTATTCACGGGAAGATGGGCGAAGCTGTTGGCGAGATATACGGAGGCATATGTGGTCACCACATTGGCGCAAAACGCACTAGGCAAAGCTTTCCGGCAAGGTTTCTTCTGCCGACAGCCCTCGAGGATGCTGGCTGCACAAGTAACCAAGTGTGAAGCGTGCAGTTCCATTCCAAGTAGATACACCAGCCAGCTCAAGCTCTCAGACGATCCCTTTATCCTGGCCATTTTTGGTTGGGGGCTCGACATTCTCGGCCCCTTTCCCGAGCTGTCGGGGCTTTGAGTACTTATGCGTCACAATCGACAAGTTCACAAAGTGGCGGAAGTGGAAGCGATGAGGAAGGTGACAGCACGGTCGGCGATCAAGTTCTTCAGTCGATTGTTTGTCGTTTGGAATTCCTAACAGGATCATCACCGACAACGGCACACAATTCACGAGTCGCACCTTCATGCTGTCGTCCAAGATCTTGGCGCCAAAGTGCGCTTAACATACATTGCTCATCCGAGAAGCAGCAGTCAAGCGGAGAGGGCAAATGCTAAAGTGCTGCGTGGGCTCAAGACCCAGAACTTTCGACAGGCTGCACAAGTCGCGGAAGAAAGCTGGATTGAGGAGCTTCGGTGGTTCTTTGGTCGTCGGGGCGGCGCCGTCGAGCCAGCGGCGGACACCTTCGCTCTAGTCTATGGAGCAGGCGCAGTTCTCCCCACGGAACTTCGTATCGGGTCACCTCGAGTGCTTGCTTATGATGAGCTTGAGCAAGAGCAGCTGCGACAAGATGGCGCTGCTCCTTGAGGAGGACCGTCTTCGGGCACGCTCTGTCTGAGCTGCTCGTTATCGGCAAGCTTTGCGCCGCTACCATAGCCATAAAGTTAGTGCGAAGTCTCGAGGAAGGTGACCTTGTTCTTGGTAGCGTTCGATCGCCAGAATTCCAACAAGTTGGCCTTGAAGTGGGAAGGCCCTTGCTCGGGTGAGGCGAGTCACTGGGCTGGCGCTGTCCGCCTTGAGACCGAAGATGGCGTTCGGTGAGCAATTCCTGGAATATTGAGCATCTTCGTAAGTTTTACCCATAGAAGCGCGGTTAGGAACCTGTTCCGGCAAACACCTTTATCTGAGTCTTGCCCATGTTGCATGTAATCCTTTGTACAAAGCCGGGCGCAGACCCCGTGCATCAGTAAAGCTCATGTGCTCTGCACATCTTGTCAATTTCATGCTTTCTACTTTTTACTTTGCATGTATTATCTGACACTTTGTGCAGCACCTATTCCGGTAAGCAATAACGAGTCACAGGGCTCCATATCTTTATTTTCTCTTCTTTCTCTTTCTCAAAGAAGAGAAGGTTTCCTCGCACACAAGTTTGCCAGGGGGGAAGGAGAAGAAGATAATGCTGTGGATCAAAGTGATGCTCGAAGAAATTTTGCCTTACCGGGAAGCAAACGACAGAAAAGCTAAGTTGCCAGAGTTTGAGCAGTCAGTTTTAAAATTTTAAGTTATCTTCCTTGAACGACCGTGCTTTGTATGGAAAACCTGTGCGGGAAGGAACCAACTCGTAGCTAGTTTAGCCCTTACTTTGTTTGAGTCCATCAACAACAAGTGAGCTGCAACTAGTCGCGACAAGGTTGCTTGTCGGAGCGGCACCTTGCCAGAAGCTCTTGGCGTTCCTTTTCAGCCTTCCTTGGCAAGGGTGCCAGCGCCGACAAGTTCCCTAAAAGCGTGAGGGCGAAACATACAAGGAAGGACCCAAGTAAAGGAAATAACATAGCAATTACTAACTGAAATAGAGTTATATTACAAGATAGCTTGTCGCAGCTCTAATAAATTGTTCTCCTAACATGATCGGTGGCGACAAGGAAAAGATAAAAGCGGGTGACCTTGTCTCTGCGGTCGCCATCGACCCTCTTGATCCGCTCACCCTGTCCACAATGGGTGCGACAAGGGCCTTAGCGCTTCAACGTCGGCGATCGGCGGCAAGGACTTGAGGACATTGGCGAAGCTAACGCTGGATGCGGAAGGCCACCTTCATCGGCACCGAAGAGCCCTTGCACAGATTTGGCGCGACTCGTCGGCGGTTGCTTTGGATCTCTTCCGGAGTCGTTGGAGAGCCGTCCTACGCCTTTGAAGAACAAAGCTGAGCTTGGCGCTGGGTTGGAGATGCTCGTCGGAGGAGTACCGAGATCCACCATCCCGGCTCCATCAGCTCCTTGTCGATGGCGGCGGCGATGTTCACAAGACCCTCGGTCCGGTGCATCACATTCTCTCGAAGGTGTTACGGGCGGTTGTGGCGCCTTCGTCGGCGGCTCCTCGTCGGTCTTGATCTTCTCCAACAAGGTCACCTCCGCTCCTTGGCGCCGTCCGGCGTCTGCATCAGGTTGTCGGCTTGAGCTCAAGATCTGCCTTGGAGTCCTTGGCGGCGTCGAGCTCCTTGCTCCTCTCGGCAAGGCGGCCCTGCAACTTCGCCCAGTGTAGGCGTCCTTCTCGGCTTCGTGCTTGGCGCAGCGAGCTCTCGCCACTCTTCAGGAGGTTGGCCTCCAGCTGCGTCTGTCGTCTCCAGTTCCTTCTTGGCGGCCTCGGCGGCTGGGCGGCATCTTTGCTTCTTTTAGAGCTCCGCCAATTGATTGCTCGGCTGCAAGCTCTTCCTCCATAGCTGTCAAGGTTGATCTTTCGCTCGCCAACTTCGCCTTCTTGCGTGAATAGCTTCTCGGCAGCTAGCTGCTGCTCCTCGACCTCATCCTTCTCAAGGATGAAGGCATGCGCTCTTGACCAAGTCGCTCCCGCTCTTCCGCTACATTCCGGAGAGCTTCTTGGTTAGCGCCTGGAGCTCTTCGCGCGCTTCTCCATGTCTGCTCCGCCCTCGCGACAAGCGCTTCCAGGATTCCAGCTTGGCTTGCCGAGCGCGGTAGAAGCGACAACAGCTTCGCAACAGCTCCTCCTCCTCAGACTCGCCGCTACTGCTGCTTGGCGCGTCGACCAACGATAGCCCAGTGGAGGCGAGAAACTCTTCGTCGAAGGTCTCTCCCTCGACCGGTGCTCTGGAGCTCGACGCCCAGGGGAGCTTGATGAAGACCCCATCGCCAGTCTTCAAGTAGGCGCCGGGCTGGGGCTCTTCAGAGCCTGGCGCAGCGGCAGCGGCTGAGGGATCCGCGGTCGGTGTAGCGCCCGGCGCTCCTGCGGCCTTCGGGTCGTCAGTACGATCGCCGGACCCCTCGCCAGCTTCTGCGGCGGCAGCCTTCGCGGCCTCTTTAATGGCGGGCTCGTCCGCGCCGTGTTCCTCCTCGGCGACGGCGGCGTCGTCAATGTTGCCGCGCGCGTCCTCCTCGCCGGCGACCTCAGTCTCCATCGGCTTTGCGGCGGATGGATCTAACAACAAGGAAAAGAAAGAAAAGTCCAGCAAAATATCCAAAAAAGAAGAATTGGAAGAAGAAAAACACAAGGGCAGCTTATAGGCAAGAGGCTTACCTGCGATGGGATCTGCAGCTGTGGCCTCAGCCACCGGAGGGTCGATGGCGCCATCCCTTGCCGGAGGGCCGTCCCTTGCCGGAGAAGCCTCCCTTGCCAGAGGGCACTCCCTTGCCGGGGGATCCTCCCTTGGCGGCGTAGTTGAAGCAGATGGCATGTCAGGAACGACCTCAGGACACTCCTGGCGGGGCTGCTCTGCTGCTACACAAATCAACAGTCAGATATCAGCAAATAAAGAGCACCCATGTGCGCCTAACCACAGAAAGTGAACCATATACTTACGCTGGGGGCTGCGCTGGGGGCTGCTTTAGGGGAGGGTCGCCGGGTCCGGCAAGGAAGTCTCGAGCGCGTCCGCTGCTTTCTGATGGGTTCGATCCTCGATGGCGATCACGGGGTCTTAGCTCTCTTGAAGCTCTACGGGCGGCGTCACGAAGAGGAAAGGTTGAGAATGAAACAAGTCGAGACACAAGACAAAGCAACAAATCGAAGAATTACAAAGTCTGGCGACAAGATCTTACTCTTCTTCTTCCTCGGAGCTGGCGCGGAGAGGTCAATTCAGTTCACCTCCGGTGCGACGAGTGGAAGAGTAGGCTCCCCGGGACGCTTGGCGGGTGCAGGAGCTATGGTCCCAGAGGGCCTGCTCTCCGATTCGGGGCGGCGTGAGGTGCTCCATGCAGTGCTTGCCAGCGGTGGGGCATTGCGCCTTGGCGCTGACGGGTGTTAGCCCGTCTGCCGCCCGTCACTTCCCGGCCTTGAGAGCGCCTTCTTGGTGGGCTGTGGGCTCCGCTCATGACAAGCTACTTGAAGGTGGGGGGGAGGCGCCCCCGGCAGGCTCGCTCGGCTCAACCCTAGGCTCGGCCTACTCCTCCTCGCCGCAAACTCCTCTCGATCGACAAGGCTTGCCGCCTCTGCTGCCTCCGCCTCCTCCACAGTAAATCCAAATTCAGCGGTGGCAGCGGCCGCCGCCTCCTCCAACCTCGTGTGTCGTTGCATCTCTTCATCGGTGGTGTCACGGGTGAGGCTCTTACCTTTCGTCGGGCGGATTGGCACTTCTTCCGGGCTGTCGAAGAACTGCGCACGACGTCGTCGGCCGGCTCTTGCCAAGTTGGAGCGATTCCATGCGAGTCGCTGGCGGCATCATCGCGCGGATCGGTCGGCGAAGAGTTATTGCATAAAGGCGACTCCCTTGGCAACATGAACCATTCGGGGTGGTCGGGTCATGCTTGAACAGCTCTAAGAGCATCGCGTCAAGCTCCAAGACAAGAAGTTGAAGTTGAGGCCAGGCGCAGCCTCATGATGTCTGCGCGTTACGAAACTCCCAAGCAGGTCTCCTCCTCTCTGCAAGAAGCGTCTGGGCGGCGAAGGAAATCTCGTAAGCTGCGCCTACAGTGGAGTCCGGCAAGCTGCGGCGAGATCGAATAACGGCAATCTTGATCTAGCATCCTCCGGCGCCAATTGGCTCCAATCGTTGCCGCGTACTATTGGGGTTTGGCGCTGGGCAGTGAATGGCTGCGGGTTCTCCTCTACTATCCAGCACCAGTCAGCCCTCCACTCCTCCCACTTGCTACGGAGCTCTCCTTCCAGATAGGCTTCTTTCTTGCCGATTCTTGAGATCCAGGCGATCCCTCCGGCAAGAGGCTCTCCTCTCTCTACTTGAGGCATGAAGAAATGGCGGAAGAGGGCTACGTTTGGGTGGACTCCGACAAGGTTTTTAGCGAGATGTGCGAAACCTGCCATGGTCGAGACAGCATTGGGGGTGAAATCAAGGAGGCGAAACCCGTAGGTGTTCATGATATCGCAGAAGAATTAGAGAAGGGCAGAAGCGAGCCGCAATAGAAGAAGAGCAGGAAAAAGGGTACCCTCGAAGCCAAATCTGATGCGGCGGGTGAGAGTACCTTTGTCTTGTGGATCTTTCAGCGTCTCCGTCGACCGGAAGAGGTAGTACCATTCCCTCGGCTCTTCAAGCGGCGAGTGAGGGGGAAGATGGCCGCTCCTTCCATGGCGCATGAGCCGCTGCGCCTCGGCCGACTTCACGCCCTTCCCCTTGTCGGCTTTCGGAGCTATGGCGAGGGTGGTGGGGGAGACCGACGGCGTTGGTGATGCTGGTGGCGAATGGGGGGCGGAGCGCTGCTCTCTTCAGACTAGAGAAGAAGGGAGGAGCGGCGGTGGTTTTCGAGATGAGACAGCAAATGGCGAGGGGGGCGAACTGCTCCTGTTTCCCCTGTTTATAAGGAGGGAGAGGGGGCGGACGTTTCGCTTTGCCAAATAAAGAAACCCCCACGATCTCCCCCACGACCCCACGTTCGACGCGTGCTGTTCGTGGGGGACGTGGTGGGTCCGGAGCAAAATGTGGCGTGATCTAGGCAGCGGCGTGCCCGTGCCTTGTTTTGGGCTGGCCCAATGAGCTCGGCGCCGTGTAGAGCCCAGGCCCGGGGCTCTGCCCGGTGTACTAGAGTGGGGTACCCTAGTATCCCGAACTTCGTGCCTGCAGGCGATTCTGCCGACACCCAGCGGCAAGGCTTGCCTAGTGACCTCCAAGGTCCTCCGTGGTTCCTTTGGAGCCATTCAAAAACAAAGTATTCAAGTCAAAGAGACAAGGCCCCGGCAAGAGGAGCTTGCCGGGAAGGCCACTCAAGGCACTTAGAAGACAAGACCCCGGCAAGAGGAGCTTGCCGGGAAGGCTCGGTGAGCGACAAGCTTCCGGACGCGACAAGGATTCAGGCGGCAAAGCGCTTGCGCGGCGAGCAACCACTCTTTATCTCGCTCCAGCTCATCCACCAGCGTGTCGCCATGGGACCATTCGGTAGCTTGTCAAGAGGCTGTCGCGGCCAGCGGAGCAGCGTGATGGCGGCGCTGACAAGATTACCATCGTGGCAAACGTTGGCACTCCTGACGGTCCCTGTCACACTGTTTAAGCGACATGGACGGGCATTTAATGCTTTTGTCCCTTGCCGTCAGAGTTAGGTAGAATACACTGTACAAGGTAGCTGTACCAACCGCGGCTCATTTTCCGTTTTTACCCTTGTCTACGTTGCCACCTGTCGGTGACCCCTTGAGCGTATAAAAGGAGGCCCGTGTGCTACGTAGAGGGGGTTCGACTTATTCGAAACTAGAGAACTCCCATGCTAGGTTTTGTAGCTCTCAATGCTCCCTAGCAAGAACACAATACAATCAGACAAGCAGCAGTAGGAGTATTATCTCTCCGGAGAGCTCCGAAGCTGGGTAAACTGCTCGTGTGCTTCGCCTCGATCCGCTCTTCGTGCAATCTCCGCTCCCCGCCGAACCGAAAGGGGCTCGGTCCGCCGGCCCCATAGGTGTTCGTGGGTACGATCAGCTTCCCCGACATACACATTTTGATAACTACGTGATAGTTCAGTTAAACGGTTTAGAGTTGAGGCACCAAAAACGTTTTTCGAAACGTCGCGGAACATATGAGATGTTTCGAGGGCTGAAATTGGGATTTCAGGCTCGTGCCCACGTCAAGAGGTATAAGACCTCCGACGATTTTCTTAGCCTGCAAACTAAGGGAGAAAAGCTCAATCGTTGAGCTTGTGCTCAGATTGTCTGAGTGCAACAATCACTTGAATCGAGTGGGAGTTGATCTTCTAGAGATAGTGATGTTTCTCCAAAGTCATTGCCACCAAGCTGCTAGAGCTTCGTGATGAACTATAACAAATCAGGGGTAAATATGATGATCCTTGAGATATTCGCAATGTTAGACACCGCGAAAGTAGGAATCAAGAAGGAGCATCAATTGTTGATGGTTGGTGAAACCACTAGTTTCAAGAAGGGCAAGGGCAAGAAGGGATACTTCATGAAATAGCAAATCAGCTGCTGCTCTAATGAAGAAACCCAAGGTTGAACCCAAACCCGAGACTAAGTGCTTCTATAATAAGGGGAACAACCACTGGAGCAGAATTACCCTAGATACTTGGTAGATGAGAAGGCTAGCAAGGTCGATAGAAGTATATTGGATATACATTAAGTTATTGTGTACTTTACTAGTACTCCTAGTAGCACCAGGGTATTAGATACCAGTTCGGTTGCTAAGTGTTAGTAACTCGAAATAAAAGGGTACAGAATAAACAGAGACTAGCTAAAGGTGAGCTGACGATATGTGTTGGAAGTGTTTCCAAGTTTGATGTGATCAAACATCGCACGCTCCCTCTACCATCAAGGTTAGTATTAAACCAGAATAATTGTCATTTGGTGTTTGCGTTGAGCATAGACATGATTGGATTATGTCTATCGCAATACGGTTATTCATTTAAGGAGAATAATGGTTACTCTATTTATTTGAATAATACCTTCAATGGTCTTGCACCTAAAGGAATGGTTTATTGAATCTCGATCATAGTAATACACATTTTCATGCCAAAAGATATAAGATAGTAATGATGGTACCACTTACTTGTGGCACTCGCCATGTAAGTCATATTGGTATAAAAGCATGAAGAAGCTCCATGTTGATGGATCTTTGGACTCACTCATTTTTGAAAAGTTTGAGACATGCGAACCATGTCTATTGGTGTATATGCATGAAGAAACTCCATGCAGATGGATCGTTTGTACTCACTTGATTTTGAATCACTTGAGATATGCAAATCATACCACATGGGCAAAATGGTGAAAAGCCTCGGTTTGAGAAGATGGAACAAGATAGCAACTTGTTGGAAGTAACACATTTTGATGTGTGCAGTCAATGAGTGTTGAGGCATCGATGAATATTGTTATGTTCTTACTTCACGGATGATTTGAGTAGATACTGAGTGTATTTACTTGATGAAACACAAGTCTGGATTATTGAATAGTTCAAGTAATCTCAGAGTGAAGTTGAAGATCATCGTGACAAGAGGATAAAATGTCTATGATATGATCATAGAGATGAGTATCTGAGTTACGAGCTTTGGCACGCAATTAAGACATTGTGGAAATTGTTTCACAATAAATACCGCCTGGAACACCATAGTGTGATGTTGTGTCCAAACATCATAGTTGCACCCTATTGGATATAATGCGTACCATGATGTCTCTTATCGAATTACCACTATCGTTCATGGGTTAGGAATTAGAGACAACCACACTCACTTTAATAGGGCACCACGTAATTCCGTTGAGACGACACCGTTTGAACTATGGTTTGGAGAAACCTAAATTGTCGTTTCTTAAAAGTTTGGGGCTGCGACGCTTATGTGAAAAAGTTTTAGGTTGATAAGCTCGAACCCAGAAAGGATAAAATGCTTCTTCATAGGACACCCAAAACAGTTGGGTATACCTCCAGTCTCAGTTCCGGAAGCAAAAAAGGATTGTTTCTAGAATTAGGTCCTTTCTCGAGAAAAGTTTCTCTCGAAAGAATTGAGTGGGAGGATGGTGGAGACTTGATAAGGTTACTGAACCATCACTTCAACAAGTGTGTAGCAGGGCACATGAAGTTGTTCCTATGGCGCCTACACCAATTGAAGTAGAAGCTTATCATAGTGATCATGAAGTTTTGGATCAAGTCACTACCGTACCTCGTAGGGTGACAAGGATGCGTACTACTTCTGAGTGGTACAGTAATCCTGTCTTGAAGGTCATGTTGCTAGACAACAATGAACCTACGAGCTATGAAGAAGCGATGGTGGGCCCGGATTCCGACGAATGGCTCGAGGCCATAACATCCGAGAGAGGATCCATGACTTTGGAAGAAATACTTGATGGTCGTAAGGACGTTGGGTAAAGATGGATTTTAAAAGGAAGATAGACAATGATGGTAATTATCACCATTAAGAAAGCTCGACTTGTCGTTAAAGATATTTTCTGACAAGTTCAAGGAGTTGACTACGGTGAGGCTTTCTCACTCGTAGCAATGCTAAGAGTCTGTTGGAATTGGATTAGTAGTTACTGCATTATTTATGAAATCTTGCATATAGGATGTCAAAACATTGTTTCCTTGGCAGTTTTCTTGAGGAAAGGTTGTATGTGATACAACGGAAGGTTTTGACAATCACGAAAGACGCTAACAAGTATGCAAAGCTCCAGCTATCCTTCTAAGGACTGGAGTAGGCATCTCGGAGTTGGAATGTATGCTTTGATGAGATGATCAAATATTTTGGGTCTATACAAAGTTTATCAGAAACTTGTATTTCCAAAGAAGTGAGTGGGAGCACTATAGAATTTCTGATGAGTATATGTTGTAGACTTATTGTTGATCAGAAATGATGTAGAATTTCTAGAAAGCATATAGGGTTGTTTGAAAAGTGTTTTTTAATGGAAAACCTGGATTAGGCTACTTGAACAATAAGCATCAAGATCTATAAGATAGATCAAAATGTTTAATAATACTTTCAAATGAGCACATACCTTGACATAATCTTGAAGGTGTTCAAGATGGATCATCAAAGAAGAAGTTCTTGCACGAGTTGTAAGGTATGAAGTTAAGAGTTAAAGCTCGACCACGGCGAGAAAAGAGAAAAGGACGAAGGTCGCCCCTATTCTTAGACGTAGGCTCTACGGTATGCTATCTTGTGTACCGCTTTTGATGTGTGCCTTGCTACATATCTCGGCAAGAGGTGCAAAGGTGATCAAGGTGGATCACCGGATAGCGTCAAAATTATCCTTAGAGGAATAAGGATATGTTTCTCGGTTATGGAGGTGATGAAGAGTTCGACGTAAAGAGTTGCGTCGATGCAAGTTTAACACCTATCCGGATAGCTCGAGTAGAGATACCGGATACGTATAATGGAGCAACAATTTGGAATAGCTCCAAGTGGAGCGTGGTAGCAGATATCTACGATATGACATAAAGTTTTGCGAAATACATAGGGATCTGAATATTGCAGACCGTTGACTACAACCTCTCTCACAAGCATAAACATGATCAAACCCGAACTCATTGAGTGTTAATCACATAGTGATGTGAACTAGATTATTGATTCTAGTAAACTCTTTGGATGTTGGTCACATGGCGATGTGACTGTGAGTGTTAATCACATGGCGATGTGAACTAGATTATTGACTCTAGTGCAAGTGGGAGACTGTTGGAAATATGCCCTAGAGGCAATAATAAATTAGTTATTATTATATTTCCTTGTTCATGATAATCGTTTATTATCCATGCTATAATTGTATTGATAGGAAACTCAGATACATGTGTGGGTACATAGACAACACCATGTCCCTAGTAAGCCTCTAGTTGACTAGCTCGTTGATCAGCAGATGGTTACGGTTTCGACCATGTACATTGGATGTCGTTGATAACAGGATCACATCATTTGGAGAATGATGTGATGGACAAGACCCAATCCTAAGCCTAGCACAAAGATCGTAGTTAGTATGCTAAAGCTTTTCTAATGTCAAGTATCTTTCCTTAGACCATGAGATTGTGCAACTCCGGATACCGTAGGAATGCTTTGGGTGTACCAAACGTCACAACGAATCTGGGTGGCTATAAAGGTGCACTACAAGTATCTCCGAAAGTGTATGTTGGGTTGGTACGAATCGAGGCTGGATTTGTCACTCCGTGTGACGGAGAGGTATCTGGGCCCTCGGTAGGACATCATCATAATGTGCACAATGTGACCAAGGGGTTGATCACGGGATGATGTGTTACGGAACGAGTAAAGAGACTTGCCGGTAACGAGATTGAACAAGGTATCGGCATACCGACGATCGAATCTCAGGCAAGTATAATACTGCTAGACAAAGGGAATTGTATACGGGATTGATTGAGTCCTTGACATCGTGGTTCATCCGATGAGATCATCGTGGAACATGTGGGAGCCAACATGGGTATCCAGATCCCGCTGTTGGTTATTGACCGAAGAACGTCTCGGTCATGTATGCATGGTTCCCGAACCCGTAGGGTCTACACACTTAAGGTTCGATGACGCTAGGGTTATAGGGAATAGATATACGTGGTTACCGAATGTTGTTGAGTCCGGATGAGATCCCGGATGTCACGAGGAGTTAGGAATGGTCCGGAGGTAAAGATTTATATATGGAAGTCCTATTTTGGCCGGAAAATGTTCGGGATTTTTCGGTATTGTACCGGAAGGTTCTAGAAGGTTCCGTAGTGGGGCCCACCTGCATGGGGACCCACATGAACGTGGGTAGTGGGGGCAAGGCCCACACCCCTGGTCAAGCGACCAAGATCCCCCTTAGAAGGAATAAGATCATATCCCGAAGGGATAAGATCAAGATCCCTAAAAAGGGGGGATAACAATCGGTGGGGAAAGGAAAGGATGGGATTTCTTTCCTCCCACCTTTGCCAACGCCCCAATGGACTTGGAGGGCAAGAAATAATCCCCCTCCACCCCTATATATAGTGGGGAGGAGCATGGGAGCTGCACCCTTGCCCCTGGCTCAGCCCTCCCCCTCTCCCAAGTCCTCCTCCTCTCCCGCGGTGCTTGGCGAAGCCCTGCAGGATTGCCACGCTCCTCCATCACCACCACACCGTCGTGCTGCTGCTGGATGGAGTCTTCCCCAACCTCTCCCTCTCTCCTTGCTGGATCAAGGCATGGGAGACGTCACCGGGCTGTACGTGTGTTGAACGTGGAGGTGCCGTCCGTTCGGCACTAGGATCTCCGGTGATTTGGATCACGACGAGTACGACTCCTTCAACCCCGTTCTCTTGAATGCTTCCGCTTAGAGATCTACAAGGGTATGTAGATGCACTCTCCTTCCCCTCGTTGCTAGTTTCTCCATAGATAGATCTTGGTGACACGTAGGAAAATTTTGAATTTCTGATACGTTCCCCAACAGCATTAGTCCTGTTGCTTGATGTAGCCGCTGTTCAATTGCTTCTTCGTGGAGCCTGTTGACAAAATTTGTCACGATCACCATCAGCATTCTGAGCTCTTCCAGGATATCAATTGAATTCATGATGAGAAATACCATCCTTGCCCTCGATGATTGGTGTTATCATCGACCACTTTATTGCCTTCCGTTCAACACAAACTTGTTCGTGTTTTGTGTATACCTTAAGATCCTTGCTATCCAGCATTTGTTCTCCTTTACCTTGGAGTATTACCATCTTTTATGTCAAGAATGTCGTGAGAATTTCACCACCTCTTAAGAATTCTTGATACAGGTGATACTTCTTGCCATATCTGTTCATTCCTTGGTCCCCGTGTTGTTTCTAACCGGAAAACCGATAATTGAACTATGCTGTGCGACTTCAAAACTTTTAGCAACCCTATTGCTTTGAAGTTAATGGTCGATATTTCATTCTTAGACCATTGGTTATCGAATCACCATTCGAACATTGATCATGCTACCTTAGCCCATATTTCGGGTGCACCTTTCAACCAATGTTTAACTGTGTATGTTTTCCGCGAGCATACCTCATTATATCATTTGATCTGACAAATGTTATCTCCTTGTTCACATAAGTGTGGAAATCCATCTTTTGAAAATCGCAATGAATTGTCGCTGAGTCAATCAGCCACCTCCTCACTTCTCCTTGATTTAATGATGAACTCTTGTTTCGGAACTTGCTTCCATAGTTCAATTCCCGAGAATCTTACAATGTCATCTCGACAATTTGTGTTGCACCTTTCTTCTTAGGCATCCTGAGTCCGAGTTATCCTGACACCAATCAGATGTGAATCTCGATCAGATATGATTGTTGGAACATATTTCCAAGAGTTATAACGTTGGTCTTTATGTGACCCGGTAAGGTGTTGTCGTGCCTAGCACACCTAGCCGGAGGAACTATTGTTATAGTTTCCTTTTTAGCAAGGTTAACCATTCTTCCATGAGGAAATTGTAAGACTTATTCTACAAGTTGTTCCGGATGGATCCTTTGTGTATCCAAAGTCTGATCTTTGCTTGAAGACCATGCCAATGCTATCTGTAAGCATGACTATGGTACTCAAACATCAACAAGAGCATTGGAACCACAATGCTAAGTTTTCTTTATCCAAACACCGTTGTATGGGTAATGTCATGAAATTTCTCTCCTCTTACCTAAAGAGTTTTCTACATGGATATCATGCTCTGCTTTTCCTTGGGAATGATATACCCTTGAAATATGTGCTTAAACACATTTTCCTTTCCATTGTTCTGTTTAATCTGATAATCATATTTTCCTTTCCATTGTTTGGTTTAACCTTCCTTGTGATCTATATGATCTAAGTAGTAATATTCTCCTGCTTATGGAAACACCTCGGTGTACAATTCTGTCAGCAACACCCTGTTACTATTGTTGATGACATTCCGGTAGCCACCGATGGATGAGAACTTTGCCTATTGGTCCGCCTCGTTCAACGAGCAGGAGAATGGTTCTCTTCGTCCCTCGCCCTTGGTATCGATGTTGTTGCTGACATACCTGACAGGCTACCCTTTGACATGCCTTGCTATCATGACCATGCAAGATGTCATCGCTTATCCTACTTTTAACCCACATGGTGGGCCCATAACCCATAGTTCCACATGATCGAAACCCGACTCTCCTATACAGCCCCTGTTTCCAAAGTTATTCCTCACGCTTGGCTTCGTATGTAATTCACGAGCCACCTTCTGTGTGATCATCAATTCTAGTATTAAACACAATACTTATTCCCGTTGCTTTGAACCCCTTTCACACTTTGTTTCAGGCAATGAACGATGGTCTTTTCGCTTGAAACTTCCTATGGTACCTTCTTACTTGGCTCTCGATATGTTTCATTCGTTCAACTCGAAAGATACACATGTGTTCATTCCTGGTTAACCCCAAATGATTTCCCCTTATACCATTCTATCGTTGTAGAGCAGCCCCTTACCTATTCGTAAGTACGACAGAATTGTCGAAGAAAGGAGGACGACTTCTTCATGATAACCTGGAGCAGAGGAATGAAAGCATCAACTCAATGGATTGACCTCTTCGAGAAGAGTAACCAAGACCAAGAAGACCCGTTAGAATTTCGTAACCAAATCCCTTCCCCCCTTACTCCACCTCTTAAAATCTCGGGACAAGATTTCTTGTAGTGGAGGAGAATTGTGACGCCCGGATAATTATGCTACAATAATCCCACGTTAATGATGCCACGTCACCATAGTTAGTGTTGTTAATATCACATTAGTTCAAAACCGATTCAAATTCAAATTTGAATTTAAGTCAAACAATAAAAGTTTCCAAACATTAAACTAAAATGCTCTAAACGTGTCCAATAGTTCATGGGTAATAATGGTGGAGAAACCACATTTAAACATGTTTAAATGCTCAAAAGTAATTAACAAAGTGGCTAAAACAATTAAATAAATGACTTTTGTATTTTATAAAATCATAAACTAATTTATTTGGAAGTCAAGCTTTTTATGGCAGAGGCTTAATTTACAACACTAATTTAGGCTCTAATTATTTATCTTAATAGAGTTAAAATAAATTGGAAGTTAAGATAAAACAGAAAAGAAAATAAATAAAAGGTAAAAGCTAAAACAAAAAAACAAAAGGAACCCCCTCTCACTAGGCTTCGGCCCAGCAGGCCACCAGGCCGCCTAGCCGGCCCAACCGGCCAGCCCCCGCTCCACATAACACCCCACTCCACCCGGTCAAACCCTAGCCCACTACCCACTTCCCCCACAACGCTCGCCCCCCTCTCCCGATCCGATCTGGATCGGGGAACGAACCGCCCCCACTGCTCAACGCCGTGCGCCACACCACCGCCGCCCGAGGACCTCACCGAAGCCGATCGTTTGCTGGACCTCCACGCCGGACTGCCTCCCCATCGCCGTCGTCCCTGTCGACCTCCTCGACACCCGCTGCCCCGTGCCCTACAGTACCGCCGTGAGCCCCGACCTCTCCTCTCCTCCTTTGTCGCACGCCCTTCGCCGCGGCTCTCCGCTCCCGCGCCGTAGCTTGCGACCAATGCCGCTGCCGTGGCCGTGTTCCTCAATCCCCTACCTCCGCACCCGCCGTTCACGCGCGCAACCCCTCATGCACCCGCTCCCTCGCCGCTGCTCGTGCGCGCTTACCCGTGCAACCCCCGCGCTGCCATCCGTCTAGCACCGCCGCCGCCTCGCCCGTCACGCGCAGCGATGGCGCGCCGCCTCGCCCGCTGTTTGCCTGCCCGCGGCTCCGCTCCGCTCGACCACTGCCCGACCATGCTCGCAGCCCCAGACAACAATCGCCCAGCCCATGCTGGCTATGCGCCGTTCACGGCGCGCCGCAGCCGCCGCTCTCGCTCGATGACCTGCTGCGCCCTGCTTTCTGGCGCGCCGGCCCCCGCCCCTACCCGCACCGCCCTGCCTCGCCGGGCCTCTTCCCCCTCGCCCAGGCTTGCCGTTGCTCACCCCCAGTGCCTCCGCCGAGCTCACCCCTCGCGCACAAGGCTCCCCGAATGCGGCCGCGCCGCTCCGCCATAGCCCTTCTGCCGAACGAACGGGCCGCAAGCAGGCACGCTTGCACCGCCTTGCCCGCCATCCGCTGCTCCCTTGGCGCCCAAGGCGCCTGTTAAACTCCCCCCTGGTCGGACTCAAGACGCCCGGCGCCCGTAACCGCATGCCCGGTGCCCGCTAAGGCCTTTGGCCCAATGACAAATGGGCCCACGCCCAGAACGTTTAAACAAATTAAATTGAAAATTAAAATTAAAATTAATTAATTAATTATTTAATTGTGATTAATAAACCTAATTAATTAACTAACCTAACTGATGTGTCAATTAAACTAAAGAATTTGGTTAATTAGTTAACATGCAATGACGTGTGGGACCCACACGTCAGTTTGACCCAGTCAACGCCTTGTTGACTGCTGATGTCATGCTGACGTCATGCTAACATCATGATGACATCAGCATGCACTATTCTGGATAATGTTGATTTGAAATAATTAAATAAATCCTAAAAATGATTTAAATCTTTAGAAATTAATATAAAATAATCCGTAGCTCGGATGGAAAAACTTTGTACATGAGAGTTGCTGAGAATGACGAGACGAATCCGAATACGCAGCCCGTTCATCCGCCACACATCTCTAGCATAGCGAACACGCAACTTTTCCCCTCCGGTTCATCTGTTCGAAAACGCGAAAGACTGGGGATACTTTCCCAGATGTTCCCCCCCCCTTCGCCGGTATCACCTCCTACCGTGTTAGGGCACGCCTAGCACCGTTACTTGTCATGTCATGCATGGATATGCATCTGTTTGCATTATATTCATTGTTTCTTCCCCCTCTTCTCTCCGGTAGACAACAAGACCGACGTCGCTCCTACCCAGTACGACTACGGTGTTGACGACCCCTCCTTCTTGCCAGAGCAACCAGGCAAGCCCCCCCTTGATCACCAGATATCACCTATTCTCCTCTCTACTGCTTGCATTAGAGTAGTGTAGCATGTTGCTGCTTCCGGTTAATCCCATTCTGCTGCATAGCCTGTCATTGTTGCTACAATTGTTGATACCTTTACCTGCAATCCCACATGCTTAGTATAGGTTGCTAGTACTTCATCAGTGGCCCTACATTCTTGTCCGTCTTTCATGCTATACTATCGGGCTGTGATCACTCGGGAGGTGATCGCAGGTATATACTTACATACATATTATACATGATACATGTGGTGACTAAAGTCGGGTCGGGTCGTAGAGTACCCGCAAGTGGTTCCGATGAGGGGGCTGAAAGGACACGTGGTTCCATCCCGGTAGTGGTGGGCTTGGGTTCCTGACGGCCCCCGACTGTTACTTTGTGGCGGAGCGTCAGGCCAGGTTGAGACCACCTAGGTGAGAGGTGGGCCTGGCCCCTGGTCGGCGTCCGCGATTACTTCTAAATAACACGCTTAACGAGATCTTGGTATTTGATCTGAGTCTGGCCACTGTCCTATACGCACTAACCAACTACGCCGGAACAATTATGGGCACTCGACGTCGTGGTATCAGCCAAAGCCTTCTTGATGTCAGCGACTGAGCGGCGCGCGCCAGATTGGACTGGAACGCCTGCTCTTGTATTAGGGAGGCTAGGTCTCCTTCCGGCCGCCCACGCAACATGCAGGTGTGCAATGGGCGATGGGCCCAGACCCCTGTGTGCATAGGATTTAGACCAACGTGCTGACCTCTCTGTTGTGCTTAGGTGCGGCTGCGACGTGTTGATCTTTTGAGGCCGGGCATGACCTAGGAAAGTGTGTCCGGCCAAAGGGGATCGAGCGTGTTGGGTAATGTGGTGCACCCGTGCAGGGAAGTTTATCTATTCGAATAGCCGTGATCCTCGGTAACAGGACGACCTGGAGTTGTACCTTGACCTTATGACAACTAGAACCGGATACTTAATAAAACACACCCTTCCAAGTGCCAGATATAACCCGGTGATCGCTCTCGCACAGGGCGACGAGGGGAGGATCGCCGGGTAGGATTATGCTATACGATGCTACTTGGTGAACTTACCATCTACTCTCTTCTACATGCTGCAAGATGGAGGCCGCCAGAAGCGTAGTCTTCGACAGGACTTGCTATCCTCCTCTTATTCTGGCATTCTGCAGTTCAGTCCACCGATATTGCCCCTTTTGTCAGGACCGCGATTCTAAGTCACACCGATCTAGCCTGTAACACCTCATATCGCTTTGCGTCCTCACGCACGGTATTCCCACGGGTCTCGCCTTACCATGGCCCGAGACCGTTTACGCCTTTTGGCTCACGTATTTGATAGTGTCGTAGCTTCCATATGACAGAGAACCCGGGCCGACATGACTAGTCATGAACCCAAAGTGGCACAAACTTATGGGGACAGGCATACATGAATCAACATCAAGCATGTCGGTCAGCAGCGTGCGAATCCGGGCTGTAGCACTGGGCTAACAGGACTCCGGGAACCCGAGCTGTAGCAGGCTAGGCAGGACTCCGGATGTCAAAGCGTGACATTTCCCGAAGGACAGACCATAGAACGAAGTGAATCACATGCCCGCCAGTCAAGTGTTCCGGAGCAGTAGTCTTTGGGCTAGCAGGACTCGGTGAACCGGGCAGAAGCGGACTACTATGGCTCATGGAAGCACAAGACTACATTTCCCCATAAGAGAGGCTACCAAGGATAAACAACTAGGTTGTCGGATCCCACACATACCAAGCATTTCAATCATACACACAATATGCTCGATATGTGTAAATACAACATGGCATCACAACATAACTCTACGACTCAAGTATTTATTCATTAGGCTACGAGGAGCGAGATATTACAAACATGGGTCTCTCGACCCAGCATTCAGAGCATACAAGTAAAACACATGCGGAAGCTTAACATGTCTGAGTACAGACAACAATAAATGAAAAAGGCTGAGAAGCCTGACTATCTACAAGATCCTGCCGAGGGCACAAGATCGTAGCTGAGGTAACAAGCTAAACGTCAAAGTCCACGCGGAACTACTAGCGAGACTGACGTCTCTCTCTGCAAAAACATAAAATAGGCAAACGTGAGTACAAATGTACCCAGCAAGACTTACATCAGAACTAGCTACATATGCATCGGTATCAACAAAGGGGGTGGTGGAGTTTGACTGCAGCAAGCCATCTTTGACTCGGTGGCTATCTTGAACTACGACTGCTAGTAACTCATTTGAGGTGGCGCACACGAGTCCACATATTCACCGTATCAATACATTACTATGGATCCGCTCCCGTCTCCCTACGAGAACGCCATCCATAGCACCCACGCTTATCTTGCGAGTTTTAGAGTATCCACTTTCACTTGTCTATGAATTGTACAGGCAACCCAGAAGTCCTTTACCGCGGACACGGCCATTCGAATAGATAATGTTAACCCCGCAGGGGTGTACTTCTTCACACACGCTCTCGCCACTTACCACCATGTACACGTCGTGTATCTCGGCAACCTTCAAGCGGAAGCCTGGCGAGGGAGTCGGCCACGACCTGACTAACCACACAAGTCTCTCGTCCAGGTTTATCGCCTATTCGGGTTCCATCCACAAGGATATCCGGCTGGGATGTCGCTCACGGCCCCAAACGATGTGAGCAGGGTTCCCAAGCCCACCTCGACGGGTGGATCTACGCTTGGTACACCGTGCCATGGTGCCTAGTCTGTCCCAAGCCCACCTGTACCGGGTGCCACTTGGTAGACTACTAACACAACCTACAAACACCAGAAACTAGTTGCAACTCCTGGACAGAGATCAAGTTGATTAATAAGCCGAGAGGGGCGAGTTACAGTACCCAATGTGTGGTAGTAACTGCTCATGGATCACAAACACGTAACTCAGTTCCTGAGGACGGCTGCAATGAGAAAACCCACCATGTACTCCTACATGGCCTCTCATCGCTACCTTTACGAAATCGTGTTCACACACTTAGCTCTCAACAGTAGGACATGTTCACCACATTCCAATTCATCCCCGATGAATCAGACCTGACACAACTCTAAGCAATAGCAGGCATGACAAACAAGCATTAATGGGTAGGCACATCAGGGCTCAAACAACTCCTACTCATGCTAGTGGGTTTCATCTATTTACTGTGGCAATGACAGGTCATGCAGAGGAAAGGGGTTCAACTACCGCAGCATGTAACAGTTGAATCGTTGTTGTCCTAATGCAGTAAAAGAGAGCAGGAGCGAGAGAGTGGGATTGTATCGGAATGTTCAAGATGGTTTTGCTTGTCATCAAACTCATCGCTGCACACGTCTATCGAGAGGGAACAATTACCGGCAAACAAGGAAGAACACAATCAATGCAATGCACAATATGATGCATGAATGTGACATGGCAATAATGTTATGATTTGTGCTAATGCATCTAGCAACAATTTAGATGAAGTCCATATGAACCAAGGGTTCATATGCAAACTCCATATTTAGCATTTAAAATGCCATTATCATGTTTTCACTTATACAGTGGGTTTAACATGCATGAAAGTAGCATCAATGGATAGATTGGATTTTTTGGATTTTTCTGATCATTTTTCATATATAATTTATCTCATTTGGAGTTACAGTTGAATTTATATGATTTTTAGAAGTTTAGGACATCTTCTGGAATTTCTGATTTATTTTAAAACCAGAAATCAAATACTGTGTCAGCATGACATCACCCTGACGCCAAAGAGGTCAACAGGTATGGTTCAGTCAAACGACGATGGGGTCCCCGTCGCTGATCGGGCTGATTAGTGTCACGACATATGGGCCCGATCAACGCCACGTCGGTGGGTCAATTACGCGCGTGGGGCGATCGGCGTGTGACGTGGCCAGGTCAAACTGACCTATGGGGCCCGTAGGGTTAGTTTAATCTAAACAGGAGCTAATCCAGGGTGGGTTAGTCAGCGGGGCCCGGGTGTCAGTGGCTGTGGTGGTAATTAGTGGGTGGGTTAGACCTAATCTAATCACGCCATGTCGGCGTCGCCGGATCAAGTTGCCGGCGACCTTAAAGGACGGCGGTGGCTCGTCGGAGTTTGTCGGGGCGGTGCTACAAGCCGCGGCTGGTCGCGCTGAGGGCACCAGGAGGGAGCCCGCGCTCTTGCGCATCCAGAGAGCCAAGTGGGAGGGGTTGGGGTGGAACGAGCTCGCCGGAGTCGAGCTCGTGGCGGCGTCCGGCGCTCGGGAGCAGTCGAGTACGGTGGTAGAGGGCATGGGAGGGGAATCTACAGGTGGCTGCAGGTTCGTGGAGGCGCGTCGAGCACGCTAGTGTGCTCGGATACGGGCTGCAGTGCGCATGGCCTCGTCTGCACCATCGCCGACGGCGAGGAGTTCACGGCTTCGGTGGAAACGGCGGCTGGAGGGTGAATTAGGCGACGGGGTATGGGGGAAACGGTTGAGAGGCTCACCGCGGTTCTTAGTCCGTTCTTTGGAGAGGCAAGGGAGACACGGGGTCCGGCGAAACATCGGCGGGGATCTCCGGCACCCGAGGACGGAGACGGCGGTGTTGGCGAGGCTCTGGAGCGTTCGGTGTTGCGTAGCTCAGCGAGGAGGTCAAGGACGACGCGGCGGAGCTCCTGGACTGGTCGGGGAAGCGATGGGGAGGCGGTGGGCATGGCAACGCCGAGAAGCGGCGACAGCGGCGCTCGGGCGTGTTCGGGAGAGGGAGCAGAGAGGAGGAGAGAGGCCAGGAAGCGAGGGAGAGGGAAGAGGGGGTTCGTGGCGTCTCCGTGGCACGCCTGGGGGGTCGAGGCTGCGCGGCTAAAGCAGGAGGTGGCAAGGCGTCGTCAGCGCACTCGCCACGCACCTGTCTGTCCTCCTGGCAGGAGGAAGACGACATGGGAAGGCTGGTGGGCTGGGCCAACAGTGCTGGGCCGCCAGGCTGGACAGGTAAGCGCCAAGTAAAATTCTTCTCTCTCTGTTTTTCCTAGTTTAGTTTCTGTTTCTATTTTCTCTTTGTTTTCTTTGATTTAGTAAAAATACTAAACCACATCTAAAAATCCTGAAATAACTTATGAGGACCTGTTGAATTATTTCCAACAACCCACATTTAGTTTCAGAATTATTTGAGCATTTATAATTGTTATAGCAATTAAATGCCCAAATTCAAATACATAACGATTTAATTCAAGAGTCCAGAAATAGCCTAGAAATATGTGCATCATTTTTGCCAGAGGTTTTCACCTTTATCAAAAATCATGAACTTTTCCAAAGGACATTTTGGATTCATTGAAAATGATTTTACTTGATCCTATTTGAATTCATTTGGTGCTAGGGTTTGGATCAATCCGCATTTCAAGTTTCTTTCAAGATTAAACATGATGCACACATGAAGCTAGCCTAGTGCATTGCCAGAAGCTAGGGATGTGATAACTCACCCCCACTAAACAAGAATCTCGTCCCGAGATTCAAGACGTGAGGTAAGAGGAAAGGGGGTCACAAACTATCACGATCTTCAGGATCCAACTGCCCTTCTCGAAGATGTTGATTCACTCTATCATCTTGGTTTTGACATCTTTGCCTTCGAGATCTTCACTCGACACGACAACGGAAAGAGGGGAAACTCTACTGGATTCGATCTTCTCGAAGATCGAGCAACTCAGATTGAAAAGGAAACTATGGTTATGGAACAACTCGGCAAACGGGAGGCACATTCCAGTTGATACCGAGGATATAACCTAGTGACTGCGCGTGCTTTCAAGAACTTGAGCATTTCCATATTCATCAGGGTCTTACCAACATCCGTGCCGAGGATCCTGGCAACACATCATACTACCATGATGAATAGTGATGGACGATGCAGATGCAAAGGAAGACATCACTTTCTCAGAATTTTCCTTAGCAATGCCAAAGAAGCAAATCTGGATGATCGACCGAGAAACATTTAGCACTCCGCTTCTAATGTTCTCCTTGATGTACTGGTTACCACGGTCAAGCTCAAAAGCATCAACATAGCCATCAAGTAAAGGTTGGACTTCGGAATACTAAGGATCCATAAGGAACAACTTCTATAATAACTCACTCAAAAACCTCATGGAGAAGACGGTCAACTTGCTCAATCAAGATGCTACAATGATAGATCTTCCGGCTAGGTGTGTCGGCCAGAACATCAACCTTGTCGGGACCTACATAATAGATCTTGGAAAAGTTCCAACCATCATATCTGCTTGAGATTCAGATCTGGTTGGTAACATGATATTCCAGACTCATCAAGTCTAGAAAGAAAAATGAAAGTTTGCAACACAAACCGACGACATGACGTTGCGAGATTCTCGGGAAATGAACTACGATAGCAAGCTCCAAAACATGAGCTGGTTCTGCTACACACATGTGAGCACACTGTCCCAGACAAGCATGACCACGTGGTAGTCTTATAATAAAACACTACCGAGTTCTGATTGGGAACCATCATTGGATTTACGAAGTCTTGTGCATATACCTTTGGGTCCTTAAGGGTTAACACTCAAGAACTTCTTTTCCTTGAACAATTCAATCAGTGGCTTGGTGTGCTAGGGAATACATATGGAGTGGAGGTAATTAATCTACCAAACCATAGAATACATTCGCACATGCATAACTGACTTGGGATGGTACCAAAGGAAACAAAACAATCTTTCTCGAACTCACGGCGGCAACTTGCACCAAATGCACATGAACTCGAGGAAGTCACTTCTTGCATCCAACATATGCTTCATGAACGGGACATGAAGATAATGCTTATAGAAGTTTCCAATACTAGCTGGATGTTCAACACGAATCATGGAAAAGATAGAAATGTTGCTGATGGGCTCAATAACAATTCATCCAGGTTTCCATATAAGTGGAATTCCACAATTATGTGAACAGTGTGATAGTATTGGTCAGACCAAAAGATGTAATGGTGTATGCTCGAGGAACAACTACGAGTAAGACAACATTACGAATATCGTTGGTACTAACTTGATTTGACGATAGCCCATCAAATCAAGGTTTGGACAAGACGATAGATTTAACAACCGATCACGAGGAACAATCGATGAAGATATCATCTCTCTTCAACACACACACACACCACACACAAGAATATACCCTAGTGATGAACTAAGTCAGACAAGCTTCCATCTTCCAACTCTCCAAGTTGTTGTTTAGCTCAACCAACTAGCTCAGGGATACCCAACACAGAATCTTGGAGAATGGGTGGTTTTGAGGAAAACCAACATGATCACGAACTCAACATAGTGGTCAAGTGACAACCTGGTAATACTTCTGAGAAGATATTCGGAAAATCACGAAGCACCGATATGTTACTAAGCTCGCGAACAATCTTGCTTTTCAGGGCAAGACGATATGATCACAAGAGCGAGGGATTGGCACAATCCTAACTCATTGATCGAGGAGTGCACCGGAAATAAGGACTAGGTAGCACAATCTATCTTAGAACGATGATTCAAGAACCAACATGCTAAGAATGAAATTATTGTCCATTAACTACCAAGCAACAATGTTGCTAGGAGTATTGAATTCACACATCATGGTTCACTTGTCGGCATTCTGGTTACAATAACACAGGAACCGAGGAATGAAGAATGATGGCGAGAAGTATCACTGCACCAAGAATTCATAAGATGGTGTGCAATTCCTATGACTTTCTTGACATAAAGAGGGTAACACTCCAGGGTAGAACAGAACAAAAGCTGGATTGGCATTATGATCTGCGGGATACAACTTCTTTGACCCAATCCCAGAGATGGACGAGGTACTGGAGTTTGTTTCTCCTAGTCATTCCGGAATAGAATGGCTTGACGGACCACAAGAGTAATAGGTATCGATGAACGAATGCACACATACTTCTTGACTATCAATTGAGAAACGAGGGACGGAAAATAACTAAAGAGGGACAACTCAAAGGAACATATAACGTTCTGAGTTGTGGATGCATAAATCAGTATGTCGACCAAAGTTCAACATAATTCTTCTGGATAACCCATGCAGAAAGGTAGAGCTGGCAGATTCACAATGTAGAATGGAGAACTCATCAAGAGCACTTTGGTTGTGATCTTTTGGTTCAAAAGAACTTCTGCCATAAGCAGTTCATGGTATTTGGAAGAAGGAAATACCACGGACCTCGAGGACTATCACAAAAGTTACTAATAACCTAAAGGCACGAGCAACACTATCAACATGAAGTAAGTAGGGTGAATCTCGGGTTCAAGAACCCAGGAGTAGAATACCTACTAACTAAGTGGCATCATGAGATGCTTTCGGGAATGATGGCCAGAGTCATAACACTGGGAACACAGAACATGGCTAGGTCACTAGATGATCCCCTATGACACCTAGGGTCATAATAATAGCTCCAACATATATGTCGAGGCAATAGAGTACCTCAACTCATCGATTAGTGTGCTTAATCTAGCCCAAAAGGACATCAGGAACGGGAGGAAGGGATTTGCAAATGCATCAGACTGTTTAGAAACCTGGTATGACTCGGACAGCATAACGACTGTAAATGCTCAAAAACATTTGAGACAGCCTGCAAAAGGGTGGCATAACCACTCAACATCACAATATCAAGGTTCCGAGATCAATTGTCAACATACAGAAGTAGCAAGAACTGAACTGAGGCTTGAAACCATCAATCATATAAGTCTATGGATTAGTATCACGTCATCCCGATAGAAAGATGAGAAGCCTAGTTCTTAATCCCCGTAGAAAAGAAGAGGCTGACTCAGATCAGAAGGCCCGAGGTATAAGGAGTAAAAAGAGCCTTACATTCCCTTCCACAATCAATTCCCTTATATAACTAAAGCATTTCTAGACACGACTTCGACCAGTTTGGCTTGGTAATCCTACAGGCAGCCTGGCTCTGATACCAAAGCTGTCAGGAACCCGATTCTAAGTCACACCGATCTAGCTCAGTAACACCTCATATCGCTGCTGGCCTCACGCACAGTATTCCACGGGTGTCGCCTTACCATGGCTCGGGACCGTTTATGCCTTTTGGCTCACGATATGATAGTGTTGCTAGCATCCATATGACAGAGAACCGGGCCGACATGACTAGTCATGAACCCAAAGTGGCACTAACTTACGGGGACATGCATACATGAATCAACATCGAGCATGTCGGTCACTGACATGCGAATCCGGGCTGTAGCACTAGGCTAACAGGACTCCGGGAACCCGGGCTGTAGCAGGCTAGGCAGGACTCCGGATGTCACAACATGACATTTCCCCGAAGGGAAAGACACAGGAACGAAGTGAATCACATCTTGGCAGTCAAGTGTTAGGAGCAGTAGTCTTTGGGCTAGCAGGACTCCGTGAACTGGGTCAGCGGACTACTATGGCTCATGGAAGCACAAGACTACATTTCCCCATAAGAGAGGCTACCAAGGATAAACAACTAGGTTGTCGGATCCCACACATACCAAGCATTTCAATCATACACACAATATGCTCGATATGTGTAAATACAACATGGCATCACAACATAACTCTACGACTCAAGTATTTATTCATTAGGCCCGAGGAGCGAGATATTACAAACATGGGTCTCTCGACCCAGCATTGAGAGCATACAAGTCAAACACATGCGGAAGCTTAACATGTCCGAGTACGCATAACTATAAATGAAAAAGGTGAGAAGCCCGACTATCTACAAGATCCTGCCGAGGGCACAAGATCGTAGCTGAGGTAACAAGCTAAACGTCGAAGTCCACGCGGAACTACTAGCGAGACTGACGTCTCTGTCTGCAAAACATAAAATAGGCAAACGTGAGTACAAATGTAGCCAGCAAGACTTACATCAGAAGTAGCTACATATGCATCAGTATCAACAAAGGGGGTGGTGGAGTTTGACTGTAGCAAGCCAGCTTTGACTCGGTGGCTATCCTGAACTACGACTGCAAGTAACTCATTTGAGGTGGCGCACACGAGTGCACATATTCACCATATCAATACACTACTATGGATCCGCTCCCGTCTCCCTACGAGAACGCCATCCATAGCACTCACGCTTATCTTGCGAGTTTTAGAGTATCCACTTTCACTTGTCTATGAACTGTACAGGCAACCCAGAAGTCCTTTACCGCGGGCACGACTATTCAAATAGATAATGTTAACCCTGCAGGGGTGTACTTCTTCACACACGCTCTCGCCACTTACCACCATGTACACGTCGTGTATCTCGGCAACCTTCAAGCGGAAGCCTGGCGAGGGAGTCGGCCACGACCTGACTAACCACACAAGTCTCTAGTCCAGGTTTATCGCCTATTCCGGTTCCATCTGCAAGGACATCAGGCCAGGGTGTCGCTCACGGCCCCAAATGATGTGAGCAGGGTTCCCAAGCCCACCTCGACGGGTGGATCTACACTTGGTACACCGTGCCATGGTGCCTAGTCTGTCCCAAGCCCACCTGTACCGGGTGCCACTTGGTAGACTACTAACAGAACCTACAAACACCATAAACTAGTTGCAACTCCTAGACAGAGATCAAGTTGATAAATAAGCCGAGAGGGGCCGAGTTACCGGAACCCAATGTGTGGTAGTAACTGTTCATGGATCACAAACACATAACTCAGTTCCTGAGGACGGCTGCAATGAGACAACCCACCATGTACTCCTACATGGCCTCTCATTGCTACCTTTACCAAATCGTGTTCACGCACTTAGCTCTCAACAGTAGGACATGTTCACCACATTCCAATTCATCCCCGATGAATCAGACCTAACACAACTCTAAGAAATAGCAGGCATGACAAACAAGCATGAATGAGTAGGCACATCAGGGCTCAAACAAATCCTACTCATGCTAGTAGGTTTCATCTATTTACTATGGCAATGACAGGTCATGCAGAGGAAAGGGGTTCAACTACCGCAGCATGTAACAGTTGAATCATTGTTGTCCTAATGCAGTAAAAGAGAGCAGGAGCGAGCGAGTGGGATTGTATCGGAATGAACAAGGGGTTTTTGCTTGCCTGGCACTTCTGAAGATGGTATAGCTCTTCATCGGTGTCATCAAACTCATCGCCGGAACACGTCTATCGAGAGGGAACAATTATCGACAAACAAGGAAGAACACAATCAATGCAATACACAATATGATGCATGAATGTGACATGGCAAAAATTTTATGAATTGTGCTAATGCATCTAGCAACAATTTAGATGAAGTCCATATGAACCAAGGGTTCATATGCAAACTCCATATTTAGCATTTAAAATGCCATTATCATGTTTTCACTTATACAGTGGGTACAGGTTGGTTTAACATGCATGAAAGTAGCATAAATGGATAGATTGGATTTTTCTGATCATTTTTCATATATAATTTATCTCATTTGGAGTTACGGTTGAATTTATATGGTTTTTAGAAGTTTAGGACATTTTCCGGAATTTCTGATTTATTTTAAAACCAGAAATCAAATACTGCGTCAGCATGACATCACCCTAACACCAGCAGGTCAACAGGGCGGGTTCAGGTCAAACCTGACCAGTGGGGTCCACTGGTCAGTGACTGGGGCTGATTAGTGTCGCTGACATATGGGCCCACCAACGCCACGCCACCGGGTCAATTTCGCGCGTGGGGCGATCAGCGTGTGACGTGGCCAGGTCAAACTGACCTGTGGGGCCCGTAGGGTTAGTTTAATCTAAACATGAGCTAATCTAGGGTTAGTTAGTCAGCAGGGCCCAGGTGTCAGTGGTTGCGGTGGTAATTAGTGGGTGGGTTAGACCTAATCTAATCACGCCACGTCGGCGTCGCCGGATCAAGTTGTCGGCGACCTTAAAGGACGGCAGTGGCTCGCCGGAGTTTGTCGGGGCGGCGCTACAAGCCGCGGCTGGTCGCACTGAGGGCACCAGGAGGGAGCCCGCGCTCTTGCGCATCCAGAGAGCCAAATGGGAGGGGTTGGGGTGGAACGAGCTCGCCGGAGTCGAGCTCGTGGCGGCGGCCGGCGCTCGGGAGCAATCGAGTACGGTGGTAGAGGGCATGGGAGGGGAATCTACAGGTGGCTGCAGGTTCGTGGAGGTGCGTCGAGCACGCTAGTGTGCTCGGATACGGGCTGCAGTGCGCATGGCCTCGTCTGCACCATCGCCGGCGGCGAGGAGCTCACGACTTCGGTGGAAACGGCGGCTGGAGGGTGAATTAGGCGACGGGGTATGGGGGAAACGGTTGAGAGGCTCACCGCGGTTCTTCTGGTGCTACTGGAGAGGCAAGGGAGACACGGGGTCCGGCGAAACATCGGCGGGGATCTCCGGCACCCGAGGACGGAGACGGCGGTGTTGGCGAGGCTCCGGAGCGTTCGGCGTTGCGTAGCTCAGCGAGGAGGTCGAGGACGACGCGGCGGAGCTCCTGGACTGTTCGGGGAAGCGAGGGGGAGGCGGTGGGCATGGCAACGCCGAGCGGCGGCGACAGCGGCGCTCGGGCGTGTTCGGGAGAGGGAGCAGAGAGGAGGAGAGAGGCCAGGAAGCGAGGGAGAGGGAAGAGGGGGTTCGTGGCGTCTCCGTGGCACGCCTGGGGGGGTCGAGGCTGCGCGGTTGAAGCAGGAGGTGGCAAGGCGTCGTCGGCGCGCTCGCCACACACCTGTCTATCCTCCTGGCAGGAGGAAGACGACAGGGGAAGGCTGGTGGACTGGGCCAACAGTGTTGGGCCGCCAGGCTGGACAGGTAAGCGCCAAGTAAAATTCTTCTCTCTCTCTCTGTTTTTCCTAGTTTAGTTTCTGTTTTCTATTTTCTCTTTGTTTTCTTTGATTTAGTTAAAATACTAAACCACATCTAAAAATCCTGAAATAACTTGTGAGGACCTGTTGAATTATTTCCAACAACCCACATTTAGTTTCAGAATTATTTGAGCATTTATAATTGTTATAGCAATTAAATGCCCAAATTCAAATACATAACGATTTAATTCAAGAGTCCAGAAATGGCCTAGAAATATGTGCATCATTTTTGCCAGATATTTTCACCTTTATCAAAAATCATGAACTTTTCCAAAGGACATTTTGGATACATTGAAAATGATTTTACTCGATCCTATTTGAATTCATTTGGTGCTAGGGTTTGGATCAATCCCCATTTCAAGTTTATTTCAAGATTAAACATGATGCACACATGAAGCTAGCCTAGTGCATTGCCAGAAGCTAGGGATGTGACACCTTTACACAGATACCCATGCATATGTAGTGTAGATCCTTGCTTGCGAGTACTTTGGATGAGTACTCACGATTGCTTTTCTCCCTCTTTTCCCCCTTTCCTTTCCTCTCGGTTGTCGCAACAAGATGCTGGAGCCCAGGAGCCAGACGCCACCATCGACGACGACTCCTACAACACCGGAGGTGCCTACTACTACGTGCAGGCCGCTGACGACGACCAGGAGTAGATTAGGAGGATCCCAGACAGGAGGCATGCGGCTCTTTCGATCTGTATCCCAGTTTGTGCTAGCCTTCTTAAGGCAAACTTGTTTAACTTATGTCTGTACTCAGATATTGTTGCTTCCGCTGACTCGTCTATGATCGAGCACTTGTATTCGAGCCTTCGAGGCCCCTGGCTTGTGTTATGATGCTTGTATGACTTATTTTATTTTTAGAGTTGTGTTGTGATATCTTCTCGTGAGTCCCTGATCTTGATTGTACACGTTTGTGTGTATGATTAGTGTATGATTGAATTGGGGGCATCACACCACCCAAGCATGATATCAATGAATCTCTAAAGTCTATGAGAATCTCCACTGATGAGTGCAAATAAAGAACCGCTAAGATGCGTGCTAAGCAAGATTGATTTATAAAAGCGTGTTCTTCTAGTTTTTGTGAAAATAATGATGAAGATCTTAAAGTGATTGATGTGACTCCTATTGAATCTTTGTTTTCCAATATAAATATTAATAAAGATGGGACTGGAGATGAGTCAACTTTAGTTAAAAGGTGTCCCAATGATTCAGAGTTTTTAGATCTTGATGCAAAAATTGATAAAAGTGTGATTGGAGAGGTCAAAACTTTAAGTAGCGATGAACCCAATCTTTTCGATTTCAAAGAATTTAATTATGATAATTGTTGTTTAATAGATTGTGTTTCCTTGTTGTAATCCATGTTGAATTCTCCTCATGCTTATAATCAAAACAATGCTTTTACTAAACATATCGTTGATGCTATGATGCAATCTTTTGAAGAAAAGCTTGAATTGGAAGTTTCTATCCCTAGAAAACTTTATGATGAGTGGGAACCTACTATTAATATTAAGATTAAAGATTATGAGTGCCATTCTTTGTGTGATTCGGGTGCTAGCATTTCCACGATTCCAAATACTTTATGTGATGTATTAGATTCCGCGAAATTGATGATTGTTCTTTAAATTTGCATGTTGCGGATTCCACTATTAAGAAACCTATGGGAAGGATTAATGATGTTCTTATTATTGCAAATAGGAATTATGTGCCCGTAGATTTCATTGTTCTTGATATAGATTGCAATCCTACATGTCCTATTATTCTTGGTAGACCTTTCCTTAGAATGATGGGTGCAATTATTGATATGAAAGAAGGAAACATTAGATTTTAATTTACGTTGAGGAAGGGCATGGAACACTTTCCTGGAAAGAAAATTAAGTTTCCATATGAATCTATTATGAGAGCTACTTATGGATTGCATACCAAAGATGACAATACCTAGATCTATTTGTGTGTTTAAGCCTAGCTAAGGGCGTTAAACAATAGCGCTTGTTGGGAGGCAACCCAATTTTATTTTTGTTCTTTGCTTTTTGGTTCTATTTTGCAATAAATAATTCATCTAGCCTATGGTTAGATGTGTTTTTGGGTTTTAACTAGTGTTTGTGACATGTAAGACATTTGGGATGGGTTACGGTGATAGTTGATTTGATGTTGCTGAAAAACAGAAACTTTTGCGCCCAGTCCCAGAATTTTTAAAAATCACAGAAACGTGATAAAATTCTAAAAAATTTACACAAGATTTATATACAAATTGCCTCTGTTGTCCTAATTTGTCAGAATTTTTGGAATTACAGGAGTATTCGAAGTATCCAGATTACTACAGATTGTTCTGTTTTTGACAGATTTTGTTTTCTATGTGTTGTTTGCTTATTTTGGTGAATATATGGGTAGTATCGGGGGGTATGAACCATGGAAAAGTTTGAATACACTATATATTACACCAATATAAATAAAGAATGAGTTCACAACAGTACCAAAAGTGGTGATTTATTTTCTTATACTAATGGAGCTTATGAGATTTTCTGTTGAGTTTTGTGTTGTGAAGATATCAAGTTTTGGGTAAGGATTTGATGGACTATGGAATAAGGAGTGGCAAGGGCCTAAGCTTGGGGATTCCCAAGGCACCCCAAGGTAATATTCAAGGAGAACCAAGAGCCTAAGCTTGGGGAAGCCCCGGAAGGCATCCCATCTTTCGTCTTTGTCTATCGGTAACTTTACTTGAGGCTATATTTTTATTCACCACATGATATGTGTTTTGCTTGGAGCGTCTTGCATGATACGAGTCTTTGATTTTTAGTTTGCCGCAATCATCCTTGATGCACACACCTTTTGAGAGGGACACTGTAACATCCCAAATTTTCAATTTGGAATGTTATACATAGGTCATTCATTCATATCATATTTTATTGCATTTTCGTTTCTCGATCCTCGAAATTCTAAGAAACTCAAGGACCCACGGAGAGAGTTGGGGATTTCATGTTTTTCATATTTGAATTTTATCAAATATTGAAACAAGGATCTTTTTGGTTTTAATGATTTTCTCTCGAAAATATTTCACATTAAAATATATGAGAGGAGATAATATGACTTCTCCAAAATAAATGAAATATTGCAGGAAAAATATTAAAATCAAATAAATGATTTTATTTGGGTTTTATCACTATTTTATTTGAATTAGGAAAAATACGCGTTTTTCAAAGTTGCATTAGAGGCCCAAATAAATGTTCACCTTGTCTGATAGATTTTTAGAGGATGGGGAAAATTTATTTCAGGATTTTTGGAGTCCGTTTAGTATTTCTTTTTTTTCTACGCGTTGGAATATTTAAATAAAAGTGCAACCGCCTTACCGGGCCGTGTCCGACCTGGACACCAACCCGGCCGGCCTCTTTATAAGCCGGGGGCTCGAGACCCCTGACCCACCACCACCATGCGCGCCTCCCGAACCCTAGCCGCCCACCACGCCGCCGCCACTCGCCGCCGTCGCCCGCGCATTGCCGCCTCGCTTGCGCCATCGCGCCGCCCCGCTGGTTTTCGCGAGTTGCCCGTCGTTTTTTTCCGGTTAGTTCGGTTTTTTTGAACCCTAGATCTGTTTTCTTTAAAAATAGATCGGTTCGGGTTTTCTCGGTTCGGTTAAATTGCGGACGTTCATCCGTACGTTCGATTTAACGAACGCCGTTCACCCGTTAGTCACAGACAGCGAACGTCCTTTCGTTAGCCTGTTCGTCAGTTTTTCTTTTTCCAGGGTTTTTTGCGATTATTTTCGATCGCGATTTCTGATCCGATTTTCGTTTTAGTTTATCTTTTCGCTCATTTATCGGAATCAGGAAATTCAAGAGCCTAGGTCTTCGTCTCGAAGCCCTCTTCTTGTTTAACCAACTTGAACAAGATTTTGATATTGTAAAATTTGACTTTAGTCCAGATTAGTAATCGAACCTTGTTTCTTTCGCAGTTTGAGTTTCGTTGCTCCATTTGATTTGATTCTTTTTGCAAACCGGAGTTCTTTAGTTGAACTTTCTGGTTAGATCATCTTATTTGAGATTTACCCGTGCATCTCTGCTTGATTGCTTATGTATGCTATTGTTTGTTTGCGATAGAATTTCCGGAGTGTGAAGCGTGCTACTATGAGTCTTTAGGATTTGCATATCGTCAGCAAGGCAAGTAACACATTGATCATACTCTTTTCATACCCAGTTTTTATGCATTAGTTCCAATCCTCAAACACTGCATGATTAGGATGTGATTAACTTGTGGGTATTGGGAAGTAGATGATGAGGTAGAACCTATTGCCCTGTTTATTATCAAACCTTGGGAGTTACTTCTACGTTATGCTATTATTGCTATGCTATGCTCGTAGACGTGGTTTGGGTGAGTGAATCCATGACATATGTGAGATTTTTATTTAATGATTCAACTTAAGGTGGCAACTTTAATACACATCTGGGTGGATTGCTTATTTTGGGCACCTGGGGAATCCAGTTTTGTCCTAGAAGATCCCGGGGATATACCGTGTGATCCTCCTACGGTCCGCCACCCAGGCTCAAAGGGATCGTGAGATATTTCATGCTAGAAACTTCCATGTGCAGCCACAAGCCATCATGGGCTCTGGCATAGTTGAGTATGCTACATGACCTCTTGAAGAGGTGGACTAGCAGATGTAGGGGAAAGTAGGTGTACCGGTCCACCCGGAGTAAAGAGTTAATGTTTCTGAAAGACTGTGTCTCGGTCATCCGTTTCTCAAACACCGTGTAGTGCGAGAAATCCAACGGAGGAGATCGAGTCTCGTGGGGAAATGTGTGCAAACCTCTGCAGAGTGTACAATCTAATCATGGTTAGCCGTGTCCCCGGTTATGGACATCTTGAGTATCTAGTACTTGGACTATCCTATTGTATCCCATCACTCTAAAAATTAAACTGTTGGGTTGATGATTATTTTCCTTAATTGGGATTGAGATGGGGGGGGGGTACCATTCTCAGTGTTGTTCAACCACCATGATAGTCAAATAAAATTTATTCCTTTGTTGTAGGGAAAAATTGGCTTTTCGCAAAACATATTAACCATTACAGCCTCCACCAGCTATATATGCATGTAGTGATAGTATTCATTTCTTCATTGCTTTACTATGTTACTTTGCCAACATATTCCATGTGCTGACCCATTTTCGGGCTGCAACGTATTATGTTGCAGACTTTTCAGACGGTGAGTAAGGTTCGATAGGCCGTTGTCGTGCACTCAGCTATGCCGTTGGGGTTGATGGACTCACTTTATCTTCCAAGCCTTCCGCTGTTATCTTATTTAGATGGCCTTAAGCCATATTTATTGTAATAAGTTCTCTTTTGATACATTCGATGTAATAAGTGTGTGATTGCACTCTATTATAAATCCTTCGAGTACTGTGTGTGTCAGCATTACCGATCCAGGGATGACACTTATGCATAGAGATTTGACCATCTGAGGTCGGATCGCTACAGACACGCATGAATCGTGATTTATTAGAATACTCTATGTGCTTCACTTATATCTTTTGAGCTAGGCAATTTTGCTCTAGTGCTTCACTTATATCTTTTGAGAGCACGACGGTGGATTTATTTCATAGAAATTGTTGAACTCTCATCCTTCACTTATATTATTTTGGGAGTATCTAAACAGCATGGTAATTTGCTTTGGTTATAAATTTAGTCCTGGTATGCTAGACATCCAAGAGGGATATAATGAAAACTTTCATATAAAGTGCATTGAATACTATGAGAAGTTTGATTCCTTATGATTGTTTTGAGATATAAAGATGGTGATATTAGAGTCATGCTAGGGGGTAATTGTAGATTGTAGAAATACTTGTGTTAAAGTTTGTGATTCTCGTAGCATGCACGTATGGTGAACCGTTATGTGGTGAAGTCGGAGCATGATTTATTTTCTGATTGTCTTCCTTATGAGTGGCGGTCGGGGACGAGCGATGGCTTTTCCTACCAATCTATCCCCCTAGGAGCATGTGCGTAATAATTCGTTTCGATAACTAATAGATTTTTGCAATAAGTATGCGAGTTCTTTATGACTAATGTTGAGTCCATGGATTATACGCGCTCTCACCCTTCCACCATTGCTAGCCTCTCTAGTACCGCACAACTTTAGTCGATACCATACACCCACCATATACCTTCCTCGAAACAGCCACCATACCTACCACTACTAGAAAAAAGGCTGTTAGTGGCGCACCAGTTTTTGCTATTAATGGCGCACTATAGGTGCGCCACTATTAACACGTCTGGTGCGCCATTAGTATCCCAGATAATAGTGGCGCACCACATAGTGCGCCATTACTATGTCCAACAATGCGCCATTACTATGCCTCCTAGGGGGCCATATTTACCTTCACGTATGCCCCCAAGTGCGCCATTACTATGCCCCATAATGCGCCACTGGTATTTAGCCTTGGTGCGCCACTAATGCTCAATATGGTGCGCCACTACTGGGGGCCATATTTGCCTTCACCTATGCCTCAAGTGCGCCATTACTATGCCTGATAATGCGCCACTGGTATTTATCTTGGTGCGCCACTAATTCTCAACATGGTGTGCCACTACTATGAATATTAGGAATTATTATTTTTTGCTTTTCTGGTATTTGCACAGGTTACAAAATACATTACAACACAGAATATAAACATCACACAATATAATTCATCATATTAGTCTCCAAATTCGAAATAGCGAACAAAGTTCAAACATTAGCCAAGTTTAGGTCTCGAGACATTAGCAAAGTTCATCATATTAGCCGATTTTGTCGTCACATTACAAAGTCGATATTGATCATCTAAACTACCATCACATAGAAGAGACCTGCGATCACGATGAGCATCATCACGATGAATCTTGTCTTCATCCGGTTCCTCCTCCACTCCCTCCTCTCTCCCGCTAGATAGCGTGCGTATCTAGCTTCCGCCTCTGCCCTAGTGGTGTACCCTTTGTAACTGTTACCGCTGGAACGGTGAACCTGTCTCCGACACTCCTCCCAGTCGTCGTAGACTCCGGGAACTTTACCCTTGTACACGACATACGACGGCATCTCTATGCACTAGACAAACAAAATGTTAGTAGCAATTCACAGATAATATATAAGCAATATATAAGTATGCAACAAAAGGATCGGAAGAGAAAAGCAACACATTAATAGCACGACTCATGGTCCTACTAATAAATAGCATCGATTACATATAAGTTGAACGACTGTCCAAACTAAAGAGACATACAAGTTCATTAAAGTTTAATTACAACATGAGCTAATCGATATTTCAGAACTACATAGCATCAATACTTTCGACTCGACTCAGGGACCAGAGCGTGGATGAAGCCTCCATCTTTCGTGATGGTCATGAATGTGCGGTCGTTGTCAGCCTGCATTTGTAGCGTTGTTTCTATTTCACTATTGGACGGTTGATATTTGAGGTAGAACTGCACCGATGTACGAAGGACATCTTGATAGATGATTTCCGCAAACTCCGACTGGATGCGAAAGAATTCTTGTCTGATGTCCTTGTCCTGGATTGCCGACAAGCGTGCGGCCCATTCTTTGCGATTATTTGGTAGCATAAGGTGATTATGGTCCCGTACGATCACCCGCATGTGATGGAGGGCGTAGTAGGCATCCTTATGACTGCCAGGCGGCTGCTTGACGTAGGGGAACTTCGTTACGTGGGTGAACACGTGCTTGCCGTACCTACAAATTGGCCTCCTGAAGGTGCCTCCAGATTTGGCATAGCCGGGGAGAGCATCATCAAGAACTTTCTTCATATTTGTGTAGTCTTTCTTCGACTGACGGTCCGAGTCGAAATACGTGGCCATGGAATATTTCAGGCTTAATAGGATGAGTGTGCAATGTGTGTCACTGTACAAAACACGGAATGTTAGAAAAAAAAGAAAGTTCGAAATCTAAGAAATCATCTATTACGGGGCGGTGAGGGGATGACTTACTCGGAAAAGTAAGGCACGAGGAAGTTATCCTTTTCTGGGTTCGCCAGAATGATGCCTTCGAGGTATGAACTCGTGACTTGCTTGTCCCCAGCGTTGCCCAAGATCTTGGCACACATGTAGAAGGGGCCGACTATCACGATGTCCAGGGTCTTGTCTCTAATGATCCGCATCTCCATACTGAGCAAAAATAGCAGAATGAAGGTGTAGTGCAACGGATGAAGGTTAAACATAGTGAAGATGTCATCAAACTGCAGGACGATCATACGCCCGATGGTGCTATCGACAAAGCCCTTGCCCTCTGGCACCTTGTCCACGAAAACCGTGTATGCCACATCATTCTCGGAGAGACGCCGCTTCTCCATAGAAAGAACACTGTCATGTAGACTCCGCATAGCACCGGTTGCAGCATTGAGCAGATTAGTCGGTAGCATCGGCCTACCCGCCACATGCACCCTCCTCGAGATATCCTTAGGTATTGGTGGCCTGTCCTGAGCACGGATCGTACTCGGTGCCGGCTTGCTCTCACCCTTGTTATTTTTTCTTTTCCGTCCCTTCTGCTTCTTCTGCTGTAATGGGATTGAGTTCTGCTGAGATACCACCTTCTTGAGTGTGTTGGGGCTGATAATATTTCGCACCTCGGCTATTTGAGTCTTGATGAAGGCGGCAGTTAGAGGCGTCTCCTAAGAACTGAACGCCAGACGACGCCTGTCGCAATTGGGTTTCTCCGCGGTAATAGCTAGATCGCGATCGTCTTTTGCAGGGTTGGGTTCTTGATAAGGAGGCCCCAAGAATTCGCCACCGTACCCATGTTCGTTGAAATACTTATCGACATTGGAAAATGTACCGTCGTCGTCGTCCAGATCCTGTGTCATATGCATGTCCGGATCAGCTCACGGCGGTAGCGTTGCGGCAGTCTTGCCATGGCTTGGTGCTGGCACGACTGGCGGTGTTGTCTGTGGGGTGGTGTCCCCCGCCCCCATACGAATCTGGCTCTTCGGCCAAAGCATGGACCAGCCTATGCAGGCGCTGAGGGTCATCACATCATCTTCATCGGCTACAGGGGGTCGATACGGAGGTAACAAGTCGTCGCAGCCCTGCAGCACCCGAACCAGTTGAACCCTATAGACGGTGGGTGGCACCGGATTACCGTGGAACACGCGGTTGCCCAGTTCAACAATTTTGGCCTTGGCGACATCGATCAACTCGACGTCCACAAAGTGCAGGAGAGCGCATGGAACGTTGTCGGTGCCCTGCGAAAACATGTAGGGCGTCAGGGATGCCCAGTCAAAGGCAAGGAGATGAAGTCATCGGCCGATGCTTAGTTACCGTGATGGCATCGAGCTCATCTAATGTCGAGGCACCGCCAACGGCGTGTAAGTGACGGAGGGGTTGCTTGCTGCCGAGGTGCCGGCCAACGTATTCTTCCCATACCCGGGTGCATTAAGCTCCAATGCCGGTGCCGATGCCGGAGACACCAATGCCGCCTCCGCCGGAGACACCAATGCCGGCGCATTATGCGAGTTGCTGCCCGTGATGCTGGGAATCGGGGGCGGCCCCTGTTGGCCGCCCGCAATCCACCCCCGCAGCCCCTCAAGCAAGGTAGGCATAATGGCAGTGATCGTCGCTCCCACTTGGTCTCGCACTTGCTCTTGGACTATCTCTGGAATCTGCGCCACTTGTGCCTTGAGTTCTTTAACCTTGCGCTCCTGGCTTTCCGAGCTGGTCTTTCTCTCCTTTCGCCCAGCCTTATAGTATTCCGACCATTTCATGGACAAGCCTTTGCCGGCCACACGACCAGCTGACGACGGCTTACCGAACTTATCCTTGTGTTTCATTACGTTCAGCGCCCTACTTAAAGTGGTGTCCCAAGGGGCAGACGGGGAACTCTGAGACCCCGCGCTACTGCTTTCAGTTTCCTGCAGAAGGAACGTGAACCATTTAGAAATTTGGCTTCATTAATAGAACGCAACCATATGGAGCTAATTACGCGGGGGTGTATTCCTTACCAGAACAAGCTCAAGCGCCTTCACCTTCAGATCCGTGGTAAGCTCCTTTGTTACCGGGTCCACCTTGTACCGGGCCCTGACATAGTTCCTGGTCAGCTTTTCATGGTATTTATCGAAGAGGGGCGGTAGGCCTTGCTCGGCACGCTCAGCGTCCTCCTTGTCCCATATAGGTTCCGCCACCTGTAATTGCCGGGACCGAGTTTGTGGACCCCTAAGTTCAAGTCCCGCATATCTTTCCCCCACTGACTTGATTCCGCGGGTGTGTTTCTCTTGCACTTGATCTTGAACTCTAGGTAGTCAGCTTCGTTGATCGAAGGATTTGTCTCTTTGATCTTCTCATAATTATCACCACTTAGAATACTTCTCTTCACCGCGGCTCTCCAAGTAGCCAGGGCCGTGCTCATCTTCGTGAGGGCGTCACTGTTCACTTTATTCCCTGAGAGGCGTGTGTTTGCGAAGTCACCGGGGAACTTGTATCATTCGTGCAGCTTTGTGAAGAGGAGGTTACGCAAATTCCCTCTGTCACAATGCCTTAGGTTCTCGGTGTTGATCGAGACGGTGCTCCGGAGAATGCACCCGAGTTGTCCCGCATACCCACTGACTAATTCTTTGGGCGCCGTTGGATGCCCACTGGAGGACACTTCAATAAATTCCTCCTTGACGGTGCCGAGCACGTTCGGGCGCCGGTCCTTCCGTTATCTCTTCGGTTAGCTGCGATCTGTGCGTTCGCTGCCATCATCAGTGGTGGCATCCCCGGCGGCACCATCAGTGGTGTCATCCCCGACGCCACTAGGGGTTGTGTAGTCAGGATCGGTGTCTTCCGCGGCGTCCTCATAGCGGTGAGGTTCTTCCTCCATCTCCTGGGACAGCTCCCAGAATGGCTTGCCCGAACCGCCGTCCTCATCGTTGTCGGCCATGTTCGCTCTAAATAGGAAAAAAAAGGCTACTAGAGTTATTAGATGAGATCAGGGTAGTATCTATTCTTCTCAGATTTAGAGGAATATTTCTGTTTCGGTTGAGAATCGGGCACCTTCTAGGTCAAGAAAATTGGGCATGACCTTTGCTAATTTTCTTGACCTAGGAGTGCCCCATTCTCAACCGAAACGGAAATTAATCAACATTTCAGGAGAAAGGGGTAACTATTTGTCCCTGCAAAAAATATTGAACTGAAGGAGCCTCAGTTCAGTTGTAGCTGGCACGTGGCTACAACCTATGCCATACAATCCCCCAAAGGGAAGACAGGAGACTATTCAGCAGGAAATAACAACATCATTTTTTAGTACTTCATATCTCATGAAAGCAAAGAGTGGTAACAAGATCAATTATGTACTGTTGCAGCAAAGATGCATGTAATAGATTGAATTCTCTAAACAAAACTGATATTTTTATAAGTAAATAGCTTTCACCCTAACAAACGAATGGAACCGGAGACAAGGACACATATGATGGGCCATTCTGGTGTCGCAATTGCGAAAAAGGGATGATCTGATGGCACTACTTCTTATGCAAATGGTACTAGTAGTTCTACTACATCTTCCACTATATGACCAAATGTACAGATTCGGAATATCGATGTTGCTGTAGAGATTCAGAATATCAATGTTGCTGCAAAAATCGACATTCACTGTGAACATGCATATCAAATAGAAAAAACTTAAAACATGGACATTAAGCTCCTAAAACCGGTCTAGATGCGCTTAATCATATGGATTCTAGATAGATCTATCTATGATGAACTAATAGTTCAGTAAGCATTACACAGATCACACTAAGTAGTGTTCACACAACCAAATCTGCAACTACTTGAAATACAAAATGAACAACAAAAATCTAAAGCTGAAAAAATATCAAGCAAGTCATCCAATCAGATCATCACACAAGCATTATTCAATCATGCCATTAGTAATTGCAGAAGGAAGGCAAATCACCTCTTGAATTCAGTAGGCGGGGCACATGAAAGTAGCAGGAATGGAGGTCGACCATGGAGGTGGATCCTTGACGAGCTGCTGCTCCTTGGCGAGGTAGACGCGTTGCTGCTCCTAGGCGAGGTGGACGCACTGCTGCTCCTCGGCGAGGTGGACGCGCTGCTGCTTCTCCTTGTCGGTGGGTGTCGACGGCGTTGCTGCTCCTTGCGAAGCGGACGGAGCTGCAACTGCTGAAAGGGTGGTGCACAACGGGCTAGAGGGATGTGGCGCGACAGAGGGCCAGCGGACGGGCGGCGGAACAGTGGGTCGGGGCGGCGTTGCAGTGGGTCTGGGCGGCGACGCAGGTAGGGGCGCGCGAGTGGGTCGGGTCGGCGGCGCAGTGGGTGGTGGGCGGCGGCGCGGTAGAAGCGGCGGTGCAGGTAGGGGCGGCGCCGCAGTGGGTCGGGGCAGCGGCGCAGGTCGGGGGCAACAGGTCGAGGTCTGAGAGAGGTGTGATATTGGGGATTGGGGATTTGGGATCGAAGTTTTTTTTATCTTGGATATTTAAGTGGGGGAGGGTTAGCAATGGCGCACCTTTTAGGGGTGCACCATAAAAATTGGTATATCAATGGCGCACCTTTTAGGGGTGCGCCATAAACACCGTGATAGCAATGGCGCACCTTCTCCTGGTGCGCCATTACTAACTTTTTTTAATTTTTTTTTGGATTTTTAGTTGCATGTAATAATTTAAGATTTGAGATAAAAGAAAAGGAAAATGCAAATGGAGTGATAAAACCATTGTGCAAAGATTTAGAATTACATGACATGGTTGAAATCAAGTGATACATGTAATAATTTAGTTGCATGTAATAATTGAGCTTGCCACTGACACACACACGCGGCCGACACGTCGTGATTCGATCTTTGCTATCTTTTCACAATCTTCTTGCCCTTCTTTCTCACGGTTGAATAATTTAGCCCCGGAACCCCTTGAGTTCTTCTCTTGAACGGACGTCCTTTAGGTAGGGTGGTCCTGCTTCTTCTTGTGGTGTATGGTACTTCATCATCGTCGTCATCTTCCATCTTCGGGTCGCCGTACTGGTCGAAGTCTTGCTCATTGGCGACTCCATCCATTCCGATGATGTTCCTTTTGCCTCTCCTCACAACAACACGACTGGGCTTTGACGGGTCGGTAATGAAGAAGCATTGGTCCACTTTGGAAGCCAGTACCCATGGCTCATTTTTCACGGTGACGTTTGCGCCCGCGGTCTTGGATATGGCTTCGGGTATAACCATGGTGGTGAAATACCGGTCTTATTTTAGGACGCTCTTGGCCCATCTGACACGGAACATCGGGACCTTCTCTCCAGCGTTGCTTAGCTCCCAGATCTCCACGATCCTTCCGTAATATCTGTCCTTGTCGTTACCGGTGTAGGATTCCATCGTTACCCCTGAGTTCTGATAATCTCTCTTCATGTCCTTTTCCTCGGTGTAGAATGTGTAGCCGTTGATATCGTACGCCTCATAGGTCATTAGGTTGTGCTCGGCGCCCTGTGACAAGGCGAATATGAGTTTTTCTTTCGCGGAAGAATCCTCATGTAAAGGGTACGGCAGAAGCTTCTCCTTGAACCAACGCGTGAAACATGAGTTGTGCTCTTTGATTATATCTCCGTCCGTCCTCTGTTGGCCTCGGTCATTGTACGTCTTCTCAATAAAGGTTTTGTGCTCTACCACCCAAGGATCGACCACGTCTATGTGTTGTAGCGCAACTAGGTTTGCTCTTTCAAAGTCGGCGAGTCGACCCATGAAGTCGACATGCATTTCGCGGCGACCCTCGCGGTGACCCCATCGAGCGAGCCTGCCGAGGTGCCTGTTGACGGGCAGACAAATGGGGTTCTTGATGCCTAGATAATTCGTGTAGTAGGAGATGCACTCTTCGGTCAGAAAGCCCTTGGCTATGCTTCCATCTGGACATGCCCTATTGCGAATGTATCCTTTGATGACACCATTCATCCTTTCGAATGGCATCATGCTGTGCAGGAACGTCGGCTCGAGTTGGATGATATCCTCCATGATATGGACCAGCAGATGCACCATAACATCGAAGAATGCGGGCGGGAAGTACATCTCAAGCTCGCATAGTATTACCACGATCTCTTCCTATAGCCTTCTGAGTTGCCTCACGCCAACCAACTTCCGAGAGATGACGTTGAAAAAGTTGCATAGGCCAAATAGCGTTTCACAGACGTGCACGTCCATGATCCCACAGATTGCAACTGGAAGTATCTGCGTCATCAGCACGTGACAGTCGTGAGACTTCATCCCGCCGAACTTCTGCTTCGCTGAGTCTAGGTATCTGCTTATCTTCCCCGCATAACCGTAAGGAAGTTCTACTCCTACGAGGCAGGTGAAAAACTGCTCGATCTCCTCCTGACTTAGAGTGAAGCACGCGGGAGGGCAGTCATATTTGATCTTCTTGGCCTTTTTGCCTTTGCGACGACTTTCCGTGTCCTTCGCCTCATCATCATCATCATCATCATTAGGGCGTTTTGCATGAAGCTCCTCCCTGACGCCCATTGATTTCAAGTCTGCCCTTGCTTTCGGCCCATCTTTGGTCCTCTCTGGCATGTTGAGCAGGGTACCAAGCAGACCCTCGCACACGTTCTTTGTGATATGCATGACATCAAGGCTGGGAGGCACACGGAGGATCTTCCAGTACGGCAAGTCCCAAAAAACAGACCTCGTTTCCCATACCTTCAGCAGCGGCTCTGGCGCCTTTCATTTCTTTCTCGGCGGTGGGCACTCTTTCCAATTTTTCAACAGCTCGTCTATTTCCTCGCCGCTCCTTGTACCTGGGGGTCTTCGGGGTTCGGTTTCACCATCGAACAGATCCTTGCGTTTTCTCCATGAGTCATCATCGCGAAGCCACCTTCGATGTCCCACGAACACGGTTTTCGAAGACCCGAGATCTCTATCGAGCTGGCGATACGTTGTGTCATCCATGCACCTGACGCATGCACAAAATCTGTGGACCACCTGCCCCGCGACATATCCGTAACCGAGATAGTCGTGCACCATCGTGAGCAGTGCGGCTCTCATAGGGAAATATTCTTTCGCTGCGGCATCCCACGTATTGGATGGCGTTTTCCACGGCGTCTCTAGCTCCTCTTTCAGCAGCCCTAGATACAGATTGATGTCGTTCCCTGGTTGTTTCGGCCCCTCAATTAGCTTACTCATGTGAATGTACTTCCTCTTCATGCACATCCAGGGGGAAGGTTGTACATCCACACAAACACAGGCCAGGTGCTATCTGCGCTTCTCTAGCTGCCAAACGGATTGACTCCATCGGTGCTCGCGCCCAGCATGATGTTCCTTGGATCGTCCCCAAATTCTGGGTGTTCGAAGTTCAACGCTTGCCACTAGCTCGCATCCTTAGGGTGACTCCGCATCTTGTCTTTTTTATTTATCTCCGGATCATTTCCGTCATCTTCTCGCTTCTTCTCATCCCTATCCGCGAGCCAACACAGGAGCTTTGCTAGCTTAGGGTCCGCGAAATACTGCTGCAAACAAGGAGTGATCGTAATGTACCGCACCACTTTTCGAGGAGCTTTCTTCCTCTTCTTGTATCAAGTGACGCTGCACACCGGACATATGGTAGACTCCGCGTGCTCGTCCCGATAAATGATGCAATCGTTCATGCACACATGGTATTTCACGTGCGGTAAATCCAGAGGACACACGATTTTCTTCGCCTCCTCGAAACTGGTCGGGCACTTGTTCCCCTTGGGAAGACGTTCGTGCCAGAATGACATGTTCTCGTTGAAGCATGCGTCGGTCATTTTGTGTTTTACCTTCATCTCCAGAGCCATGAGCGTTACTTTCAAGCGGGTATCCTCGGGCCTGCATCCTTCATACAATGGAGTAACGCGTCTATCTCCGATTGATCCAGCTTGGCTTTCTCTCGGCGGCAGCTCTTGCGTTACCGTCGCTTGAGAAGCAGCTCTTGAATATGAGGGTCCTGCACCCAGCCCATAGATGGTCCATCGTCGTCTGCTCCGGCATCTTCATCTTCATGATCATGCCCTTCGTCTTGATCTTCCTCATCATCATGTCCGACATCTTCTACATGATGACCGTGTCCTGCATCTACTTCGTGATCATGTCCTGGAGATTCTTCGTCTTCTCGCCCGCCCTTGCCACTACTGTCTTGCTGCCCTTCCTTATTTCTTGCCCGACCCCCATGGACGACTTCATAATCATCTTGATCACCTTGCCATCGATAGCCATCCATGAAACCACGCAAGAGCGGTGGTCCCGCACCTGTCTGGAATCCGGGTCCATAAGGCTCTTCAGCTTGCATCTTCGACACGGACATCTTATCTCCGTCTCGTTCTTTTGAAGCATCTCGGCTTTCGCGGAGCTCAAAAACCTATTCACGATGCCTTTGGTCATCATGCGGACCATGGTCGCCTGCGGGGTAGAGCAAAACGATATTTTAGAACCAAAAAAAATTGGCATGACTTGGCCTAAAAATAGGACCAAAAAGAATGCATAGTGCCAAATTCTCGCGAAACGGAAATGAATCAACATTCCGGCAAAATATTGGAAACTATCGCATTTCAAATACCGGTACCTGCAAACACAAACATATGCAACACCACAAACATCGTAGATCTAGGCCATAAAAAGTGTGTACGTTGTTGGAGGGAGAAAAAAGTAGATCTAGAACATAAAGAAAGCTTTCCCCTTACTTACCTATCAAAAAAAAAATGAAATTTAACCACTTAATTTGGGTGAATCTATGGTGCATATGAGGTGAGGAGGAGGAGGTAGCTGAGACCAAGCTTGGTAGAGGTGGAGAGAATGAAGTGGGGAAAGTGAGTGTGGTAGGTGGCTGTCAAAAATATCTAGCTGCTCTCAGGTTACCAATGGCGCACCTCCTAAGAATGCGCCGTTGGTAACCAGGGTTACTAATGGCGCACCTGGTGTGTGGTGCTCCATTACTAGTTTTGAAAAAAAATTGAAAAAAATTTGCTAGTAATGGTGCACCAAACCACGGTGTGCCACTGGTAAGTCTGGTGAGGGGGTGTGCCTAGGAGAAACTTAGCGGTGGCGCACCACACACAAGGTGCGCCATTAGTAATATAAACATTAGTTGCGCACCCATGTGTGGTGCGCCACTGCTATTTAGCAGTGGCGCACCACATACATAGTGCGCCACTAATGTCTATATTAGCTATAGCCCTTTTTCTAGTAGTGTACCTATTATGGCATTTCCATAGCCATTCCGAGATATATTGCCATGCAACTTTCCACCTTTCCGTTTATTGTGACACGCTTCATCATTGTCATATTGCTTTGCATGATCATGTAGTTGACATCATATTTGTGGCAAAGCCACCATTCATAATTCTTTCATACATGTCACTCTTGATTCATTGCACATCCTGGTACACCGTCGGAGGCATTCATATAGAGTTATATTTTTTTTCTAAGTATCGAGTTGTAATTCTTGAGTTGTAAGTAAATAAAAGTGTGATTATCTTTATTATTAGAGCATTGTCCCATGTGAGGAAAAATAAAAGAGGCCAAAGAAGCCCACAAGAAAGAGAGGCCAAGAAGCCCACCAAAATAAAAAAAGATAGAAAAGAGAGAAGGGGCAATGTTACTATCCTTTTACCACACTTGTGCTTCAAAGTAGCACCATGATCTTCATGATAGAGAGTCTCCTATGTTATCACTTTCATATACTAGTGGGAATTTTTCATTATAGAACTTGGCTTGTACACTCCAATGATGGGCTTCCTCAAATTGCCCTAGGTCTTCAAGAGCAAGCGAGTTGGATGCACACCCACTTAGTTTCTTTTTGAGCTTTCATAAACTTATAGCTCTAGTGCATCCGTTGCATGGCAATCCCTACTCATTCACATTGATATCCATTGATGGGAATCTCCATAGCCCATTGATACGCCTAGTTGATGTGAGACTATTTCCTTCTTTATGTCTTCTCCACAACGATAATGTTCTATTCCACCTATAGTGCTATGTCCATGGCTCACGCTCGTGTATTGCGTGGAAGTTGAAAAAGTTTGAGAACATCAAAAGTATGAAACAATTGCTTGGCTTGTCATCGGGGTTGTGCCTGATTTGAATATTTTGTGTGATGAAGATGGACATAGCCAGGCTATATGATTTTGTAGGGATAAGCTTTCTTTGGCCATGTTATTTTGAGAAGACATAATTGCCTTGTTAGTATGCTTGAAGTATTATTGTTTTTATGTCAATTTTAAACTTTTGTTTTGAATATTATGGATCTAAACATTCATGCCACAATAAATAAAATTACATGGATAAATATGTTAGGTAGCATTCCACATCAAAAATTCTATTTTTTTCATTTACCTACTCGAGGACGAGCATGAATTAAGCTTGGGGATGCTTGATACATCTCCAATGTTTCTATAATTTTTTATTGTTCCATGATATTATATTATCTATTTTGGATGTTTTATATGCATTTATATGCTATTTTATATGATTTTTTGGACTAACTTATTAACCTAGAGTCCAGTGCCAGTTTTTGTTTTTCCTTGTTTTTGAGTTTCACAGAAAAGGAATACCAAACAGAGTCCAAACGGAAAAAAACTTTCATGATGATTTTTCTTGGACCTGAAGACACCTCGGATACTTGGAGTTCAAGTCAGAAGAGCCACGAGGCGGCGATAAGGGGGAGGGCGCGCCCAGGGGGTAGGGCGTGCCCCCTGCCTTGTAGGCCCCTCGTGACTCCCCCGACCTAGTTCTGCCTTCTATATATTCACATATATTCCCAAACCACTAGAAGCATCCACAAAAACACTTTTCCACTGCTGCAACCTTCTGTTCCCGTGAGATCCCATCTAGGGGCCTTTTCCAGCATCCTGCCGGAGGGGGATTCGATCACAGAGGGCTTCTACATCAACTCTATTGCCCTTCCGATGAAGAGTGAGTAGTTTACCTCAGACCTACGGGTCCATAGCTAGTAGCTAGATGGCTTCTTCTCTTTTTTTGATTCTCAATACCATGTTCTCCTTCATGTCCTTGGAGATCTATCCGATGTAATGTTCTTTTACGGCGTGTTTGTCGAGATCCGATGGATTGTGGATTTATGATCAGCTTATCTATGAATATTATTTGAATCTTCTCTGAATTCTTTATGCATGATTTGATATATTTGTAATTCTCTTTGAACTATTGGTTTGGTTTGGCCAACTAGATTGTTTTTTTGCAATGGGAGAAGTGCTTAGATTTGGGTTCAATCTTGCAGTGTCCTTTCCCAGTGACAGCAGGGGAAGCAAGGCACGTATTGTATTGTTTCCATCGAGGATAAAAAGATGGGGTTTACATCATATTGCTTGAGTTTATTCCTCTACATGATCATGTCATCTTACTTAATGTGTTACTTTGTTCTTCATGAACTTGATACTCTAGATGCAGGCGGGAGTCGGTCGATGTGTGGAGTAATAGGAGTAGATGCAGGAAGGAGTCGGTCTACTTGACATAGACGTGATGCCTATATTCCATAATCATTGCCTTGGATATCGTCATAACTTTGCGCTTTTCTATCAATTGCTCGACAGCAATTTGTTCACCCACCGTATTATTTGTTATCTTGAGAGAAGCCTTTAGTGAAATCTACGGCCCTCGGTTTTATTTTCCATCATATAAGTTTCCGATCTACTGTTTTGCAATCTTTTACTTTCTAATCTATAAACCAAAAACACCAAAAATATTTACTTTATCTTTTGTTTAGTTTTATCTATCTCCATCAGATCTCACTTTTGCAAGTGACCGTGAAAGGATTGATAACCCCTTTATCGCGTTGGGTGCAAGTTGTTTGATTGTTTGTGCAGGTATTGGTGATTTGTGGGTTGTCTCCTACTGGATTGATACCTTGGTTCTCTAACTGAGGGAAATACTTATCTCTACTTTGCTGCATCACCCTTTCCTCTTAAAGGAAAAAACCAACGCAAGCTCAAGAAGTAGCACCCCCCGCCTTCTGCTTCGTCTAACTCCATCGCCCAGATCCAATCACGCACTTCTCCTCCTTAGCAAGTCCAAGCTCCTCCATCCAGCCATGGCCGATACCCTCAAAGGGTATTGGGGTGGTTCCACCATGATGAAAGACACCATCCTGGAGCTGCGCGGCGCAGGATATCTCTCCGCCAACATCGCCGCCCACGCTCCCGGCACCGACCAGCTAGTGCCCGCTCCCAGCACAGGAGAGCAGGTAGTCTTCGCCCCTGCCTCATCCGAGGCATGGGGTTCCCACTGCACCCCTTTGTGTGTGGGCTGATGTTCTATTATGGGCTCGGCTTCCACCACAGGGCCCCGAACTCCATCCTCCACCTCGCCTCCTTCATCATGGTTTGCGGCCTTCCTCTGCTGCGAGCCGCACTTCGCCGATGGCTGAAGATCTTTGGGGTCAAGCCGAAGTCCAGTGGCTCCGACCTGGCGGAGTGTGCAGGGGTCATGGCCTGCAAAAACCAAAATGCTGACTGGTTCAAGGGCACCTTCATTGAGACGGTCAAGAAATGGCAGCATGAGTGGTTTATACCACTGAGCCGCTCACCCTGGCCAGACTGAAGTCCCGACCTTCTCGGCCGGGCCTCCAAGGAAGCTCAAGTCCTAGAGGGAGAAGGGCGTCGTTTGGAGGAACCCAGACGAGGTGGGGGCTATGATCAAGAAGATCAAATGGTGGTCTACCACGAGGAACCTCCAGCTCGTCGACGTCGTCAACATCATGCTCCGCTGCCGCATTCTCCTGCTCCAACTTCGGGCCAACCCGATGTGGGAGCACAAATCTAGAGACGCGGGGCCCGTCCTCCACTTATTCCACACCACCTCGGCCGGTATGTCGACGCGACTATTGAAGATAGCCAAGGACAAGATCCCCAAGGAGGGGGAGGACCTTGGCTTTGAGGACGGCTACAAAGCCCCCCACGGTAGGCCCTCTAAGACACACATTTATGTTTTTCTTTTCCTGTGTGATAAGATAGACTTTTAACAAATCGTCTTGTTCTATATTTGCAGAAGTGGTTAGCCTGGATGCAGCAAGTGCAGTGCCCAACCCCATTGCCAGAGGAGCCGAGAACTTCCCTTCTCACGACGCTCCTAGTCGAGGAGCCACACATGGTGGTCCCCAAGGGAACAAAGTCCCAGAAGGGCAAGGTGATTTCTCGGACCCGGGAGATATCAGTCACCCGGTTCGAGAAGACCCACACATTCTCCATCAGCGAAGACGAGGTGGGGGAGGAAAAGGAGATGGAAAACCCTCCCCTCAAAGGGAAGAGGGCAGTGTTGGAGGACGCCGAAGCCAGAATGCAACCCAAGGGCCAAAAGAGGTTAAGGAGGACCTCGGCTGAGGCTGCCAAAAAGTCATCGAAGAAGGTCGAGCTATCCGACGAGTCAGAGGATGACCCCCTTGCCGTGGGGAGTGATGTCTAAAACACAGCCTTTTTCTTGTAGACGTTGTTGGGCCTCCAAGTGCAGAGGTTTGTAGGACAGTAGCAAATTTCCCTCAAGTGGATGACCTAAGGTTTATCAATCCATGGGAGGCGTAGGATGAAGATGGTCTCTCTCAAACAACCTTGCAACCAAATAAAAAAAATTCTCTTGTGTCCCTAACACACCCAATAAATGGTAAATTGTATAGGTGCACTAGTTCGGCGAAGAGATGGTGATAAAAGGGCAATATGGATGGTAGATATGGGTATTTGTAATCTGAAAATATAAAAACAACAAGGTAACTAATGATAAAAGTGAGCACAAACGGTATTGCAATGCGTTGAAACAAGGCCTAGGGTTCGTACTTTCACTAGTGCAAGTTCTCTCAACAATAATAACATAATTAGATCATATAAATATCCCTCAACATGCAACAAAGAGTCACTCCAAAGTCACTAATAGTGGAGAACAAACGAAGAGATTATTGTAGGGTATGAAACCACCTTAAAGTTATCCTTTCTGATCGATCTATTCAAGAGTCCGTAGTAAAATAACATGAAGCTATTCTTTCCGTTCGATCTATCCTAGAGTTCGTACTAGAATAACACCTTAAGACACAAATCAACCAAAACCCTAATGTCACCTCGATACTCCAATGGCACCTCAAGTATCCATGGGTATGATTATACGATATGCATCACACAATCTCAGATTCATCTATTCAACCGACACAAAGAACTTCAAAGAGTGCCCCAAAGTTTCTACCGCAGAGTCAGGACGAAAACGTGTGCCAACCCCTATGCATAGATTCCCAAGGTCACGGAACCCGCAAGTTGATCACCAAAACATACATCAAGTGAATCAATAGAATACCCCATTGTCACCATAGGTATCCCACGCAAGACATACATCCGGTGTTCTCAAATCCTTAAAGACTCAATCCGATAAGATAACTTCAAAGGGAAAACTCAATCCATTACAAGAGAGTTGAGGGGGAGAAACATCATAAGATACAACTATAATAGCAACACTCACAATACATCAAGATCGTGCCAAATCAAGAACACGGGAGAGAGAGAGAGAGAGAGAGAGAGAAACAGATATCAAACACATAGCTACTGGTACATACCCTCAGCTCCGGGGCTGAACTACTCCCTCCTCATCATGGAGAGCGCCGAGATGATGAAGATGGCCACCGGTGAGGGATCCCCCCTCTGGCAGGGTGCCGGAACAAGGTCCCAATTGGTTTTTGGTGGCTACAGAGGCTTGCGGCGGCGGAACTCCCAATCTAGGTTATGTTCTGGAAGTTTGGGTATATAAAAGAGGTTTTGGCGTCGGGAACAAGTCAGGGGGGTCTCCGAGGCGGCCACGAGGTAGGGGGGCGCGCCTAGGGGGGTAGGGCGCGCCGCCCAGCCTCGAGGGTCCCTCGGTACTCTTTTGGCCCATCTTCGATGCTCCGTGGGCTTCTTCTGGTCCAAAAATAATCTCCATGAAATTTCAGGTCAATTGTACTCCATTTGGTTTTCCTTTTGTGCGATACTAAAAAACAAGGAAACAAATAGAAACTGGCACTGGGCTCTAGGTTAATATGTTAGTCCCAAAAATCATATAAAATAGCATATAAATGCATATAAAACATCCTAGATTGATAATATAATAGCATGGAACAATCAAAAATTATAGATACGTTGATGACGTATCAAGCATCCCCAAGCTTAATTCATGCTCGTCCTCGAGTAGGTAAATGATAAAAAAAGAATTTTTGATGTGGAATGCTACCTAACATAATTTTCAATGTAATTTTCTTTATTGTGGCATGAATGTTCAGATCTGAAAGATTCAAGACAAAAGTTTAATATTGACATAAAGATAATAATACTTCAAGCATACTAACTAAGCAATTATGTCTTATCAAAATAACATAGCAAAAGAAAGCTTATCCCCACAAAATCATATAGTTTGGCCATGCTTCATTTTCTTCACACAAAATGCTCTCATCATGCACAACCCCGATGACAAGCCAAGCAATTGTTTCATCCTTTAGTATTCTCAAACTTTTTCAACTTCTACGCAATATATGAGCGCGAGGCATGGACATAGCACTATGCGTGGAAACTAGTATGATGATGGAGGTTGTATGGAGAAGACAAAAGGGGAGAAAGTCTCGCATCAACACGGCTAATCAACGGGCTATGGAGATGCCCATAAATTGATGTCAATGCAAGGAGTAGGGATTGCCATGCAACGGATGCACTAGAGCTATAAATGTATGAAAGCTCAACAAAAGAAACTAAGTGGGTGTGCATCCAATTTGCTTGCTCACGAAGACCTAGGGCATTTGAGGAAGCCCATTGTTGGAATATACAAGCCAAGTTCTATAATGAAAAATTCCCACTAGTATATGAAAGTGACAATATAAGAGACTCTCTACCATGAAGATCATGGTGCTACTTTGAAGCACAAGTGTGGAAAAAAGGATAGTATCATTGTCCCTTCTTTTATTTATTTATATTTTTTGGGCCTTTCCTTTTTTGGCCTTTCTCTCTTTTTTCTTCTTTTTTTATTTGGCCTTTCCTTTTTTAGAAACAATGCTCTATTAATGATGATCATCACACTTTTATTTACTCATAACTCAATATTACAACTCGATACTAGAACAAAAATATGACTCTATGTGAATGCCTTCGGCGATGTACCGGGATATGCGATGAATCAAGAGCGACATGTATGAAAGAATTATGAAAGTGGCTTTGCCACAAATACGATGTCAACTACATGATCATGCAAAGCAATATGAAAATGATGGAGCGTGTCATAATAAACGGAACGGCAGAAAGTTGCATGGCAATATATCTCGGAATGGCTATGGAAATACCATAATAGGTAGGTATGGCGGCTGTTTTGAGGAAGATATAAGGAGGCTTATGTGTGATAGAGCGTATCGTATCACAGGGTTTGGATGCACCGACGAAGTTTGCACCAACTCTCGAGGTGAGAAAGGGCAATGCACGGTACCGTAGAGGCTAGCAAATTGCGAAAAGGTAAGCGTGTGTATAATCCATGGACTCACATTAGTCATAAAGAACTCATATACTTATTACAAAAGTTTATTAGCCCTCGAAGCAAAGTACTACTACACATGCCCCTAGGGGGATAGATTGGTAGGAAATGACCCTCGCTCGTCCCCGACCGCCACTCATAAGGAAACCAATCAAAGAACATCCCATGCTTCAAATTTGTCACACAACGTTTACCATACGTGTGTGCTACGGGAATTACAATCCTCAACACAAGTATTTCTCAATTCCAGAATTACCCAACTAGCATGACTCTAACATTATCACCTTTATATCTCAAACAAACTACCAAGTATCAAACTTCTCATAGTATTTAATGCACTCTATATGAAAGTTTTTATTATACCCATCTTGGATGCCTATCATATTAGGACTAGTTTCATAACCAAAGAAAATTACCATGCTGTTCTAAAAGACTCTCAAAATAATATAAGTGAAGCATGAGAGATCAACAATTTCTTCAAAATAAAACCACCACCGTGCTCCAAAAATATATAAGTGAAGCACTAGAGCAAACGACAAACTACTCCGAAACATATAAGTGAAGATCAATGAGTAGTCGAATAATTATGTAACTATGTGAAGACTCTCTAAAATTTAAAATTTTCATATCTTGGTATTTTATTCAAACAACAAGCAAAACAAAATAAAATAAAATGACGCTCCAAGAAAAACACATATCATGTGGTGAATAAAAATATAGCTCCAAGTAAAGTTACCGAAGAACGAAGACGAAGGAGGGGATGCCTTACGGGGCATCCCCAAGCTTAGGCTCTTGGTTGTCCTTGAATATTACCTTGGGGTGCCTTGGGCATCCCCAAGCTTAGGCTCTTGCCACTCCTTATTCCATAGTCCATCAAATCTTTACCCAAAACTTGAAAACTTCACAACACAAAACTTAACAGAAAATCTTAAGCTCCGTTAGTATAAGAAAATAAATCACCACTTAGGTACTGTTGTGAACTCATTCTAACTTCATATTTGTGTAATATCTACTGTATTCCAACTTCTCTATGGTTCATACCCTCCGATACTACTCATAGATTCACCAAAATAAGCAAACAACACAATCAAAACAGAATCTGTCAAAAACAGAACAGTCTGTAGTAATCTGTATCATTCGAATACTTCTGTAACTCCAAAAATTCTGAAATAATGGTGGACCTGAGTAATTTGTCTATTAATCATCTGCAAAAATAATCAACCTAAAAGCACTCTCTAGTAAAAAATGGCAGCTAATCTCGTGAGCGCAAAAGTTTCTGTTTTTTACAGCAAGATCGCAAAGACTTCACCCAAGTCTTCCCAAAGGTTCTACTTGGCACAAACACTAATTAAAACAATAAAACCACATATAAACAGAGGCTAGATGAATTATTTATTACTAAACAGGAGCAAAAGCAAAGGACAAAAATAAAATTGGGTTGCCTCCCAACAAGCGCTTTTCTTCAATTCCTTTTTAGCTAGGCATGATGATTTCAATGTTGCTCACATAAAAGATGAGAATTGAAACATGAAGAATATGACTAGCACATTTAAGTCTAACCCACTTCCTATGCATAGGTATTTTGTGAGCAAACAACTTATGGGAACAATAATCAACTAGCATAGGAAGGCAAAACAAGCATAACTTCAAAACTTTAAGCACATAGAGAGGAAACTTGATACTATTGCAATTCCTACAAGCATATGTTCCTCCCTCATAATAGTTTTCAGTAGAATCATGAATGAATTCGACAATATAACCATCACATAAAGCAATCTTTTCATGATCTACAAGCATAGAAAATTTACTACTCTCCACATAAGCAAAATTCTTCTTATTCAGAATAGTGGGAGTATCATAAGAAACTCGAATACTATAAATTGTTTCCATATTAAAAGAGTAATGTTCAGAATAATGGTAATCATAATCATGGAAATTTTTATAAATATAATCATCGCTACTTTTTATAGCATAAGTGTCATCACAATACTCATCATAAGTAGCAACTATATTCTCATCATAATCAATTAAAACCTCTTCCAAGATAGTGGAATCATTACTAAATAAAGTCATGACCTCTCCAAATCCACTTTCATAATTGTCACAATAATATTTAACACCCTCCAAAATAGTGAGATCATTACTCCCTAAAGTTGACACTCTTCCAAACCCACTTTCATCAATATAATCATCATAAATAGGAGGCATGATATCATCATAATAAATTTGCATATCAAAACTTGGGAGGTTAAAAATATCATCTTCATAAAACATAGCATCCCCAAGATTGGGACAAACATTAATTGCAGCAAATAAATTCTCAAACATGTCATTCTCATAAAACATAGCATCACCAAGCTTGAGCCTTTTCATATCATAAGCATAATCACTCTCATCATTAATAGTATGGATAACACCAATAGTATAGCAATTATCATCATCACAATGAGTAATAGGAGCAACATCATTTGGGAGGGATACCTTTTTACCTTTGCTTCTCCGTCTTTTGTTTTTCTTCTTCGCATCATGTGTGGGTTTAATCCTCTTTTTGGAGCTCCTTATTAATGAGATTGGTTGAATAGAAGGCTCCTCCTCGTCACCTGATTCATCATAAGAAATAATAGGAGGATATTGGGAAGTCTCTTCCCTTTCATTAGTATTCTCTTCATCTTCTATTTGTTTCCTTGTCTTTTGTAATTGGTAATATAAGGATTTCCAATGCAATTCACCGCACAATACATATAAATTTCCTCTAGATCAAAATCAAGAACTGTCTCAAGGGCAAATTATGGAATATCCTTAGTTATACGTTTCATTTCTTCATAATCCAAAAGCAAACTAAGTTCATTATGATGCACATGGGAAATCAAGTACCCACAACTTTTGGACACGATTCGATCATGAAACAATTTAAATTGGATATTTAAATGACCACGTTCATTGCAAAGTTCACAAGGATGGCAAAGAAATTTTAAATTTACAACACAAACATCCAGCCTTTCTTGCAACCATTTAGTTTCTAAATACTTATGCCTCTTGCAAAATCTATCTTCCCTATTTGGTGTGTACTTGCAAACTCTATGCACTCCACAAAAATTGACATGCTTATAAGAGACATTTTCATCATGACTAGGGCAATCACCATTAGTACTATGGATATTGAAAGAGTTTGTACTAACAACATTGTAATCATGCTCATCATTCAAAGATTTAGTGGCAAAAATTCTAATGCATTCTTCCTCTAGCAATTGAGCACAATTATCGGAATCCTTATTTTCACGGAAGACATTAAAAAGATGAAGCATATGAGGCACCCTTAATTCCATTTTGTTGTTGTTTTCTTTTATAAACTAAACTAGTGATAAAATAAGAAACTAAAAGATTCGGTTACAAGATCTAAAGATATACCTTCAAGCACTCACCTCCCCGGCAACGGCGCCAGAAACTTCTTGATGTCTACTACACAACCTTCTTCTTGTAGACGTTGTTGGGCCTCCAAGTGCAGAGGTTTGTAGGACAGTAGAAAAATTTCCCTCAAGTGGATGACCTAAGGTTTATCAATCCGTGGGAGGCATAGGATGAAGATTTTCTCTCTCAAACAACCCTGCAACCAAATAACAAAATGTATCTTGTCTCCCCAACACACCCAATACAATGGTAAATTGTATAGGTGCACTAGTTCGGCGAAGAGATGGTGATACAAGTGCAATATGGATGGTACATATGGGTATTTGTAATCTGAAAATATAAAAACAGCAAGGTAACTAATGATAAAAGTGAGCACAAACGGTATTGCAATGCGTTGAAACAAGGCCTAGGGTTCATACTTTCACTAGTGCAAGTTCTCTCAACAATAATAACATAATTAGATCATATAACTATCCCTCAACATGCAACAAAGAGTCACTCCAAAGTCACTAATAGCATAGAACAAACGAAGAGATTATTGTAGGGTACGAAACCACCTCAAAGTTATACTTTCTGATTGATATCTTCAAGAGTCCGTAGTAAAATAACATGAAGCTATTCTTTCCGTTCGATCTATCCTAGAGTTCGTACTAGAATAACACCTTAAGACACAAATCAACCAAAACCCTAATGTCACCTAGATACTCCAATGTCACCTCAAGTATCTGTGGGTATGATTATACGATATGCATCACACAATCTCAGATTCATCTATTCAACCAACACAAAGAATTTCAAAGAGTGCCCCAAAGTTTCTACTGGAGAGTCAAGACGAAAACGTGTGCCAACCCCTATCCATAGATTCCCAAGGTCCCGAAACCCACAAGTTGATCACCAAAACATACATCATGTGAATCAATAGAATACCCCATAGTCACCACAGGTATCCCACGCAAGACATACATCCGGTGTTCTCAAATCCTTAAAGACTCAATCCGATAAGGTAACTTCAAAGGGAAAACTCAATCCATTACAAGAGAGTTGAGGGGGAGAAACATCATAAGATCCAACTATAATAGCAAAGCTCGCGATACATCAAGATCGTGCCAAATCAAGAACACGAGAGAGAGAGAGAGAGATATCAAACACATAGCTACTGGTACATACCGTCAGCCCCGAGGGTGAAACTACTCCCTCCTCGTCATGGAGAGTGCCGGGATGATGAAGATGGCCACCGATGAGGGATCCCCCCTCTGGCAGGGTGCCGGAACAGGGTCCCGATTGGTTTTTGGTGGCTACAGAGGCTTGCGGCGGCGGAACTCCCAAGCTAGGTTATGTTCTGGAAGTTTGGGTATATATAAGAGGTTTTGGCATTGGGAACAAGTCAGGGGGGTCTCCGAGGCGGCCACAAGGTAGGTGGGTGAGCCCAGGGGGGTAGGGCACCCCCACCCTTGAGGGTGCCTCGGGACTCTTCTGGCCCATCTCCGATGCTCCGTGGGCTTCTTCCGGTCCAAAAATAATCTCCGTGAAATTTCAGGTCAATTGGATTCCATTTGGTTTTCCTTTTCTGCGATACTCAAAAACAAGGAAAAAACAGAAACTGGCACTGGGCTCTAGGTTAATAGGTTAGTCCCAAAAATCATATAAAATAGCATATAAATGCATATAAAACATCCTAGATTGATAATATAATAGCATGGAACAATAAAAAATTATAGATACGTTGGAGACGCATCAGGGAGGAAGAAACCGGCACCCCGAGGGTATGTTGTTATTTTTGTGCTTCATGTTTTTAATAGGTCCATTTAGTAGTAGCGAGTTTATACAGGCATCTTTTATGCAGTCCGCCAAAGGTGCGCCCAAGCGATTCTTCGAGTGGGTTGCCCTCTGCCAGCAGGACCCGCAATCCTGCTTCCCCTCCGCTAGCTCATGACGGGCCGGGGGAGGTAGCATCCGCTCCAGCCCCCAAGCCGATGCAGCGGGGAGCGGGGAGTTGACCGTCATGGCCGAGGTTGAGACCTCGACCCAACAAGGCCAAGGGGACAAGATCCCCGAGGTCGTCAAAGAGGGGTTGGGCAAGTTATTGGCCCAGCCGACATCCGCTCCGGCTTCATCACCGCGGTGGGAGACCCCTGTGCTTGGCATTGCAGTGCCGGGGTCCGAGGTTGCACCACCCCCACCACCTTCCCAAGGGTGGGTTAGCACAGGGTTAACCGAAGAAATGGAGGAGACCTTGAAGGGCTCCTCCCTCAAGGAAGAGCATCGTGCCTTAATAGGCGCGGCGCTACAGGGCTTCTGGTCCGCGGGGGCCAGATTGCATGAGGTCTTCAAGGGCTTCATCATGAGCTTTGAGGTACTCTTTTATCCTTATGCCAAAATATATTTTTTGAGTGTACTTTGTGAATGCATGCATGTGTCCGAGGATATATTCTCATGGCCTTCTAAACGTCATGGTCAGTGAGTAGCCCCTGAGCCCAAGGCTGGTTTCGAGAAACTAGTGTTGGGATCGTATGAAAATAGGAGCTTAATGTGTAGCCCCAAGGACGGTGCCCAATGATATGAGGCGCCTGTCCAAAGTTTCAATAAATTGATTGTGGGGCTTATGTAAAAAAAATATTGTTTGCAGGTTTCTTCCTCAGCTCTGAGCTCCGTCTCCAAGAAGATTATGGATGTAAACTGGAAGCTCAAGGGGTCCGGGAAGGACCTCAATGTAACGCCCGGGTAATTAAGCTACAGTAATCCCTTACTAACGATGCCATGTCTATTGGAATCTACAGTAGGGTGCGTCAACTGCAAATTAAAATTTTCCAATGCGCAGAACATCCAAGAACATGCTACGGGAGATGGATCACAGTTCGTTACCACTAGACGCGCAGTGCCGTGCAGCGGAAGAAGAGTTGGGGCAGCGCGTCCGCGTGGATCGTCTCCTCCTCGTTCGATCTCCCTCGAACAGCCGGTCGTCCGATCCCACGTACGAGTTCGCCGGAGCGGCGCAAGTGCACCGCCTCTAATGGTATCCGCGCGTGCAGGAGGAACACCGTGCGGCGGACTGCTAGGTCCGATCACACGGTCGGCGGCGAGTGGAGGTGGCTATTCGCAACACATGCAAACCCTAGTCACAGCACCGAAGCGATCAACCGCATGAGTGTGCCGCACCTCCACTTTATATAGGCGTCCGTCACAGGCTCAACACTTGGGCCTTGCACGGACCCTAAAGCCCAAAGTCTACTTGGTCACGTTCCTAGTCCAGTTCGGATCACATCCGACCAGTGTCCTACGAACCGACCTCGTAGGTTCCTTCCCTTAAGCGCGCGACCCCTTAGGTTCAAGTCGGCTTGGTCACAGTTCGGATCACCTCCGACCTGCACGGTTGGTGGCGGCATCTAGCAAAGCGTGCTGACCACCAAGCAGACTATGAAGCTGGTTAGGTGAACCTGTACATCACACTTCCATTCCTTTTGCCACACGATATACGTTGTCGAGCTCAAGGTGATTCTGTCATCCTTGTGCTAGCCCGACCTCTTTCTCGTTCCAGTGATACCGACCACAATCCGGATTATCTCATAATCCTTGTCGCATGGCCATGCTTATCCTGGTCGGATCACACGAGGGGCCCAGAGTATATCTCTCCTGATCGGAGGGGCAAATCCCATCTTGCTCGACCACGTCTCGCAACATGGGTCTGGACAAGCTCGAAACCTACCTTTGTGACTACCCAGTCATAGAGTAGCGTTTGGTCGGCCCAAAGCAAGTCTGTCACCATCTCGAGTACATGCGTCAGCTCAGGTCTTAGGACATAGAACATATGTTGTACTAGAGACTCACAGATGACATATCGCTGCGTCTCATAGTTGGGTCTGTCCGACTCGGACCTTATCTCGACTCGGATCCGACTACGTCGAATCCGACCAGACCTTTCCAAGTCCATATTATCCGTTAGCATCCAATGCTCCATGTCTAGTGAGACCAAGCCATCGACCGTGTCATATGCCGTCTAGTCGGCCTTGGCGTCCACATAGCCCTTTCGACTAGGGACCTTTTAGGACAGTCATCATACAATGCATAGTCCCACAAACAAGTCACATACTTGCCGATACACATCATTGATAATGTCCAAGGACTATCTTTATTCATAAACACATAGGAAATATCATCATACATGATTGCCTCTAGGGCATATCTCCAACAGTCTCCCACTTGCACTAGAGTCAATCAAATAGACATCGAATGCCCATAGCTCTAACGTGCCCCTCATGCTTGGGTTGTGGAAGCGGCTTAGTCAACGGATCTGCAACATTTGCATCCGTGTGAATCTTGCATAACTCTACATCACCATTCTTACGATCTTTCACATCGTGATATTTACGGTCTATGTGTCCGACCTTGTGGTGATTCCTCGGCTCCTTGGCTTGTGCGATGGCACCAGAATTATCACAATAAAGGTCCAACGGTTTCACCGAGGCTGGGAAAATACCAAGATCATCCAGAAAATGCCGGATCCAAACACCTTCCTTTGCAGCTTCACAAGCCGCAATGTATTCGGCTTCTGTGGTAGAATCGGCCACCGTATTCTGCTTGGAAGTCATCCACTGCACTGCTCCTCCATTCAGGACGTACACGAACCCAGACTGTGATCGACAATCATCTCTGTCAGTTTGGAAACTAGCATCGACGTAACCCCTTACGACGAGCTTTTCCTCACCTCCATAAACTAGGAACATCTCTTTAGTCCTTTTCAGGTACTTCAAAATAGTCTTTACCGCTGCCCGGTGACTCTCACCGGGTTGGTGCGGTATCTACTTGTTAGGCTTATTGCAAAAGCAACATCAGGCCTTGTACATATCATGGCATACATGATGGATCCGATTGCCGAGGCATACGGAATCCTACTCATCCTGCTTCGCTCATCAGATGTCGAAGGACTCTGAGTCTCGCTTAGTCTTATACCATGTGAGAGTGGCAAGAACCCTTTATTTGCCTCACTCATGTTGAACCGCTTCAACACTTTATCTATGTACGTGTTCGCTTAGGCCGAGCAGCCTCCTCGATCTATCTCTATAGATCTTAATGCCTAAAATATAGACTGCCTCACCAAGGTCCTTCATAAAAAACTTGCCATTCAATGATCCCTTGACCGAGTTTAACATCGAAACATCGTTCCCGATCAGTAGTATGTCATCCACATACAAGATCAAAAACACTATCGAGCTCCCACTTAACTTCTTGTATAAACAAGAGTCCTCTTCGCTTTTGATGAAACCGAGACCAGTGACGACCTCATCAAAATGAATGTTCCAACTCCGAGATGCTTGCTTCAACCCATAAATGGATCTCTTGAGCTTGCATACCTTACTAGTGCTAGTCGGATCGACAAAACCCTCGGGCTGTATCATATACACGTCATCGGTTAAATTTCCATGAAGGAAAGTCGTTTTGACATCCATCTGCCATATCTCATAATCGAAATATGCAGCTATAGCTAGTATGATCCTCACCGATTTTAGCATCGCTACCGGCGAGTAAGTCTCGTCATAGTCAATTCCTTGAACTTGTCCATAACTTTTAGCGACAAGCCGAGCTTTGTGGATCTGAACATTCCCATCCACATCGGTTTTCTTCTTAAAGACCCATTTGCAACCAATGGCAGTTACGCCAGGTGGCGGATCAACCAAGTCCCAGACTTGATTCTCATCCATGGATTTTAACTCGGATCTCATGGCCTCCAGCCATGCCTCAGAATCTGGGCTCACCATCGCTTCCGCATACGTGGCCGACTCGTCGCTTTCTAGCAACAATACATCACGTACTCTGCACAATCTTTCCGACCTCCATGGTTCCGGTGCCGCTTCCACTACAGGTTCCCTGACTGACTCCGGTATGATCTCATCACCAGCCGAGCCGTCCCCGAGTGGTCCTCGAATTTCTTCGAGTCGGACCGTCCTCCCACTAGCCTCCCGACTGAGAAACTCTTTCTCAAGGAAAACCCCGTTCCGAGCAACAAACACTTTGTTCTCCTCACGGTTGTAGAAGCTATATCCCAAGGTTTCCCTCGGATATCCCACGAATATGCATTTATCCGACTTAGGTGTAAGCTTGTCTGACATAAGTCGCTTGACAAATGCTTCACAGCCCCAAATCTTTAGAAAAGACAAACTGGGACTCTTCCCGGTCCACATCTCATGTGGTGTCTTTGTTGGGGAACGTAGTAATTTCAAAAAAATTCCTACGCACACGCAAGGATCATGGTGATGCATAGCAACGAGAGGGGAGAGTATTGTCCACGTACCCTCGTAGACCGTAAGCGGAAGCGTTATAACAATGCGGTTGATGTAGTCGTACGTCTTCACGATCCGACCGATCCAAGTACCGAACGTACGGCACCTCCGAGTTCAGCACACGTTCAGCTCGATGACGACCCCCGAACTCCGATCCAGCAAAGTGTCGGGGATGAGTTCCTCAGCACGACGGCGTGGTGACGATGATGATGTTCTACCGGCGCAGGGCTTCGCCTAAACTCCGCGACGATATGACCGAGATGGAATATGGTGGAGGGGGGCACCGCACACGGCTAAGGAACGATCACGAAGATCAACTTGTGTGTCATGGGGTGCCCCCTGCCCCCGTATATAAAGGAGCAAGGGGGGAGGAGGCCGGCCCTAGGAGGGGGCGCGCCAGGTGTGGAGTCCTACTAGGACTCCCTAGTCCTAGTAGGATTCCACCTCCCTTGTTGGAGTAGGAGAAGGGGAAAGAGGGGGAGAGGAATAAGGAAAAGGGGGCTGCGCCCCTTGTCCAATTCGGACCAGAGGGGGGGCGCATGCCTCCTTCCTTTTGGCCTCTCTCCTCTATTCCCGTATGACCCAATAAGGCCCATATACTCCCCGGCGAATTCCCGTAACTCTCCAGTACTCCGAAAAATACCCGAATCACTCGGAACCTTTCCGAACTCCGAATATAGTCGTCCAATATATCGATCTTTACGTCTCGACCATTTCGAGACTCCTCGTCATGTCCCCGATCTCATCTGGGACTCCGAACTCCTTCGGTACATCAAAACTCATAAACTCATAATACAACTGTCATCGAAACCTTAAGCGTGCGGACCCTACGGGTTCGAGAACTATGTAGACATGACCTAGAACTATTCTTGGTCAATAACCAATAGCGGAACCTGGATGCTCATATTGGCTCCTACATATTCTACGAAGATCTTTATCGGTCAAACCGCATAACAACATACGTTGTTCCCTTTGTCATCGGTATGTTACTTGCCCGAGATTCGATCGTCGGTATCCAATACCTAGTTCAATCTCACATCTTGGCAAGTCTCTTTACTCGTTACGTAATGCATCATTCCGTAACTAACTCATTAGCTACATTGCTTGCAAGGCTTATAGTGATGTGCATTATCGAGAGGGCCCAGAGATACCTCTCCGACAATCGGAGTGACAAAACCTAATCTCGAAATACGCCAACCCAACATGTACCTTTGGAGACACCTGTAGTACTCCTTTATAATCACCCAGTTATGTTGTGGCGTTTGGTAGCACCCAAAGTGTTCCTCCGGTAAACGGGAGTTGCATAATCTCATAGTTACAGGAACATGTATAAGTCATGAAGAAAGCAATAGCAATATACTAAACGATCAAGTGCTAAGCTAACGGAATGGGTCAAGTCAATCACATCATTCTCCTAATGATGTGATCCCATTAATCAAATAACAACACATGTCTATGGTTAGGAAACATAACCATCTTTGATTAATGAGCTAGTCAAGTAGAGGCATACTAGTGACTATATGTTTGTTTATGTATTCACACATGTATCATGTTTCCGGTTAATACAATTCTAGCATGAATAATAAACATTTATCATGAAATAAGGAAATAAATAATAACTTTATTATTGCCTCTAGGGCATATTTCCTTCAGTCTCCCACTTGCACTAGAGTCAATAATCTAGTTCACATCATCATGTGATTCAACACTAATATTCACATCTGTATGTGATTAACACCCATAGTTCACATCGTCATGTGACCAACACCCAAAGGGTTTACTAGAGTCAATAATCTAGTTCACATCGCTATGTGATTAACACCCAAAGAGTACTAAGGTATGATCATGTTTTGCTCGTGAGAGAAGCTTAGTCAACGGGTCTGCATCACATTCGTGAGCCGTATGTATTTTGCAAATATTCTATGTCTACAATGCTCGCACGGAGCTACTCTAGCTAATTGCTCCCACTTTCAATATGTATCCAGATTGAGACTTAGAGTCATCTGGATCAGTGTAAAAGCTTGCATCGATGTAACTCTTTACGACGGGCTCTTTTATCACCTCCATAATCGAGAAATATTTCCTTAGTCCTCACTAAGGATGTTCTTGACCAATGTCCAAATGATCTACTCTAGATCACTATTGTACTCCTTGCCAAATTTAGAGCAAGGTATACAATAGGTCCGGTACATAGCATAGCATACTTTATAGAACCTATGGTGAGGCATAGGGAATGACTTTCATTCTCTTTTCTATTTTCTGCCGTGGTCGGGTTTTGAGTCTTACTCATTTTCACACGTTTGCAACATAGGCAAGAACTTTTTCTTTGACTGTTCCATTTTGAACTACTTCAAAATCTTGACAAGGTATGTACTTATTGAAAAACTTATCAAGCGTCTTGATCTATCTCAATAGATCTTGATGCTCAATATGTAAGTAGCTTTACTTGAGGTCTTTCTTTTAAAGAACTCCTTTCAAATACTCCTTTATGCTTTCGGAAAAATTATACACCATTTCGATCAACAATATGTTACTCACATATATTTATCAAAAAGGCGGTAGTGCTCCCACTCACTTTATTGTAAATACAGGCTTCACCGCAAGTCTGTACAAAACTATATGCTTTGATCAACTTATCAAAGCGTGTATTCCAACTCGAGATGCTTGCACCAGTCCATAGATGGATCGCTGGAGCTTGCACATTTTGTTAGCTCCTTTAGGATTGACAAAACCTTCGGTTGCATCATATACAACTCTTCTTTAATAAATCCATTAAAGAATGTTGTTTTGACATCCATTTGCCGATTTCATAAAATGTGGCAATTGCTAACATGATTCGGACAGACTTTAAGCAACGCTAGAGTTGAGAAAATCTCATTGTAGTCAACACCTTGAACTTGTCGAAAATCTTTTGCAACAAGTCGAGCTTTGTAGATAGTAACACTACTATCAGTGTCCGTCTTCCTCTTGAAGATCCATTTATTTAACTTGACTTGCTGATCATCGAGCAGGTCAACCAAAGTCCCCACTTTGTTCTTATATATGGATCCTATCTCAGATTTTATGGCCTCAAGCCATTTCATGAATCTGGGCTCATCATCGCTTCCTCATAGTTCGTAGGTTCATCATGGTCTAGTAACATGACTTCTAGAATAGGATTACCGTACCACATTGGTGCGGATCTTATTTTGGAAGACCTACGAGGTTCGGTAGTAACTTGATCTCAAGCTTCATGATCATCATCATTAGCTTCCTCACTGATTGGGTAGGAATCACAGAACTGATTTCGTGATGAACTACTTTCCAATTCGGGAGAAGGTACAATTACCTTATCAAGCTCTACTTTCCTCCCACTCACTTCTTTCGAGAGAAACTTCTTCTCTAGAAAGGATCCATCTTTGCAACGAATAACTTGCCTTCGGATCTGTGATAGAAGGTGTACCCAATAGTTACCTTTGGGTATTCTATGAAGACGCACTTTTCCGATTTGGGTTCGAGCTTATCAGGTTGAAACCTTTTCATATAAGCATCGCAACTCCAAGCTTTAAGAAACGACAACTTAGGTTTACTGCTAAACGATAGTTCATACGGTGTCATCTCAACGGATTTAGATGGTGCCCTATTAAACGTGAATGCAGCTGTCTCTAATGCATAACCCCAAAACGATAGTGGTAAATCGGTAAGATACTGTCAGGACCCCGATTCCAAGTCACATCGATCTAGCCGGTAACACCTCATATCACTTTGCGGCCTCACGCACGGTATTCCCACAGGTGTCGCCTTACCATGGCCCGGGACCGTTTGCGTCTTTTGGCTCACGTATATGATAGTGTTGCTAGCATCCATATGACAAAGAACCCAGGCCGACATGGCTAGTCGTGAACCCAAAGCGGCACTAACCCATGGGGACAGGCATACATGAATCACATCGAGCATGTCGGTCATCAACGTATGAATTCGGGCTGTAGCACTGGGCTAACAGGACTCCGGTATCCCGGGCTGTAGCAGGCTAGGCAGGACTCCAAATATCACCGCGTGACATTTCCCCGAAGGGACAGACATAGGAACGAAGTGAAACACATGCCGGCCAGTCAAGTGTCCAAAGCAGTAGTGCCGGGCTAGCAGGACTCCGGTGAACCGGGCTGTAGCGGACTAATATCGCTCAGGAAGCACTAGACTACATTTCCCCATATGAGAGGCTGCCAAGGATAAACAACTAGATTGTCGAATCCCACACATCCCAAGCATTTCAAACATACACACAATATGCTCAATATGTGTAGATACAACATGGCATCTGGCGTAACTCTCACGACTCAAATATTTATTCATTAGGCTCCGAGGGCGAGATATTACAAACATGGGTCTCATGACCCAACACTCGAAACATACAAGTCAAAGCACAAGCGGAAGCTTAACATGTCCGAGTACGACATCTACAAATGAAAAAGGCTGAGAAGCCCGACTATCTACTGAGATCTGCCGAGGGCACAAGATCGTAGCTGAGGTAACAAGCTAAATGTCAAGTCCAAGCGGAACTACTAGCCGACCGACGCGTCTCTCGCAAAACATAAAATAAGCAAGCGTGAGTACAAACGCACTCAGCAAGACTTACATCGAACTAACTACATATGCATCATTATCAAAAGGGGTGGTGGAGTTTGATGCAGCAAGCCAGCTTTGACTCGGTGGCTAACCTAAACTACGACTGCAAGTAACTATTTTGAGGTGGCGCACACGAGTCCACATATTCACCAATCAATACACCACTATGGATCCGATCCCGTCTTCCTACGAGAACGCCATCCATAGCACTCACGCTTATCTTGCACATTTTAGAGTATCCACTTTCACTTGTCTATGAACTGATATAGGCAACCCAGAAGTCCTTTTCCGCGGACACGACTATTCGAATAGATCATATTAACCCTGCAGGGGTGTACTTCTTCACACAAGCTCTCACCACTTATCGCCGTTTACACGACATGTACTCGGCAACCTTCAAGCGGAAGCCCAGCGAGGGTGTCGGCCACGGCCTACCTAAACACTCAAGTCCCTAGTCCAGGTTTATCGCCTATTCGGGTTCCATCCGCAGGGAGTCCGGCCGAGGTTTCCACTAACGGCCCCGAACGATGTGTGCAGGGTTCCCGAGATACCAAACGGGCATTCGGTACACCGGGCCACGTGCCTACCGCAACACAGCCCACCCCTAAGGTCAGCGCTGCGTGCGGCCCCCAGCATGCTACAAACACCAGAAACTACTTGCAACTCCCGGACTGAGGACAAGGGTGGTTAAGAAGCCGAGAGAGTCAATTAAGGATCCCAATGTGTGGTAGTAACTGTTTCATGGATCACAAATACAGAACTCAGTTCCTGAGGACGGCTTCAATGAGACAACCCACCATGTACTCCTACATGGCCTCTCACCGCTACCTTTACCAAATCGTGTTCACACACTTAGCTCACACACGTGGGACATGTTCACACACCTCCGATTCATCCCGATGAATCGGACTGACTCAACTCTAAGCGAGCAGGCATGACAAACAAGCATGAATGAGTAGGCACAACATGGCTCAAGCAACTCCTACTCATGCTAGTGGGTTTCATCTAATTACTGTGGAATGACAGGTCATGCAGAGGATAAAGGGGTTCAGCTACCGCAGCAAGTAACAGATGAATCGTTGTTGTCCTAATGCAGTAAAAGAGAGCAGGAGCGAGAGAGTGGGATCGTATCGGAATGAACAAGGGGGTTTTGCTTGCCTGGCACTTCTGAAGATAATATAGTTCTTCATCCGTGTCATCGAACGCATCGTCGGGATACGCCTACCGAAAGGGAACAACCACCGGCAAACAAGAGGGAACACGATCAATGCAATGCAACAATATGATGCATGCTATGACATGGCAATATGAATGTGTTTTGAGCTAATGCAACTAGCAACCAGATTAAATGAAGCCCATATGGACTAAGGGTTCATATGCAAACTCCATATTTAGCATTTAAAGGGCCATTATCATGTTTTCACCTATACAGCAGGTATAACTTAGTTTGACATGCATGAAAATGATACAGATGGATAGATTGCATTTTTCTAATAATTTTTCATATATAAATTATTTGATTTGGAGCTACGGTTGATTTTCTATGAATTTTTGAAGTTTGCAACATTTTCTGGAATTTCCTATATAAAAATAATTCCAGAAAATAAGTTACTGCGTCAGCATGACATAGGTGTGACGTCAGCAGGTCAACTGGGTCGGCCAGGTCAAACCTGACCTGTGGGACCCATACGTCAGTGTAACAGGGCTGGTTGGGTGGATGACAGGTGGGACCAGGTCAACGCTGACTTGGTCAAAGTCACAGCTGACACGTGGGGTCCGCAGGATTAGCACTAACTTAAACATGAATTAAACTAACCTAAACAGGAACCGGGGCCCACATGGCAGTGGCTCTGGGGGGGGGTTAGCGGGGTCATTAGTGCTAACTAAACCGGAATTAGGCTGATGGCTCGTCACCGGCGAGGTCAGTGGCGGCGGAGCGCGTCGGGTTTCGCCCACAGGCGACCATTTGGACGGCGGATTGGTGCTACGCGTAGCTGGGGGTCGCGCGCATCCAGCGGTGGCGGCGGCTGGAGCTGGGGTGGCCGGAGCTCACCGGAACCTTGCTCATGGGCGGCTGCCGGAGCTCGGGCTCAGCGGGCGCGATCTTTGCGGTGCACTAGAGGAGAAAGCATGGGCGCTGCGGGCTCCTGGGAGGGCGGCGAACATGGTGGCGTGCTCGGGCGCAGCCGGGTGGCCCAGCCACGGCGGCGCCATGGCGGCGGAGGGAGCTTTCGGGCGCAAGGGAATGGAGCTAGAGTGCACAAACGCAAGGGAGGAAGAGGGTTTGGAGCAGGGCTCACGGGGATCACGCAGGAAGGTCAATGAGCTCGGGGAAGCACGGACGACGGCGAATCGACGATGAGGTTGCGGGCGGCGGAGGTTGAAGATGAGCTTGAGGACGACGCTGCAGGGCTTCCTGAGGGGCGTGGCTCGTGTGGGGTCGAGGACGGAGTGGCGGAGCTTGTGGATGAAGAGAGAGATCGAGGGAGTGGCTGCGGCTGTGGTGGAGCTCGTCGGTGGCGGCGGCTCCGTTCGGGTGAGCTCAGGGAAGAGAGCCAGGGGAGGAGAGAGGGAGCAGTGAGTGAGGGAGAGGAGGCGAGGGACACAGGCGTCGTCGTGGCGTCGCTAGGAGGGTCGGGGAAGCAGGAGGTGGAAGCAGGAGGTGGCCGGGGCTCTCGGGCGCGCGCCACGCCTCGCCTCTGCCTACTGGCAGAGGAAGACAATGAGCGGCGGGGTAGATGGGCTGGGCTGGTCAAGCTGGGCCGGCTACAGGTAAGTGGGCCTGGTCGGTTCCTCTCTCTCTCTTTTTCTAATTTTGTTACTATTTTCTATTTATCTGCAACTGTTTGGCTTTATTAAAAATACTAGGTCAAACCCAAAAATCATGAAACTAATCAATGCCACTGTTTGGAATATAACAAACAACAAACATTTTAGTTTATGATTATTTGAACATTTAAACTATTTATTAGCATTAAATGCCCAAATGCAAATACTTTATGTATTAATCCAGTGACCAAATATGTCATGAAAAATGTGCAGCACCTCTGGTTATGGTTTATAGCATTTTTCCAGAAATGATGAACATTTTCTAAAGCCATTTGAATTCACTGAAAAATATTTTTGGTTAAACCTATTTGAATTCCTTTAATGCTAGGGTTTAGGCAATCCCCATTTCAAATTTCATGAAAATTAAACATGATGCATGGATGCAATGCCACTAGTTACAAGCAAGCTCTAGGGCTGTGACAGATACATCATAGATCGCACCATATCCAATAAAGTGCGGTTACGACGTTCGGACACACCATTATGTTGTGGTGTTCCATGTGGCGTGAGCTGTGAAACTATTCCACTTTGTTTTAATTGAAGACCAAACTCGTAACTCAAATATTCATCTCTACGATCAGATCGCAGAAACTTTATTTTCTTGTTACGATGATTTTCCACTTCACTCTGAAATTCTTTGAACTTTTCAACTATTTCAGACTTATGTTTCATCAAGTAGATATACCTATATCTACTCAAATCATCTGTGAAGGTCAGAAAATAACGATACCCGCCACGAGCCTTAAAACTCATTGGTCTGCATACATCAGTATGTATTATTTCCAACAAGTTTGTTGATCGTTCCATTGTTCTGAAGAACGGAGTTTTAGTCACCTTGCCCAAAAGGCACGGTTCGCAAGCATCAAATGATTCATAACCAAGTCATTCCGAAAATCCATCTTTATGGAGTTTCTTCATGCGTTTTACACCGATATGACCCAAACGGCAGTGCCACAAATAAGTTGCACTATCCTTATTAACTTTGCATCTTTTGGCATCAATATTATGAATATGTGTATCACTACGATCGAGATCCAACAAACTATTTTCATTGGGTGTATAACCATCGAAGGTTTTATTCATGTAAACAGAACAACAATTATTATTTGACTTTAAATGAATAACCGTATTGCAATAAACTTGATCAAATCATATTCATGTTCAATGCAAACGCCAAATAACATTTATTTAGGTTTAACACTAATCCCGAAGGTATAGGGAGTGTGTGATGATGATCATATCAATCTCGGAACTACTTCCAACACTCACCGTCACTTCCCCTTCAACTAGTCTCTGTTTATTCGTAACTCTGTTTGAGTTACTAATCTTAGCAACCGAACAAGTATCAAATACTCGGGGCTACTATAAACACTAGTAAGGCACACATCAATAACCTGTATATCAAATATACCCTTGTTCACTTTGCCATCCTTCTTATCCACCAAATATTCAGGGCATTTCGCTTCCGGTGACCATTTCCTTTGCGATTGTAAGCACTCGGTTTCAGGCTTTGGTCCAGCTTTGGTCTTCTTCACGGGAGTGACAACTTGTTTGCCATTCTACTTGAAGTTTCCCTTTCTTTCCCTTTGCCCTTTTCTTGAAACTAGTGGTCTTGTCAATCATCAACACTTGATGCTTTTTCTTGATTTCTACCTTCATCGATTTCAACATCACGAAGAGCTCGGGAATCATTTTCGTCATCCCTTGCATACTATAGTTCATCACGAAGTTCTAGTAACTTAGTGACGGTGAGTAGAGAATTCTGTCAATCACTATCTTATCTGGAAGATTAACTCCCACTTGATTCAAGCGATTGAAGTACCCAGACAATCTAAGCACATGCTCACTAGTTGAGCGATTCTCCTCCATCTTTTAGCTATAGAACTTGTTGGAGACTTCATATCTCTCAACTCGGGTATTTGCTTGAAATATTAACTTCAATTCCTGGAACATCTCATATGGTCCATGACGTTCAAAACGTCTTTGAAGTCCCGATTCTAAGCCGTTAAGTATGGTGCACTAAACTATCAAGTAGTCATCATATTGAGCTAGCCAAACGTTCATAACGTCTGCATTTGCTCCTGCAATAGGTCTGTCACCTAGCGGTGCATTAAGGACATAATTCTTCTGTGCAGCAATGAGGATAAACCTCAGATCACGGATCCAATCCGCATCATTGCTACTAACATTTTTCAACATAATTTTTCTCTAGGAACATATCAAAATAAACATATGAAAGCAACAACGCGAGCTATTGATCTACAACATAATTTGCAAAATACTACCAGGACTAAGTTCATGATAAATTTAAGTTCAATTAATCATATTACTTAATAACTCCCACTTAGATAGACATCCCTCTAATCTTCTAAGTGATTACGTGATCCATATCAACTACACCATGTCTGATCGTCACGTGAGATGGAGTAGTTTCAACGGTGAACATCAATATGTTGATCATATCTACTATATGATTCACGCTCGACCTTTCGGTCTCCGTGTTCCGAGGCCATATCTGTTATATGCTAGGCTCGTCAAGTTTAACTGAGTATTCCGCGTGTGCAACTGTTTTGCACCCGTTGTATTTGAACGTAGAGCCTATCACACCCGATCATCACGTGGTGTCTCAAAGACGAAGAACTTTCATAGCAAGTGCATACTCGGGAGAACACTTCTTGATAATTTTAGTGAGAGATCATCTTAAAATGCTACCGTCAATCAAAGCAAGATAAGATGCATAAAGGATAAACATCACATGCAATCAATATAAGTGATATGATATGGCCATCATCATCTTGTGCTTGTGATCTCCATCTCCGAAGCACCGTCGTGATCACCATCGTCACCGGCGCGACACCTTGCTCTTCATCGTAGCATCGTTGTCTTCTCGCCAATCTTATGCTTCTACGACTATCGCTAACGCTTAGTGATAAAGTAAAGCATTACAGGGCGTTTGCATTTCATACAATAAAGCGACAACCATATGGCTCACGCCGATTGCCGATAACCCGGTTACAAAACGTGATCATCTCATACAATAAAATATAGCATCATGTCTTGGCCATATCACATCACAACATGCCCGGCAAAAACAAGTTAGACGTCCTCTACTTTGTTGTTGCAAATTTTTCGTGGCTGCTACGGGCTGAGCAAGAACCGTTCTTACCTACACATCAAAACCACAACGATAGTTTGTCAAGTTGGTGCTGTTTTAACCTTCGCAAGGACCGGGCGTAGCCACACTCGGTTCAACTAAAGTGAGAGAGACAGACACCCGCCAGTCACCTTTAAGCACGAGTGCTCGCAACGGTAAAACCAGTCTCGCGTAAGCGTACGCGTAATGTCGGTCCGGGCCGCTTCATCTCACAATACCGCTGAACCAAAGTATGACATGCTGGTAAGCAGTATGACTTGTATCGCCCACAACTCACTTGTGTTCTACTCGTGCATATGACATCTACGCATAAAACCAGGCTCGGATACCACTGTTGGGGAACGTAGTAATTTCAAAAAATTTCCTACGCACACGCAAGGATCATGGTGATGCATAGCAACGAGAGGGGAGAGTATTGTCCACGTACCCTCATAGACCGTAAGCGGAAGCGTTATAACAACGCGGTTGATGTAGTCGTACGTCTTCACGATCCGACCGACCCAAGTACCGAATATACGACACCTCCGAGTCCAGCACACGTACAGCTCGATGACGACCCCCGGACTCCGATCCAGCAAAGTGTCGGGGATGAGTTCCGTCAGCACGACGGCGTGGTGACGATGATGATGTTCTACCGGCGCAGGGCTTCGCCTAAACTCCGCGACGATATGACCGAGGTGGAACATGGTGGAGGGGGGCACCGCACACGGCTAAGGAACGATCACGAAGATCAACTTGTGTGTCATGGGGTGCCCCCCTGCCCCCGTATATAAAGGAGCAAGGGGGGAGGAGGCGGCCCTAGGAGGGCGCGCCGGTGTGGAGTCCTACTAGGACTCCCTAGTCCTAGTAGGATTCCACCTCCCTTGTTGGAGTAGGAGAAGGGAAAGAGGCGGAGAGGAATAAGGAAAGGGGCTGCGCCCTTGTCCAGTCGGACCAGAGGGGGGCGCAGGCCTCCTTCCTTTGGCCTCTCTCCTCTATTCCCGTATGACCCAATAAGGCCCATATACTCCCGGCGAATTCCCGTAACTCTCCGATTACTCGAAAAATACCGAATCACTCGGAACCTTTCCGAACTCCGAATATAGTCGTCCAATATATCGATCTTTACGTCTCGACCATTTGAGACTCCTCGTCATGTCCCGATCTCATCTGGGACTCGAACTCCTTCGGTACATCAAAACTCATAAACTCATAATACAAGCTGTCATCGAAACATTAAGCGTGCGGACCCTACGGGTTCGAGAACTATGTAGACATGACCTAGAACTATTCTTGGTCAATAACCAATAGCGGAACCTGGATGCTCATATTGGCTCCTACATATTCTACGAAGATCTTTATCGGTCAAACCGCATAACAACATCGTTGTTCCTTTGTCATCGGTATGTTACTTGCCCGAGATTCGATCGTCGGTATCCAATACCTAGTTCAATCTCGTTCATTGGCAAGTCTCTTTACTCGTTACGTAATGCATCATTCCGTAACTAACTCATTAGCTACATTGCTTGCAAGGCTTATAGTGATGTGCATTACCGAGAGGGCCAGAGATACCTCTCCGACAATCGGAGTGACAAAACCTAATCTCAAAATCGCCAACCCAACATGTACCTTTGGAGACACCTGTAGTACTCCTTTATAATCACCCGATTACGTTGTGGCGTTTGGTAGCACCCAAAGTGTTCCTCCGTAAGCGGAGTTGCATAATCTCATAGTTACAGGAACATGTATAAGTCATGAAGAAAGCAATAGCAATATACTAAACGATCAAGTGCTAAGCTAACGGAATGGGTCAAGTCAATCACATCATTCTCCTAATGATGTGATCCCATTAATCAAATAACAACACATGTCTATGGTTAGGAAACATAACCATCTTTGATTAATGAGCTAGTCAAGTAGAGGCATACTAGTGACTATATGTTTGTTTATGTATTCACACATGTATCATGTTTCCGGTTAATACAATTCTAGCATTAATAATAAACATTTATCATGAAATAGGGAAATAAATAATAACTTTATTATTGCCTCTAGGGCATATTTCCTTCAGTCTTGTCTACGGATTTTGATGGTACCCTATTAAGTGTGAAAGCTGCAGTTTCTAGAGCGTATCCCCAAAATGACAAGGGTAAATCCGATTTGCTCATCATAGACCGGACCATGTCCAACAAGGTCCTATTCCTCCGTTCGACACGCCGCGTTTCTCGTGGCGTGCCGGAGGTGTGAGCTGAGGTACTATACCTCGACTTTTCAGATGATCATCAAACTCCTGGCTCATGTACTCACCTCCATGATCAGATCGCAGAAGCTTTATAGTCTTGCCGAGCTGATTCTCTACCTCATTCTGAAACTCTTTGAACTTTTCAAAAGTCTCCGACTTGTGCCTCATCAAATAGATATATCCATATCTACTCAAGTCGTCGGTAAAAGTCACGAAGTACTGATATCCACCTCTGGCAGTTGTGCTCATTGGACCACACACATCACTGTGTATAAGCTCCAACAGCTCGGACGCCCTCTTGCAACTCTTTGTGAAAGGAGAGTTAGTCATCTTGCCGAGCAAGCATGATTCACATGTCTTGAATGATCCGAAGTCAGAGAAAGTTAGGAGCCCATCATCATGGAGCTTCTTCATGCGTTTCAGACTAATGTGTCCAAGCTGGCAATGCCTGAAGTATGTCGGATTTATCTCATTAGGCTTATGCCTCTTGACACTCACATTATAGACCGGTTCCTGTTCTAGATTCAATATAAATAACCCATCAACAATGGGTGCATAGCCGTGGAACATACCATTCAAAAATATCGAACAACCATTGTCCTTTAAATTGAATTCATAACCTTGACTCATCAAACATGAGGCAGAAATAATGTTCCGACTATGTGCAGGAATGTAATAACAATTGTTCAATTCCATGATGAATCCGGAAGGAAGCTGGAGCTGCATCGTGCCGACCTCCAACGCAGCAACTCTTGCTTTGTTGCCGACCCTGATGTCAATCTCCCCTTGTGCCACATGCCTAGTTCTTACCAGCCCCTGCATCGAGTTGCAAATATGAACAACCGATCTGGTATCAAATACCCAAGAGCTACTAGGTATGTCAGCAAGGTAAATGTCTATAACATATGCAACAAGTGTACCTTTGCCTGAAGCAGCATTCCCGGCCTTCTTGCCATGCTCTATAGCCACTTGCTACAGTTCCTCTTCCAGTGACCGGTGTCCTTGCAGTGATAGCAAACGGTCTTCGAGTCTGGTCCAGACTTTGGCACAACGGCGGAGGTTACCGTCTCCGAGCCCTTTGCCTTAGCCTTTTTCTTGGACCAACTCTTCTTGAACTTAGCCGATTTCTGCACCATCAACACTTGATGCGTGCCTTTCTTAATATCCTGCTCTGCCACCTTGAGCATCCCATGCAATTCAGTGAGCTTCTTATCCATGCCATGCATATGATAGTTCGAGATGAACGTCCCATAGCTGGGCGGAAGAGAACCCAGAACATCATTAGTAGCCAGCTCATCCAAGAGCGGGAAGCCCAAACGATACAAAGCTTGCACATATCCGATCATCTTGATCACATGTGGGCTCAGTGGATCACCTTCCTTCAGCTTGGAATCCATCAAGGATCGCCAGACGTTGAACCTTTCGGTCCTAGCCTATGTCTAAAACATGCTCTTGAGACTCTCGATCATATCGTAAGCCTCAACATTTTCGAAATGCTGTTGCAAATCGGGCTCCATACAAGCCAACATCAGACAGCTGATCTCCGTTGATTCATCAACGAGTTTCTGGTAGGCATTCTTAGCTATGGCACTAGCATTATCGGCAGGTTCCTCTGGAAGTGGATCCTCTAGAACATATTCCTTTTTATCATGCTTGAGAACAATTCTCAGATTTCTATACCAAGTGGTAAAGTTTGTTCCATTCAGTTTATCCTTTTCCAGAATTGATTTCAATGCAAAGTTGGGTTGAGCAGGTGGTGCCATTGATCTACAATGAAAATATGCAATCACTAAGCAATGTGTTTGTGTAGAGTAACTCTAGCCTAAGCAGAAATACTCCCATGAAGTCGGCATCCTCCGCAAACTCTCGGTGATTCGGGATCCGACTAGCGCATGCGACTAGTGAGCTTTAGCATCACTACTAGCCAACATACCTATCCGTAAGCAACTCCTTGCTAATCGTATCTCTATCGTCTCACGTCCGTCGGGAAGGTATCTTATACCCGGCTCCCAACCTTCTTTGCCACAAGGCCCAAAACCGTTTTGATAGCCTTGTCAAGTTAATTGATGCGAGTGCATGTCCGTGTCCGACACGAACCCTTCAGTTCAAGGACACGCAGCAGCACCCCAATTTTATGAGCCCACTACTAGACGTACTTGACATGCGAAGGTGCAACATCAGGGATGGCAATTCGCTTGATATTCATGAGGGATCATTCTACCATTCTAACATGTATAGAAAACAAGAAGCATAACAATCACAAATAAACATATATTGTGAAATAGTATGGCTCCTTCATGGACGTTCTTCCAGGTCGGCTCTGACTCCGATGACCATCTACGAACTCCATCTTGTTTGTCACGCCGGGCCGCCAAGCCGCCAACCTGATCTCTATTACCCAACTACTACAACTAGTAATGAATTTACATAGAGTCACAAGTCGACACGCAGGTCGTTATACAATATAGTGACAACACTTTGGCTCCTGCCAGCTGACAAACATGACACGCAGGCCACTTATAAATTACACACATGCATCACATACACATGAGCCATACTATTCACATCAAACCTGCAAAAAAAGTTATGCACAGAATCATATTCTACCGGTTTGTGTGTGGGGTACGAAATAACCGACCGATAGGGGTAGATCGTGTCACGACCTCATCGATCCCGATTGACAGAAAACATAGCCTCAACGATCCCCATGTGCAATTGATCTCATCAACCGTGCACATAGCCGATCTGATAAACAACAGCAGATCTCATCTGCCGCCTCCACATATCTAATATGCATACGGTCTGAATCCAAATCCTATAGCAGAGGCTCTGATACCACTGTTGGGTTCTACGGTAGGGTGTGTCAACTAAAATTAAAATTTTCCTACGTGCAGAACATCCAGGAACATGCTACGGGAGATGGATCACAGTTCGTTACCACTAGACACGCAGTGCCGTGCAGCGGAAGAAGAGTTGGGGCAGCGCGTCCGCTTGGATCGTCTCCTCCTCGTTCGATCTCCCTCGAACAGTCGGTCGTCCGATCCCACGTACGAGTTCGCCGGAGCGGCGCAAGTGCACCGCCTATAACAGTATCCGCGTGTGCAGGAGGAACACCGTGCGGCGGACTGCTAGGTCCGATCACACAATCGGCGGCGACTGGAGGTGGCTATTCGCAACACATGCAAACCCTAGTCACAGCGCCGAAGCGATCAACCGCATGAGTGTGCCGCACCTCCACTTTATATAGGCGTCCGTTGCAGGCTCAACACTTGGGCCTTGCACGGAACCTAAAGCCCAAAGTCTACTTGGTCACGTTCCTAGTCAAGTTCGGATCACATCCGGCCAGTGTCCTACGAACCGACCTCGTAGGTTCCTTCCCTTAAGCGCGCGACCCCTTAGGTTCAAGTCGGCTTGGTCACAGTTCGGATCACCTCCGACCTGCACGGTTGGTAGCGGCCTCTAGCAAAGTGTGCCGACCACCAAGCAGACTATGAAGCTGGTTAGGCGAACCTGTACATCACACTTCCACTCCTTTTGCCACACGATATACGTTGTCGAGCTCAAGGCGATTCTGTCATCCTTGTGCTAGCCCGACCTCTTTCACCTTCCAGTGATACCGACCACAATCCAGATTATCTCATAATCCTTGTCGCATGGCCATGCTTATCCTGGTCGGATCACACGAGGGGCCCAGAGTATATCTCTCCTGATCGGAGGGGCAAATCCCATCTTGCTCGACCACGTCTCGCAGCCTGGGTCTGGACAAGCCCGAAACCTACCTTTGTGACTACCCAGTCACGGAGTAGCGTTTGGTCGGCCCAAAGCAACTCTATCACCATCCCGAGTACATGCGTCAGCTCAGGTCTTAGGACATAGAACGTATGTTGTACTAGAGACTCACAGATGACATATCGCTGCGTCTCATAGTTGGGTCTGTCCGACTCGGACCTTATCTCGACTCGGATCCGACTACGTCGAATCCGGCCAGACCTTTCCAAGTCCATATTATCCGGTTAGCATCCAATGCTCCATGGCTAGTGAGACCAAGCCATCGACCGTGTCATATGCCGGTCTAGTCGGCTCTTGGCGTCCACACAGCCCTTTCGACTAGGGACCTTTTAGGACAGTCATCATACAATGCATAGTCCCACAAACAAGTCACATACTTGCTGATACACATCATTGATAATGTCCAAGGACTATCTTTATTCATAAACACATAGGAAATATCATCATACATGATTGCCTCTAGGGCATATCTCCAACAATGTCATCATTCTTACTGTTGTTAATCCCACGTTGATTCAAACCGATTCAAATTCAAATTTGAATTAAAGTCAAATAATTAAAGGTTTTAAATGTCAAAACTAAATAGTACAAACTGTGGCAAATAATTCATAGGTAATATTGGTGAAGAAACAACATTTTTATAAAAGGTTTAGTTGCATTAAAATAATTAAAACAATGACATTAACAATTAATTAAATGCCTTTTCTAATTTATAAAATATTAAACTATTTTGTTTAGGAGTCAAAATTGTTGTGGCAGTAGTATATTTGATAATACTAATTTAGAAACTAGTTTTACATTTTATTTAAACTAAAATAATGTGAAAATAAAATAAAATATATATATATAAATAATTAAAAGAAATGGAAATAACAAAACAAAACAAAAAAGGGCCCGCTCCCCTAGTGGGCGTCATGGCCCAGCTGGCCACAGCTGCTAGGCCGGCCCACACGCCCCTGCTCCCCTCTCCCCTATTCATGCAAGCGTGGCCACGCCCAATGGCCGCCACGGCCGCGGCTGTCGCCGTGGCAGCCATCCGGCGGCCACCAACGGGGACCGTCCGGCTATTTAACCCCGCGGTGCCCCTCCCTGCGGAACCCTAACCATCGCCCTTCCAATCGTGCCCCCTGCCTCTTTGCCAGTCACCGCTTCGCCCGCCCGAGGCCGCGGCCCCGCCTCGAGCCCAACGCCGAAGCTCGTTGATGACCCACAACTATATGGCATCAATCGTAGTCCTTTCGATAAGTAAGAGTGTCGAACCCAACGAGGAGCAGAACGAAATGACAAGTAGTTTTCAGCAAGGTATTCTCTGCAGGCACTTAAATTATAAGTAATGAGTAGTTTGATAGCAAGATAATTTGTAACGAGCAAGTAACGGTAATGGTAACAAAAGTGCAGCAATTGAATTTCACCTAGTCACTTTCATCATGTTGGTTTGATTCGTGTTCACTACTTTGATAATTTGATATGTGGGTGGACCGGTGCTTAGGCGCTGTTCTTACTTGAACAAACCTCCTACTTATGATTAACCCCCTTGCAAGCATCCGCAACTACGAGAAAAGTATTTAGATAAAATCTAACCATAGCATTAAACTTTTGGATCCAAAGCAGCCCCTTACGAAGTAGCGCATAAACTAGGGTTTAAGCTTCTGTCACTCTCGCAACCCATCATCTAATAAATACTCCACAATGCATTCCCTTAGGCCAAAATATGGTGAAGTGCCATGTAGTCGACGTTCACAAGACACCACTATGGGAATCACAACATACATACATACATATATATATATATATATATATATATATATATATATATATATATATATATATATATATATATATAACATCCCAAAATTTCAAATTTTGGAATGTTATATTAATAAATGACTATGCTTGTTGTCTGACTGTTGTTTGATTGATTGATTGAAATTGAGTGGAATTTGAAACTTTTGAAAGTTGAATGAGTCCTTTGCCTTTTGGATCTCAATGAATTCAAATTCATTCCAACACCAAAACCTAGAGTGAAGATGACATGACTTCTTCCATTTGGAATGAAAAGGGTTTTGGAAAAGATTTGAATTTCATCTAGGAATATTTCAAATTCAAAGCTTTATGCAACTCAATGATTTTCATGAGGGAAGATAAAATGACTTCTTCAATTATATGAAATATGAGTTGGAAGTTAAAAAGTATCAAGTTGAAAGTCATTTGAAAGTGCTCTGAAACCCTCTTTCAAATTTTGAGTTTTGAATTTGAATTCAAACTTTGGCAAGTTGGAATCCTTTCAAAAAAACTATGCCTGATAAATACTTGATCAAAAGTATGAGAGGAGCAAACATGACACTCCAAAAATATCAGAGGAAACAATGCCAAAAGATTTGGATTTAAAACTGAATTTTATCTGAATTTGAAAAAAATGGATTTTTATAAAGTTTGGATTTTGCCTTTGGAAAAATGTTCAAATGAAAGGGAATATTCCCCTGATCATTTTGGTATATATATACCCTATATAAAATATTTATAGTTATTGTTTTATTTCAGTTTTTGTTTTATTAAAAAATAAAATTTTAAAAAAAAAACCTCCCAGGCGCCAGCTTAGGCCCTGCCCAGCCAGCGCCCGCACCCCCCACTGGCTGGCCGGCCAATGCCCACGAGGGCCAGTGACCACCTGAGCCACCACCTCCCCCTCCTCCCCCTCGCCCGGCGCCTGCCGCGCCACCCTTCGCCTCGCCCTCTCTCTCTCTCTCGACCCTTGGGGCCCGCACCCATCCCCTACCTCGCCCACACCACTTGTCGCCGGCCATGGATCGCGGATCCAAGGATCTGGGATCTGATCGCCCGATCGACCCCAAGCTCGCATGAGCCCCAGCTATAAAAGCCAAGCCCCGCACCCCATCCCCCGAGACCTCGCGGACCCCTCTCCCTCCGCTCGACCTCACGGAGACCCGAGCTCCCTCCGCCAAAGTCGCCGCCGTCGCCACCCTAGCCATCCCGGTCACCCCGACCCCACCAAACCTCTCCCGAGCTCTCCCAAGACCCAAGACGGCGACTCCCGACCTCGCTGACGCCTTGGGAGACCTCGCCGCACTCTCGCCGCCGCGCCGCCCGCCGTCATGGGACTCCGGTAAGCCACCGAATCATTCTCCCCGTCCGATCTCTAATCTAGGGCTAGGATTAGAACCCCGAAGAATAAGTTTTATTAGAAAACCGGCCGGTTCTTTCCGGTTTATTATTTTAGTTAGGTTTTATTTAGCCGGTCCGTTTAGTTTAACCCTAGGCCCGTTTAGACTATTTGACGCTCAGTATACGCAGTTTAGGCCCATTAGGCCTTTTTCTTTTATTTTGATTTTCTGTTTTAGCAGAATAGTTTCATTTTGAAAAATTGATATCTTTTATTCTGTTTATTATTTTTAGATGATTCTTTTTTGTTGGGTTGCAAATTTTATGTAGATTCTGTAGAATATATATTTAGCTATGTTAAAAATAACTAAAATTGCTTTATTTTAGTTTTAGCCAGAATAGTAAATCTGCTATAACTTGAGTTAGAAAAATTATTTTTGGATGATTCTTTCTGTCCCAATTTTATTTTGTCATTGCCAAACCATAAAAATTAACTTGGGTATTTTAGGATTAATAAATAAATAGTTTTAGACAGAATCTTATTAATCCTAATTAATTAACTAGCTCCTGTTTTTCTAATGTTTTAATTAGTAAATAAATTTATTTTAACTTGTGATTGATTATTCTAGGATAGTTTCTGTCACTCTAATAGATGAACTTTTATTTATAATTAATAAAAGTTTTAATTTATTTTTCTTAATAGAAATTGGATTAGGCCTAATAGGAGTTTTATAATAGCTTTTAAATTAATTATTTTTGCTCCTAGTTGCTTAGTGAATCCTTTTCTGTTAAGTTAACCTAAAACCATGATTAGGTTATATTAAGAAATTTTATTATATAAAACTATTTCTAGCTATTGTTTGAAGTAGGAAAAACTTTGAATTGGTTTTCTTTGAGTTTTCCCTTTTGGATTTTGCTTTGTTGGTTTTTGTGTGTTACTTTGTTATGCTATTGTCTTGTGATCCTTTGCTATATGCTTATTGTGATCATTGTTTGTCTCGGTAGAGTTTCCGAGTCTAAGATTGCTACTCTGAAACCCTAGTTTTTTGAAGATCGTCAACAAGGCAAGTTCACTTTGACCATGCTTTCTTACCTATGTTTTATTGCATTTAGTGGCACCTTTGCAACCACCCCTCAAGAGTGTTATTGAAATTCTTGTAGTTGAGTAGTATGCATGAGGTAGGAACCCATCACCCTGTTACCAAGCCCGGGCGTTATTCTATTCTAATGCTCTGTTGTAGTAGATGGGGTTTGGTATGAGTGTTCGAGTGGTGTGAAGAAGGAGGACTCTCGTCAATGACGATAACTCCATGACGGAATCTGCAAGGACTGCATCTTCAAGGCCTCAAGACTTCAAGACTCAAGACAAGAATTAAATACACACTCTTGGGTGAAGGGCGGTTGACGGGCACCTGGAGAAACCAGTGGTTGGCGGGATGCATGGAGAAGCGCCATGACATCTTGCGGAAAGCTTCACCCAGACTCAAAGAGACGGAAGAATACTTCATGCCGGAAGCTTACTGTGCAACCGCAAGTCATTATGGGCTCTGGCGTGGTTGACCTTAGTTGTGACTCTGGCTGGGGCGGTGCTAGCAGATGTAGAACTACGGTAGGATTGGATGGGTACCGGACGGTGGTCGAGGAACTCTTTGGAAGACCATGTTTGGTCATCTTGTTCTCAAACACTCGAAGTGCGAGAACGTAAAAGAGGATCGAATCTTGCGGGTAAAGTGTACAAACCTCTGCAGAGGGTTTAAACCTAATCGATTAGCCGTGTCCCGATTCACGGACAATTTGAGCCTCTGGACTTGGATCTATCTCGGAACTCTCAACACCGGATTGATAACTTAATTGTGGGCAACTTATGATGATTTTGGGCTATGAGACATCGGTTGGCGGAGCCATGTCATGATAGTAAACTCCATAGTACAGACTTCATTTATTCCTTTGATGTAGGTAAAATAAAACCAGCTTTTACGCAAACAAAATTCAGATACAGAGCCACAAAGCCAAATTGCATATAGTATAGTTTTACCATCTGTTTATTCATGTTGTGTACTTGCCGGTACATTCAATGTACTGACCTACACGGCTGCAACGTATCATGTTGCAGATACTTTCTTCAACGAGTAAGGTTACGATACAGGTTACGGTCTACACTCAACCTGCCGATGGCGTTGATGGGACTCCACACCCGTTTGATGGTTTCGCTGAGTATTATGAGGTATATATCATTTTACGTTATTTATACATGTGATTGCACTTTGATATATACATTGATGTCTTGTGTGCAAAGATACATCTTGATCGAGGATAAGAATACACGGAGGCTTGACCGTCCGAGGTCGGGTCGCTTCTGAGAGATGGTATCGAGCACATGTTGATGTAGGACGTGACCCTAGAAACCGGAAAGCCCCTAGGACCGAAAATCTCTAAAACTTTATTTTCAAAAAGACTCTTACTTCTCATCTCTTCTGATTTTATCAAATAGACACTCTCACCTCAAATAGTTAGAATATTCCCCATATCCTTGAAAGAAATATGCCCTAGAGGCAATAATAAAGTTATTATTTATTTCCTTATATCATGATAAATGTTTATTATTCATGCTAGAATTGTATTAACGGAAACATAATACATGTGTGAATACATAGACAAACAGATAGTCACTAGTATGCCTCTACAAGACTAGCTCATTGATCGAAGATGGTTATGTTTCCTAACCATAGACATGTGTTGTCATTTGATTAATGGGATCACATCATTAGGAGAATGATGTGATTGACATGACCCATTTCGTTAGCTTAGCACTTGATCGTTTAGTATGTTGCTTATGCTTTCTTCATGACTTATACAAAGTTCCTGCAACTATGAGATTATGCAACTCCGTTTACGGAGGAACACCTTGTGTGCTACCAAACGTCACAGCGTAAATGGGTGATTATAAAGGTACTCTACAGGTGTCTCCAAAAGTATATGTTGAGTTGGCATGAATCGAGATTAGGTTTTGTCACTCCGATTGTCGGAGAGGTATCTGGGCCTTCTCGGTAATACACATCACATAAGCCTTGCAAGCATTGCAACTAATGAGTTAGTTGTGAGATGATGTATTACGGAACGAGTAAAGAGACTTACCGGTAACAAGATTGAACTAGGTATTGGATACCGACGATCGAATCTCGGGTAAGTAACATAACGATGATAAAAGGAACAACGTATATCGTTATGCGGTTTGACCGATAAAGATCTTAGTAGAATATGTAGGAACCAATACGGGCATCCAGGTTCCGCTATTGGTTATTGACCGAGAATGGTTCTAGGTCATGTCTACATAGTTCTCGAACCCGTAGGGTCCGCATGCTTAACGTTTCGATGCGATGTTATATTATGAGTTTATGAGTTTTGATGTACCGAAGGAGTTCGGAGTCCCGGATGAGATCGGGGACATGACGAGGAGTCTCGAAATGGTCGAGACGTAAAGATCGATATATTGGACGACTATATTCGGAGTTCGGAAGGTTCGAATGATTCGGTATTTTTGAGTACCGGAGAGTTACGGGAATTCGCCGAGGAGAAGTATTGGGCCTTATTGGGCCCTGCGGGAAAAGAGAGGGCTGCCTAGGGCAGGCGCGCGCCCAAGGCCTAGTCCGGGTGGACTGGGGAGGGCCGCACCCCTTCTTCTTTTCCCCTTCCTTCTCTCCTACTCCTACTAGGAAAGGAGGAGTCCTACTCCCGGTGGGAGTAGGACTCCCCCTGGCGCGCCTCCTCCTTGGCCGCCACCTCCTCCTTGCTCCTTTATATACGGGGCAGGGGGCACCCCATGACACACAAGTTGATCTACGGATCGTTCCTTAGCCGTGTGCGGTGCCCCTTCCACCATATTCCACTTGGTCATATCGTCGCGGAGCTTAGGCGAAGCCTGCGCCGGTGAAGTCATATCGTCGCGGAGCTTAAGCGAAGCCCTGCGTCGGTGGAGCATCATCATCGTCCCACGCCGTCGTCTTGACGGAACTCATCCCCGACGCTTTGCTGGATCGGAGCCGGGGATCGTCATCGAGCTGAGCGTGTGCTGAACTCGGAGGTGCCGTGACGTTCGGTACTTGGATCGGTCGGATCGTGAAGACGTCGACTACATCAACCGCGTTGTTATAACGCTTCGCTTTCGGTCTCACGAGTGCGTGGACAGACACTCTCCCCTCTCGTTGCTATGCCATCACCATGGTCTTGCGTGATCGTAGGAAATTTTTGAAATTACTCGTTACCCAATGATGGCATCCGAGCCTGGTTTTATGCGTTGATGTCATATGCACGAGTAGAACACAAGTGAGTTGTGGGCGATATAAGTCATACTGCTTACCAGCATGTCATACTTTGGTTCAGCGGTATTGTGAGATGAAGCGGCCCGGACCGACATTACGCGTACGCTTACGCGAGACTGGTTTCACCGCTTCGAGCACTAGTTGCTTAAAGGTGACCGGCGGGTGTCTGTCTCTCTCACTTTAGTTGAACCGAGTGTGGCTACGCCCGGTCCTTGCGAAGGTTAAAACAGCACCAACTTGACAAACTATCGTTGTGGCTTTGATGCGTAGGTAAGAACGGTTCTTGCTCAGCCCGTAGCAGCCACGTAAAACTTGCAACAACAAAGTAGAGGACGTCTAACTTGTTTTTGCAGGGCATGTTGTGATGTGATGTGGTCAAGACGTGATGCTATATTGTATGAGATGATCATGTTTTGTAACCGAGTTATCGGCAATCGGCAGGAGCCATATGGTTGTCGCTTTATTGTATGAAATGCAACGCCATGTAATTGCTTTACTTTATCACTAAGCAGTAGCGATAGTCGTAGAAGCAATAGTTGGCGAGGCGACAATGATGCTACGATGGAGATCAAGGTGTCGCTACCGGTGGCGATGGTGATCATGGCGGTGCTTGAAGATGGAGATCACAAGCACAAGATGATGATGACCATATCATATCACTTATATTGATTGCATGTGATGTTTATCCTTTATGCATCTTATCTTGCTTTGTTTGACGGTAGCATTATAAGATGATCTCTCACTAAAATTATCAAGAAGTGTTCTCCTGAGTATGCACCGTTGCGAAAGTTCTTCGTGCTGAGACACCACGTGATGATCGGGTGTGATAGGCTGTAAGTTCAAATACAACGGGTGCAAAACAGTTGCGCACGCAGAATACTCAGGTTAAACTTGACGAGCCTAGCATATGCAGATATGGCCTCGGAGCACGGAGAACGAAAGGTCGAGCGTGAATCATATAGTAGATATGATCAACATAGTGATGTTCACCATTGAAACTACTCCATCTCACGTGATGATCGGACATGGTTTAGTTGATTTGGATCACGTAATCACTTAGATGACTAGAGAGATGTCTATCTAAGTGGGAGTTCTTAAGTAATATGATTAATTGAACTTTAATTTATCATGAACTTAGTCCTGGTAGTATTTTGCAGATTATGTTGTAGATCAATAGCTCGCGTTGTTGCTTCCCTATGTTTTCATATGTGTTCCTAGAGAAAATTGTATTGAAAAATGTTAGTAGCAATGATGCGGATTGGATCCGTGATCTGAGGTTTATCCTCATTGCTGCTTGCAGAAGAATTATGTCCTTAATGCACCGCTAGGTGAGAGACCTATTGCATGAGCAGATCTGAGGCGTTATGAATGTTTGGCTAGCTCAATATGATGACTACTTGATAGTTTAGTGCACCATGCTTAACGGCTTAGAATCGGGACTTCAAAGGCGTTTTGAGCGTCATGGACCATATGAGATGTTCCAGGAATTGAAGTTAATATTTCAAGCAAATACCGAGTTGAGAGATATGAAGTCTCCAACAAGTTCTATAGCTAAAAGATGGAGGAGAATCGCTCAACTAGTGAGCATGTGCTCAGATTGTCTGAGTACTTCAATCGCTTGAATCAAGTGGGAGTTAATCTTCCAGATAAGATAGTGATTGACAGAATTCTCTAGTCACCATCACTAAGTTAGTAGAACTTCGTGATGAACTATAGTATGCAAGGGATGACGAAAAAGATTCTCGAGCTCTTCGCGATGCTAAAATCGACGAAGGTAGAAATCAAGAAAAGAGCGTCAAGTGTTGATGATTGACAAGACCACTAGTTTCAAGGAAAAGGGCAAAGGGAAGAAGGGGAACTTCAAGAGGAACGGCAAGCAAGTTGCTATTCGAGTGAAGAAGCCCAAGTCTGGACCTAAGCCTGAGACTAAGTGTTTTTTCTGCAATGGAACTGGTTACTGGAAGCGGAACTACCCCAAGTAGTTGGCGGATAAGAAGGATGGCAAAGTGAACAAAGATATATTGGATATACATGTTATTGATGTGTGCTTTACTAGTGTTTATAGCAACCCCTCGGCATTTGATACTGGTTCAGTTGCTAAGAATAGTAACTCAAGCGGAGTTGCGAATAAGCGAGAAACTAGTTAAGGGCGAGGTGACGATGTGTGTTGGAAATAGTTCCAAGATTGATATGATCATCATCTCACGCTCCCTATAATTTCGGGATTAGGTTTGAACCTAAATAAGTGTTATTTGGTGTTTGCGTTGAGCATGAATATGATTTGATCATGTTTATTGCAATACGGTTATTCATTTAAGTTAGAGAACAATTGTTGTTCTGTTTACATGAGTAAAACCTTCTATGGTCATACACACCAACGAAAATGGTTTGTTGGATCTCGATCGTAGTGATACACATATTCATAATATTGAAGCCAAAAGATGCAAAGTTAATAATGATAGTGCAACTTGTTTGTGGTAATCGCCGTTTAAGTCATATTGGTATAAAGCGCATGAAGAAACTCCATGCTGATGGGATTTTGGAATCACTTGATTATGAATCGCTTGATGCTTGCGAACCATGTCTCTTGGGCAAGATGACTAAAACGCCGTTCTCCGGAACAATGGAGCAAGCAACAGATTTGTTGGAAATCATACATACTGATGTATGTGGTCCGATGAATATTAAGGCTTGCAGCGGGTATCATTATTTTCTGACCTTCACAGATGATTTGAGCAGATATGAGTATATCTACTTAATAGAAGTCTGAAACATTTGAAAAGTTCATATAATTTCAGAGTGAAGTGAAGAATCATCGTAACAAGAAAATAAAAGTTTCTACGATATGATCGTAGAGGAAAAATATTTGAGTTGCGAGTTTGGCCTTCAGTTAAAACAATGTGAAATAGTTTCACTACTCACGCCACCTGGAACACCACAGCATAATGGTGTGTCCGAACGTCATAACCGCACTTTATTGGATATGGTGCAATCTATGATGTATCTTACCGATTTACCACTATCGTTTTGGGTTATGCATTAGAGACAGCTGCATTCACGTTTAATAGGGCACCATCTAAATCCGTTGAGATGACACCGTATGAACTATGGTTTAGCAGTAAACCTAAGCTGTTGTTTCTTAAAGTTTGGAGTTGTGATGCTTATGTGAAAATGTTTTCACCTGATAAGCTCGAACCCAAATCGGAGAAATGCGTCTTCATAGAATACCCAAAGGTAACTATTGGGTACACCTTCTATCACAGATCCAAAGGCAAAACATTCGTTGCTAAGAATGGATCCTTTCTAGAGAAGGAGTTTCTCTCGAAAGAAGTGAGTGGGAGGAAAGTAGAACTTGATGAGGTAATTGTACCTTCTCCCTTATTGGAAAGTAGTTCATCACGTAAATCAGTTCGGTGATTCCTACACCAATTAGTGAGGAAGTTAATGATGATGATCATGAAACTTCAGATCAAGTTGCTACCAAATCTCGTAGGTCTTCGAGTAAGATCCGCACTGAGTGGTACGGTAATCATGTTCGGAAGTCATGTTACTAGACCATGATGAACCTACGAACTATGAGGAAGCGATGATGAGCCCAGATTCGCGAAATGGCTTGAGGCCATGAAATCTGAGATGGGATCCATATATGAGAACAAAGTGTGGACTTTGATGGAGTTGCCGATGATCGGCAAGCCATATTATATATAAATGGATCTTCAAGAGGAAGGCAGATCTGATAGTAGTATTACTATCTACAAAGCTCGACTTGTCGCGAAAGGTTTTCGACAAGTTCAAGGTGTTGACTACAATGAGATTTACTCAAGCTGTAGCGATGCTTATGTCTGTCCGAATCATGTTAGCAATCGCCACATTTTATGAAATCGGCAAATGGATGTCAAAACTACATTCTTTAATGGATTTATTAAAGAAGAGTTGTATATGATGCAACCAGAAGATTTTGTCAATCCTAAAGGAGCTAACAAAATGTGCAAGCTCCAATGATCCATCTATGGACTGGTGCAAGCATCTCGAGTTGGAATACACACTTTGATAAGTTGATCAAAGCATATAGTTTTATACAGACTTGCGGTGAAGCCTGTATTTACAAGAAAGTGAGTGGGAGCACTACAACATTTCGATAAGTATATGTGAATGACATATTGTTGATCGGAAATGATGTAGAATTATTCTGCAAAGCATAAAGGAGTATTTGAAAGGAGTTTTTCAAAGAAGGACCTCGGTGAAGCTGCTTACATATTGAGCATCAAGATCTATAGAGATAGATCAAGACGCTTGATAAGTTTTTCAATGAATACATACCTTGACAAGATTTTGAAGTAGTTCAAAATGGAACAGTCAAAGAAAGAGTTCTTGCCTGTGTTACAAGGTGTGAGATTGAGTAAGACTCAAAACCCGACCACGGCGAGAAGATAGAAAGAGAATGAAAGTCATTCCTATGCATCAGCCATAGGTTCTATAAAGTATGTCATGTTGTGAACCAGATATATTGCATACCCTACCACTAAGCTTGGCAAGGGAGTGCAATAGTGATCTAGGAGTAGATCAATGGACAGCGGTCAAAATTATCCTTAGTAGAATAAGGATATGTTTCTCGATTATGGAAGTGAAAAAAGGTTCGTCGTAAAGGGTTACGTCGATGCAAGTTTTAACACTAATCTAGATGACTCTGAGTCTCAATCTGGATACATATTGAAAGTGGGAGCAATTAGCTAGAGTAGCTCCGTGCAGAGCATTGTAGACATAGAAATTTGCAAAATACTTACGGCTCTGAATGTGACAGACCCGTTGACTAAAATTATCACACAAGCAAAACATGATCACACCTTAGTACTCTTTGGGTGTTAATCACATAGCGATGTGAACTAGATTACTGACTCTAGTAAACCCTTTGGGTGTTGGTCACATGTCGATGTGAACTATGGGTGTTAACCACATATAGATGTGAACTATTGATGTTAAATCACATGGCGATGTGAACTAGATTATTGACTCTAGTGCAAGTGGGAGACTGAAGGAAATATGCCCTAGAGGCAATAATAAAGTTATTATTTATTTCCTTATATCATGATAAATGTTTATTATTCATGCTAGAATTGTATTAACGGAAACATAATACATGTGTGAATACATAGACAAGCAGATAGTCACTAGTATGCCTCTACAAGACTAGCTCATTGATCGAAGATGGTTATGTTTCTAACCATAGACATGTGTTGTCATTTGATTAATGGGATCACATCATTAGGAGAATGATGTGATTGACATGACCCATTTCTTTAGCTTAGCACTTGATCGTTTAGTATGTTGCTTATGCTTTCTTCATGACTTATACAAAGTTCCTGCAACTATGAGATTATGCAACTCCGTTTACGGAGGAACACCTTGTGTGCTACCAAGCGTCACAGCGTAAATGGGTGATTATAAAGGTACTCTCAGGTGTCTCCAAAAGTATATGTTGAGTTGGCATGAATCGAGATTAGGTTTTGTCACTCCGATTGTCGGAGAGGTATCTCTGGGCCTTCTCGGTAATACACATCACATAAGCCTTGCAAGCATTGCAACTAATGAGTTAGTTGTGAGATGATGTATTACGGAACGAGTAAAGAGACTTACCGGTAACAAGATTGAACTAGGTATTGGATACCGACGATCGAATCTCGGGTAAGTAACATACCGATGACAAAAGGAACAACGTATATCGTTATGCGGTTTGACCGATAAAGATCTTAGTAGAATATGTAGGAACCAATATGGGCATCCAGGTTCCGCTATTGGTTATTGACCGAGAATGGTTCTAGGTCATGTCTACATAGTTCTCGAACCCGTAGGGTCCGCACGCTTAACGTTTCGATGACAGTTATATTATGAGTTTATGAGTTTTGATGTACCGAAGGAGTTGAGTCCCGGATGAGATCGGTGACATGACGAGGAGTCTCGAAATGGTCGAGGCGTAAAGATCGATATATTGGACGACTATATTCGGAGTTCGGAAGGTTCGAATGATTCGGTATTTTGAGTACTGGGAGAGTTACGGAATTCGCCGGGAGAAGTATTGGGCCTTATTGGGCCCTGCGGAAAGAGAGAGGGCTGCCTAGGGCAGGCCGCGCGCCCAAGGCCTAGTCCGAATTGGACTAGGGGAGGCCGCACCTTCTTCTTTTCCCCTTCCTTCTCTCCTACTCCTACTAGGAAAGGAGGAGTCCTACTCCGCCTCCTCCCTTGGCCGCCACCTCCTCCTTGCTCCTTTATATACGGGGCAGGGGGCACCCCATGACACACAAGTTGATCTACGGATCGTTCCTTAGCCGTGCGGTGCCCCTTCCACCATATTCCACCCGGTCATATCATCGCGGAGCTTAAGCGAAGCCCTGCGCCGGTGAAGTCATATCGTCGCGGAGCTTAGGCGAAGCCCTGCGTCGGTGGAGCATCATCATCGTACCACGCCGTCGTCGTTGTGGAACTCATCCCCGACGCTTTGCTGGATCGGAGCCCGGGATCGTCATCGAGCTGAGCGTGTGCTGAACTCGGAGGTGCCGTACGTTCGGTACTTGGATCGGTCGGATCGTGAAGGCGTCGACTACATCAACAGCGTTGTTATAACGCTTCGCTTTCGGTCTCACGAGTGCGTGGACAGACACTCTCCCCTCTCGTTGCTATGCCATCACCATGGTCTTGCGTGATCGTAGGAAATTTTTTGAAATTACTACGTTACCCAACAATCCTTTTATCACCCGGAGGATCAACTGAAGACGCTCCAAGAAGGATTTGATATCAAAGAACTGATGACCTCTTCAGAGTAAAAAGGATTTCACCATGTATTAGAAGCTACAACAGTTGGAGACTCCAAAGACTTGAAGGATCTGAAGAATTATTTGACCTTTAGAAGACCAAACCCCTGTTATACACCTACGTTAGATGCGATGATTTGTGAGCTGTCATTTGTTTGATGTTTTCCAACAGCCACAAAGTAAAACCCGTTTTTTCAAAAACTATTGTTTGTATTGTGTGTATATCCCTCCCCACCTCTCTCATATCTCATCCCAAAACCTTGAACCCCATAGATGATGAATGAAGTTGGACTGATATTCTCTGGACCGAAGACTCAGCCGGAGGCAGAGCTATGGATGCAGAACATGGAAAATCTCTTCGGGAGCAATTTGATTTCAAGGAAGTATGAGGTTCAATATGCTCTTCAGTACTTTACAGAAAGTGCTGCAACCTGGTGGAAAATGCATCAAGCCATACAGGGATTTAATGGAGTAAGAACTTGGGAGGAATTCAAGAAGACCCTGATGAGATCACGTCTTATCCGGAAGCACAATGATACACCAAGAACTAAATCTTGTGCCTGCAAGATTTGCGGAGAAATAGGACACACCCAGGAGGAACACAAAGAGGGATGCCCTCATTGTGAGGAGAAACACCCAGCTGAGGAATGCCCAACAAGCCAGGTGACTTGCTTCCTGTGTGAAGGAACCACCCACTACCCGGTACAGTGTCACATTTACTCCACGGTGCAACAAACTATTCCGAAGCAGGAAGATGGAATGAAAGAAGCCCTCAAGGAAGATCTAGAAGAACCAGTGATGAAGGAATGTGTTGAAGACCCTGATGGAGAAGGCCTCAACAGATTTTACTCCAATGCCTGCTATTCATGTGGAGAAGAAGGACATTTTTCACAAGATTGCACCAAGGAAAGAAAAGAGTGTCAGGATACTTCGGCGGAAGCAATAGAGTTTGATCCACGGGGAATAGAAGGTTTGATCGAACGAAGAAACCTGGAAGAGAAAACAAACACACCCTCAGAACAACCCAATTTTTGCAAGAGGGACAAGAGTCGTATTACTGTTTTGAATGTAAGGACGTCGGGCATTATGCCAATCATTGTCTTGAAAGGAAGCAAGGAACTCAAGGAGCAGGCACCATCTCCAAGAAGCCCAAAGACTTATCGAAAGTTATGTGTTTTCATTGCAAGGAAGCAGGACATTATGCTACTAAATGTTCCTACAAGAAGGAAGCTGGAGTTGAGTAGTTGGAATTTTGATATGGATAATAAGAGTGGTAGAAACCAATTTTTTTCATGAGTACAATAAGTTGAGTTATGTAATGGGTGCTCGAGTTTGTAATGGATTCATGAAATCAATAAAGTTAAGGTGACATGTTTTCATATGTTTAATTGTATGAGTTGTTGCTCTATGAACACGGATTTTGACCATTTTCGAGGATATGAGAAATATGGTCTATGGATGGATTTGTGAATTTCATTTTAAGGGTGATAGTACCCTATGAAGAACACTAGACCAATGGAAATGGAAATGTGTCCCACAGGTTGGAGTTTGGAAAAAAATGAGTTGAAGTTTTATCTTTGATATGATGGTATTAAGAAATGAAATGTTATTGGATTTAAAGTGGTGTAATGTTGGAAAATGGAGCAATTGTAACTCCAAGGATGAGTGAAATTGGTACAAGTGTTGAAGTGGGCTCATAACCCACAGGCCCAGGAATTAATAAGGGTCAAGTACCCACTGGAAGAAGAAATTTTGGGAAGACTGCGATTTGATCAGCAGACGTTTCGTAGGAGATTACGCAAAAACCTAAGAGTGGTGAAGTAACGATAGATGTTTTGTTTGGCTTGCAGAAATCATGGATTTACTCGAAACCAATTCGAGGACAAGAGAAATTCTGCAATGCTTGTGAGTATGCCCAAGTGTTAGAATACGTGATTCACTGTTTACGTATGTGGTAATGATTCAAGTACGGGATGGATTGGCCCCCATACCGGAGACTTCTATCATGAACTATCATATGTTGATGGAAAATCAGAGAGACTTGAAAACCTTTGAAGAGTGTCGACGCGATAAGCCATAAAACCATAGAATGGTAGGACGATGGAACCCCTTTACAGGCAACCGTTGCCAATCGTAGGTTATACGGTGAGGTTCAACCTAGACCCGTTTTCTGCAGGAGAAACCATAAATTGTAGACCACCATGAGTATTTCGATAGTTGTTTAGAATGGACACGAACCTATCAGCTAAGAAGATCCAGTCTCGGACGAACCACAACTTTGAAGAACCGACCCAAGGTTTCGAGGAAAACTTTACGCTCCTAACAGAAGAGCTTTAATGAAGGAGCTATTGTAAGATATGTGAAGAGACATACATTGTCAGCCCTCCAGAGGAAATATCTGAGTTTATTGGAACCATGACCTTGTTTTTAAGTGTGGTAGCACCCCTGACCTTTCTGACCAAGGCATTTGCTAGAAGACCCCAACCCCTAACCTTTTCTTGCTAGCCTCTTCGAATCTCGAGGACGAGATTCATTTTAAGTGTGGTAGGTTTGTAACATCCCAAAATTTCAAATTTTGGAATGTTATATTAATAAATGACTATGCTTGTTGTCTGACTGTTGTTTGATTGATTGATTGAAATTGAGTGGAATTTGAAACTTTTGAAAGTTGAATGAGTCCTTTGCCTTTTGGATCTCAATGAATTCAAATTCATTCCAACACCAAAACCTAGAGTGAAGATGACATGACTTCTTCCATTTGGAATGAAAAGGGTTTTGGAAAAGATTTGAATTTCATCTGGGAATATTTCAAATTCAAAGCTTTATGCAACTCAATGATTTTCATGAGGGAAGATAAAATGACTTCTTCAATTATATGAAATATGAGTTGGAAGTTAAAAAGTATCAAGTTGAAAGTCATTTGAAAGTGCTCTGAAACCCTCTTTCAAATTTTGAGTTTTGAATTTGAATTCAAACTTTGGCAAGTTGGAATCCTTTCAAAAAAACTATGCCTGATAAATACTTGATCAAAAGTATGAGAGGAGCAAACATGACACTCCAAAAATATCAGAGGAAACAATGCCAAATGATTTGGATTTAAAACTGAATTTTATCGAATTTGAAAAAATGGATTTTTATAAAGTTTGGATTTTGCCTTTGGAAAAATGTTCAAATGAAAGGAATATTCCCTGATCATTTTGGTATATATATACCCTATATAAAATATTTATAGTTATTGTTTTATTTCAGTTTTTGTTTTATTAAAAAAATAAAATTTTAAAAAGAAAAAAACCTCCCCCGGGCGCCAGCTAGGCCCCCTGGCCCAGCCAGCGCCACCCCCCCTCGGCTGGCCGGCCGGCCACCAGGCCAGCCCAGTGAGCCACCAACCGCCCCAGCCCCTCTCCTCCCCTCGCTCGAAGCTCTGCGCCGGCCACCCTTCGCCTCGCCCCTCTCTCTCTCTCTCTGACCCACGGGGCCCGCACCCATCCCCTACCCCTCGCCCACGCCACGCCGTCGCCGCCGCGGATCGCCGGATCCCGAAGGATCTGGGATCCCGATCGCCCACGATCGACCCCAAGCTCATGAGCCCCGGCTATAAAGCCAAGCCCCCGCACCCCATCCCCGAGACCTCGCCGGACCCCCTCTCCCTCCCGCTCGACCTCACCGGAGACCCGAGCTCCCTCCGCCGCCAAAGTCGCCGCCGTCGCCACCCTAGCCATCCCCGGTCACCCCCGACCCCACCAAACCTCTCCCCGAGCTCTCCCGCACCCGCACGGCGACTCCCCCGACCTCGCCGATGCCCGGAGACCTCGCCGCACTCTCGCCGCCGCCGCCGCCGCCGCCGGACTCCGGTAAGCCACCGGAATCATTCTCCCCCGTCCGATCTCTAATCTAGGGCTAGGATTAGAACCCCCGAAGGGGTAAGTTTTTATTAGAAAACCGGCCGGTTCTTTCCGGTTTATTATTTTAGTTAGGTTTTTATTTAGCCCGGTCCGTTTAGTTTAACCCTAGGCCCGTTTAGACTATTTGACGCTCAGGGCACAGTTTAGGCCCATTAGGCCTTTTTCTTTTATTTTGATTTTCTGTTTTAGCAGAATAGTTTCTGTTTTGAAAAATTGATATCTTTTATTCTGTTTATTATTTTTAGATGATTCTTTTTTTGTTGGGTTGCAAATTTTATGTAGCTTCTGTAGAATATATATTTAGCTATGTTAAAAATAATTAAAATTGCTTTATTTTAGTTTTAGCCAGAATAGTAAATCTGCTATAACTTGAGTTAGAAAAATTATTTTTGGATGATTCTTTTTGTCCCAATTTTATTTTGTCATTGCCAAACCATAAAAATTAACTTGGGTATTTTAGGATTAATAAATAAATAGTTTTATACAGAATCTTATTAATCCTAATTAATTAACTAGCTCCTGTTTTTCTAATGTTTTAATTAGTAAATAAATTTATTTTTAACTTGTGATTGATTATTCTAGGATAGTTTCTGTCACTCTAATAGATGAACTTTTATTTATAATTAATAAAAGTTTTAATTTATTTTCTTAATAGAAATTGGATTAGGCCTAATAGGAGTTTTATAATAGCTTTTAAATTAATTCTTTTTGCTCCTAGTTGCTTAGTGAATCCTTTTGTTAAGTTAACCTAAAACCATGATTAGGTTATATTAAGAAATTTTTATTATATAAAACTATTTCTAGCTATTGTTTGAAGTAGGAAAAACTTTGAATTGGTTTTCTTTGAGTTTTCCCTTTTGGATTTTGCTTTGTTGGTTTTTGTGTGTTACTTTGTTATGCTATTGTCTTGTGATCCTTTGCTATATGCTTATTGTGATCATTGTTTGTCTCGGTAGAGTTTCCGGAGTGCGAAGATTGCTACTACGAAACCCTAGTTTTTTTCGAAGATCGTCAACAAGGCAAGTTCACTTTGACCATGCTTTCTTACCTATGTTTTATTGCATTTAGTGGCACCTTTGCAACCACCCCTCAGTAGTGTTATTGAAATTCTTGTAGTTGAGTAGTATGCATGAGGTAGGAACCCATCACCCTGTTACCAAGCCCGGGACGTTATTCTATTCTAATGCTACGCTGTAGTAGACGGGGTTTGGTATGAGTGTTCGAGAGTGGTGTGAAGAAGGAGGACTCTACGTCAATGACGACAACTCCATGACGGAATCTGCAAGGACTGCATCTTCAAGGCCTCAATACTTCAAGACTCAAGACAAGAATTAAATACACACTACTGGGTGAAGGACGGTTGACGGGCACCCTGGAGAAACCAGTGGTTGGCCGGGATGCATGGAGAAGCGCTATGACATCTTGCGGAAAGCTTCACCCAGACTCAAAGAGACGGAAGAATACTTCATGCCCGGAAGCTTACCTGCGCAACCGCAAGTCATTATGGGCTCTGGCGTGGTTGACCTTAGTTGTGACTCTGGCTGGGACGGTGCTAGCAGATGTAGAACTACGGTAGGATTGGATGGGTGCAGGACGGTGGTCGAGGAACTCTTTGGAAGACCATGTTTGGTCATCTTGTTCTCAAACACTCGAAGTGCGAGAGCGTAAAAGAGGATCGAATCTTGCGGGTAAAGTGTACAAACCTCTGCAGAGGGTTTAAACCTAATCGATTAGCCGTGTCCCGATTACGGACAATTTGAGCCTCGGACTTGGATCTATCTCGGAACTCTCAACACGGATTGATAACTTAATTGTGGGCAACTTATGATGATTTTGGGCTATGAGACATCGGTTGGCGGAGCCATGTCATGATAGTAAACTCCATAGTACAGACTTCATTTATTCCTTTGATGTAGGTAAAATAAAACCAGCTTTTACGCAAACAAAATTCAGATCTGAGCCACAAAGCCAAATTGCATATAGTATAGTTTTACCATCTGTTTATTCATGTTGTGATCTTGCGGTACATTCAATGTAATGACCTACACGGCTGCAACGTATCATGTTGCGATACTTTCTTCAAACGAGTAAGGTTACGATACAGGTTACGGTCTACACTCAACCTGCCGATGGCGTTGATGGGACTCCACACCCGTTTGATGGTTTCCGCTGAGTATTATGAGGTATATATCATTTACGTTATTTATACATGTGATTGCACTTTGATATATACATTGATGTCTGTGTGTGCAAAGATCTTGATCCGAGGATGGCACAAGAATACGTAGGCTTGACCGTCCGAGGTCGGTCGCTATAATATATATATATATATATATATATATATATATATATATATATCATTAAAATATCGAACACATATCAGGTTCAAATGATTACTTGCAACAAGATTTCTCCAGTGACCTCAAGCACAAAAGTAACTACTCACAAATGATAATCATGCTCAAGATCAGAGGGCTATTAAGTAACATATTGGATCTGAACATACAATCTTCCACCAAATAAACCATATAGTAATCAACTACAATATGTAATCAACACTACTAATCAACCACAAGCACCAATCTAAGGTTCCGGTACAAAGATTGAACACAAGAGATGAACTAGGGTTTGAGAGGAGATGTGTTGTTGAAGATGTTGATAGATATTGCCCTCCCCAAGATGGGAGAGTAGTTGGTGATGATGATGACGATGATTTCCCCCACTAAGAGGGAAGTTCCCCCGGCGGAATCGCTCCGCCGGAGAGCAAAAGTGCTCCTGCCCAAGTTCCGCATCGAGACGGCGGCGCTTCGTCCCGAAAGTGCTCTCTCTATTTTTTTCTAGGTCAAAATGACTTATATACCAGAAGAGGGGCACCGGAGGTGGGTCGAGGAGGGCACAACCCTCTGGTAGTTATTTTCTCAAATAATTCTTATATATTCCATAAAAAATCTCTGTGAAGTTTTAGCTCATTTGGAGTTGTGCAGAATAGGTGGCCTGACATAGCTTTTTCAGGTCCAGAATTCCAGCCGCCGGTATTCTCCCTCTTTGTGTGGACCTTGCATATTATGAGAGAAAAAGACACTAAAATTACTCCAAAAAGCATTATTATGCATAAAAACATTATAAATAACAGTAGGTAAGCATGATGCAAAATGGACCTTGTTGATTAACTACAAGTAATCTCTCAAGTGAAGGTGTGTTGCTGGTGATCTCTCGTTGCAGCACCAGCAACACACATAAATAGTCCGAAGAGTCCTGGAGGTGACGTGGAAGGTACTCGACCAATTCATCGCCTGAAGACGAAGGAACTCGAGTGCAGTACAGCTGCAGAGCAGGAGCTCCATGTCATCCTTTGGGATGCAGACGGCAACGAGCTCGAGGTGCTTCAGTCGTGGTAGAAAAAGAGCGGGCGCGTCATTAAGGGGGGGGGGATGGAAGTTCATGAACTTGGCGAGGCGCATCATGGGCGCGAAGCAGAGCGCACACGTTGGCAGCGAGCACATATGCCCATCACTAAAACTGAGCTTCTCGAGCTGATCTATGGCGGGGGATCGGAACCACTCGTCAAGCTTGGCTCGGTCCTTGCCATTGGAATGAAACTTGCCTGTGATAAGGCCTCTGATTGGGCCATGGTGACTGCCAAGGATCTAGGAGAACACATCCAAGCTTTTGCGATAGCCATGGCAGAGCTTGTGGGCGTCGAGGAGGTCGACAGGGGTGAGGAGCCATAGGGGGCGCCACCGCCGGGAAAGGGTGGCTGCCCTTGCCCCATATTTTATTGGGAGGAGGGATATGATGACTCTCAACATATCATCGGGGAGGTTGCTGATGAAGTCTAGGCTTGCTGGAGTCGCTTGCGGTTCTTTCTCGACCCGCCTCCGCTTGTTGGCAGCCTCGTTCTCCACCTCGTCGGCGGCGACAGAAACCTCTGTCTCCATATTCACGCTGTAGTCTGATGCTTCAGCAGCCCCGGCGTCGCCACTCCCTCCGATGGGGCGCTTCGGCGGCATCCTCATACACCGACGGCTTTGAGGACTGAGAGCAGCGTCGAGGATGCGGGCGGAGAGAGAGGATTGTGTGTGCGGCGAGGATGGGGGGTGCGGCCGCTCGGCCTCGCCATTAATACAAACTAGTGGGAGCGAGGCAGGCGGCGGTCCAAGGCTATCTCACTTCTAGGTGAGAACGACTGCTTAATCTATGAATGAAATCTATGCTTAATTATTGAGTCTTAGTTGCAAAAATTAGATAGTGCTAGTGATTTGTAGCTGCATATTTTGACAAATCGCAGTGTCTCTTGGCTTAGCACCGAAGTCTGGCTTTTAATTTGCATACTGTATTCAATCTGAACCATTTGCGTTGAAGAGATGCACAAATCCTGCATTGAACAGCTCGCACGCTTCCTGGTGAGCCTCTCAGTGAGCCTGCACACCGGACTGCGCTCGCAAGCTTCCCGTTCAGTCAAGAAGCTGTCCGCACGACACCTCCTATAGCCATTAAAACCAAGACATGTGGCGTCACTTTCTTTGATATTGATACCGTGGCCCTCTTGTAGAGCAAGACTCTTAAAGTAGCCTTTGTTGGGCATGTCAAGAATGGTCTCTATGTGATTAACTTTTCGGAGCGACTCACTAAGACTGCGACATGCCTAATGGCTAAAGTTGACGTGGGATGGCTTTGGCATCGCCGTTTAGCCCATGTCAATATGAGATCTTTGCAAAGTCTTCTCAAGGGGGACCATGTCCATGGACTAACAAATGTTAGTTTTGCTAAAGATCATGCTTGCAGTGCTTGTATCGAAGGAAAGCTTCATGAAAAGGTTCACCCTCCCACGACTATCATCTACTTGAAGAGGCCTTTGGAGCTCCTTCACTCGGATCTCTTTGGGCCTCCATCCTTTGATAGTATTGGGGGTAGAAAGTATTGCTTGGTGATTGTGGATGACTATTCAAGATACACTTGGGTATATTTCATCAAGAGGAAGAGCGAGACCCAACAAACGTCATTGACTTTGCAAATGAAGCCCAACGTCAACACAATGCAAAGATCTTGACAATAAGAAGTGACAACGGCACCGAGTTCAAGAACTACACCTTGGATGTGTTTCTTAGTGATGAGAGGATCAAGCATCAATATTCCGCACCATACACCCCTCAACAAAATGGTGTAGAGGAGAGGAAGAACCGGACGTTGATGGATGCGGCAAGGACCATGATGGCGGAGTTCAAGTCTCCATACAACTTTTGGGCCGAAGCCATCAACACCGCTTGTCATGCATCCAATCGGCTCTACCTCTGCAAGGGGTTGAACAAGACTCCTTATGAGATACTCACCGGTAACAAGCCCAACCTCAAGTGCTCTCGGGTGTTTGGGTGTAAGTGTTTCATTCTCAAGAAAGGTGTTCGTTTGTCTAAATTTGAGGCTAGAGCTTATGAGGGCATATTTGTTGGTTATGCTACAAACTCTCATGCTTACCGTGTCATCAATAAGTCCACGAGACTTATTGAGGCGACGTGTAACATGGAGTTTGATGAGAATAACGGCTCCCAAGTGGAGCAAACACTACAAAAAAAATACACATCCGTGACATTTTGGGCCGAATGAAAAAAATTTCTGTCATACATATGACACTTCTATGACGATAATTGTGACAAAACCCGGTATCATCATAGATGTGGTGGGCTCCTACTTCTATGACAAAAAATCATGACAGAAAATGGGCTTTTCGTCCTGGGCGGGCCGGAGACGCAGTGATGTCTACTACACAACCTTCTTCTTGTAGACGTTGTTGGGCCTCCAAGTGCAGAGGTTTGTAGGACAGTAGCAAATTTCCCTCAAGTGGGTGACCTAAGGTTTATCAATCCGTGGGAGGCGTAGGATGAAGATGGTCTCTCTCAAGCAACCCTGCAACCAAATAACAAAGAGTCTCTTGTGTCCCCAACACACCCAATACAATGGTAAATTGTATAGGTGCACTAGTTTGGCGAAGAGATGGTGATACAAGTGCAACATGGATGGTAGATATAGGTTTTTGTAATCTGAATATATAAAAACAGCAAGGTAACAAGTGATAAAAGTGAGCGTGAACGGTATTGCAATGATAGGAAACAAGGCCTAGGGTTCATACTTTCACTAGTGCAAGTTCTCTCAACAATAATAACATAATTGGATCATATAACTATCCCTCAACAAGCAACAAAGAGTCACTCCAAAGTCACTAATAGCGGAGAACAAACGAAGAGATTATGATAGGGTACGAAACCACCTCAAAGTTATTCTTTCCAATCCATTGGGCTATTCCTATAAGTGTCACAAAAAGCCCTAGAGTTCGTACTAGAATAACACCTTAAGACACAAATCAACCAAAACCCTAATGTCACCTAGATACTCCAATGTCACCTCAAGTATCTGTGGGTATGATTATGCGATATGCATCACACAATCTCAATTCATCTATTCAAACCAACACATAGAACCTCAAAGAGTGCCCCAAAGTTTCTACCGCAGAATCACGACGAAAACGTGTGCCAACCCCTATGCATAGGTTCATGGGCGGAACCATAAGTTGATCACCAAAACATACATCAAGTGAATCACGTGATATCCCATTGTCACCACAGATCGCACGGCAAGACATACATCAAGTGTTCTCAAATCTTTAAAGACTCAATCCGATAAGATTACTTCAAGGGAAAACTCAATCCATTACAAGAGAGTAGAGGGGAGAAGAAACATAAGATCCAACTAAAATAGCAAAGCTCGTGATACATCAAGATCGTGCCAAATCAAGAAGAGAGAGAGAGAGAGAGAGAGAGAGAGAGAGATCAAACATAGCTCTTGGTACATACCCTCAGCCCGAGGGTGAACTACTCCCTCCTCGTCATGGAGAGCGCCGAGATGATGAAGATGGCCACCGGTGAGGGTTCCCCCCTCCGGCAGGGTGCCGATTGGTTTTTCGTGGCTCTGGAGGTTTGCGGCGGCGGAACTCCCGATCTAATCTCTGTTCTGGAAGTTTTAGGGTACGTGGAGTTATATAGGCGGAAGAAGCACGTCAGGGGAGCCACGAGGGCTCCACGAGGCAGGGGGCGTGCCCTAGGGGGTTGGCGCACCCCCCACCCTCGTGGCTTCCTCGTTCCTTCCTTGACATGGGGTCCAAGTCCATCTGGTAGCTTTCCTTCCAAAAATAACTTCTCCAGTTGATTTCGTTCCGTTTTGACTCCGTTTGATATTCCTTTTCTTCGAAATACTGAAATAGGCAAAAAAACAGCAAATCTGGGTTGGGCCTCCGGTTAATAGGTTAGTCCCAAAAGTAATATAAAAGTGGAAAATAAATCCCAATATTGCCCAAAACAGTAGATAACATAGCATGGAGCAATCAAAAATTATAGATACGTTGGAGACGTATCAAGCATCCCCAAGCTTAATTCCTGCTCGTCCTCGAGTAGGTAAATGATAAAAAGATAATTTTTGATGTGGAATGCTAGTTGTCATAACTTCATTGTTATTCTTCTTAATTATGATATGAATATTCAGATCCGAAAGATTCAAGACAAAAGTTCATATTGACATAAAAATAATAATACTTCAAGCATACTAACTAAGCAATTATGTCTTCTCAAAATAACATGGCCAAAGAAAGTTCGTCCCTACAAAATCATATAGTTTAGTCATGCTCCATTTTCGTCACACGAGAATGCTCTCATCATGCACAAACCCGATGACAAGCCAAGCAATTTTTTCATACTCTAGTAATCTCGAACTTATAAACCTTCACGCAATACATGAGCGCGAGCCATGGATATAGCACTATGGGTGGAATAGAATATGATGATGGGTTTATGTGGAGAAGACAAAAAAGGAGAAGGTCTTACATCAACGAGGCTAATCAAAGAGCTATGGAGATGCCCATCAATTGATGTTAATGCAAGGAGTAGGGATTGCCATGCAACGGATGCACTAGAGCTATAAATGTATGAAAGCTCAACAAAAGAAACTAAGTGGGCGTGCATCCAACTTGCTTGCTCACGAAGACCTAGGGCATTTGAGGAAGCCCATCGTTGGAATATACAAGCCAAGTTCTATAATGAAAAATTCCAACTAGTATATGAAAGTGACAACATATGAAACTCTCTATATGAAAAACATGGTGCTACTTTGAAGCACAATATATGAGACTCGCTATATGAAGAACATGGTGCTACTTTGAAGCACAAGTGTGGAAAAAAGGATAGTAGCATTGCCCCTTTTTTATTTTTTTATTTTTTTGGGCCTTCTTTTTTGTTTCTTTGGCCTTTCTCTTTTTTTGGGACAATGCTCTATTAAATGATGATCATGACACTTCTATTTATTTACAACTCAATGATTACAACTCAATACTAGAACAAAGTATGACTCTATATGAATGCCTCCGGCGGTGTACCGGGATATGCAATGAATCAAGAGTGACATGTATGAAAGAATTATGAGCGGTGGCTTTGCCACAAATACTATGCCAACTACATGATCATGCTAAGCAATATGACAATGGTGAATGTGTCATGAAGAACGGAATGGTGGAAAGTTGCATGGCAATATATCTCGGAATGGCTATGGAAATGCCATCATAGGTAGGTTTGTTGGCTGTTTTGAGGAAGATATAAGGAGGTTTATGTGTGAAAGAGCGTATCATATCACGGGGTTTGGATGCACCGGCGAAGTTTGCACCAACTCTCAATGTGAGAAAGGGCAATGCACGGTACCGAAGAGGCTAGCAATGATGGAAGGGTGGGAGTGCGTATAATCCATGGACTCAACATTAGTCATAAAGAACTCACATACTTATTGCAAAAATCTACAAGCCATCAAAAACCAAAGCACTATGCGCATGCTCCTAGGGGGATAGATTGGTAGGAAAAGACCATCGCTCGTCCCCGACCGCCACTCATAAGGAGGACAATCAAAGAACACCTCATGTTTCAAATTTGTTACATAACGTTTACCATACGTGCATGCTACGGGACTTGCAAACTTCAACACAAGCATTTCTCAAATTCACAACTAATCAACTAGCACGACTTTGATATTATCACCTCCATATCTCAAAACAATCATCAAGCATCAAACTTCTCTTAGTATTCAACACACTCATAAGAATTCTTACAAATCTTGTATGCTTAGCACATTAGGATTATTTAAGCAAATTACCATGCTATTTAAGACTCTCAAAATAATCTAAGTGATGCATGAGAGTTTATCTATTTCTTCAAAATAAAACTACCACCATGCTCTAAAAGATATAAGTGAAGCACTAGAGCAAACAACAAACTACTCCGAAAGATATAAGTGAAGATCAATGAGTAGTCGGATAATTATGCAACTATGTGAAGACTCTCTAACATTTAAGAATTTCAGATCTTGATAATTTATTCAAACAGCAAGCAAAACAAAAGAAAATGACATGACGCTCCAAGCAAAACACATATCATGTGGTGAATAAAAATATAGCTCCAAGTAAAGTTACCGATGAACGAAGACGAAAGAGGGGATGCCATCCGGGGCATACCCAAGATTAGATGCTTGGTTGTCCTTGAATATTACCTTGGGGTGCCTTGGGCATCCCCAAGCTTAGGCTCTTCCCACTCCTTATTCCATAGTCCATCGAATCTTTACCCAAAACTTGAAACCTTCACAACACAAAACTTAACAGAAAACTCGTAAGCTCCGTTAGCGAAAGAAAACAAAATACCACTTCAAAGTACTGTAATGAACTCATTATTTATTTATATTGGTGTTAAACCTACTGTATTCCAACTTCTCTATGGTTTGTAAACTATTTTACTAGCCATAGAGTCATCAAAATAAGCAAACAACACAATGAAAACAGAATCTGTCAAAAACAGAACAGTCTATAGTAATATGTATCAAACGTTTACTTCTGGAACTCCAAAAATTCTAAAATAAATTGGTGGACCTGAGGGATTTGCCTAGTAATCATCTGAAAAAAGAATCAACTAAATATCACTTCCAGTAAAAAGTTCTAGCTAATCTCGCGAGCGCTAAAGTTTCTGTTTTTTACAGCATGATCATAAAGACTTCACCCAAGTCTTCCCAAAGGTTCTACTTGGCAAAAACACTAATTAAAACACAAAACCACATCTAAACAGAGGCTAGATGGATTATTTATTACTAAACAGAAACAAAAAGAAAGAAACTAAAATAAAATTGGGTTGCCTCCCAACAAGCGCTATCATTTAACGCCCCTAGCTAGGCATGATGATTTCAATGATGCTCACATAAAAGATAAGAATTGAAACATAAAGAGAGCATCATGAAGAATATGACTAGCACATTTAAGTCTAACCCACTTCCCATGCATAGGGATTTTGTGAGGAAACAACTTATGGGAACAATAATCAACTAGCATAGGAAGGCAAAACAAGCATAACTTCAAAACTTTAAGCACATAGAGAGGAAACTTGATATTATTGCAATTCCTACAAGCATATGTTCCTCCCTCATAATAATTTTCAGTAGCATCATTGGATGAATTCAACAATATAACCAGCACATAAAACATTCTTTTCATGATCTACAAGCATACGAAATTTACTACTCCCCACATAAGCAAAATTCTTCTCATTCGGAATAGTAGTGGGAGAAAACTCAGTAAAACAACTATCATGTGATTGAAAATTAAGATTAAGATGACAAGTTTCATGGTTATCATTATTCTTTAAAGCATATGTGTCATCACAATAATCTTCATAGATAGGAGGCATGCTTTCATCATAGTAAATTTGCCCATCAAAGCTTGGGGGACAAAAAATATCATCTTCATAAAACACAGCTTCCCCAAGCTTGTGGCTTTGCATATCATTAGCATCATGGATATTCAAGGAATTCATACTAACAACATTGCAATCATGCTCATCATATAAATATTTAGTGCCAAACATTATAATGCATTCTTCTTCTAGCACTTGAGCACAATTTTCCTTTCCATCATTTTCACGAAAGATATTAAAAAGATGAAGCGTATCAGACAAACTCAATTCCATTTTTTTGCAGTTTTCTTTTATAGACTAAACTAGTGATAAAACAAGAAACAAAACGATTCGATTGCAAGATCTAAAGATATACCTTCAAGCACTAACCTCCCCGACAATGGCGCCATAAAAGAGCTTAGTTGACGGGGTGTGAGTGCTGCTTACCTAGCCTCCCCGGCAACGGCGCCAGAAAAGAGCTTGATGTCTACTACACAGCCTTCTTCTTGTAGACGTTGTTGGGCCTCCAAGTGCAGAGGTTTGTAGGACAATAGCAAATTTCCCTCAAGTGAATGAACTAAGGTTTATCAATCCGTGGGAGGCGTAGGATGAAGATGGTCTCTCTCAAGCAACCCTGCAACCAAATAACAATGAGTCTCTTGTGTCCCCAACACACCCAATACAATGGTAAATTGTATAGGTGCACTAGTTCGGCGAAGAGATGGTGATACAAGTGCAATATGGATGGTAGATATAGGTTTTTGTAATCTGAAAATATAAAAACAGAAAGGTAGCAAGTGATAAAAGTGAGCGTGAACGGTATTGCAATGATAGGAAACAAGGTCTAGGGTTCATACTTTCACTAGTGCAAGTTCTCTCAACGATAATACCATAATTGGATCGTATAACTATCCCTCAACATGCAACAAAGAGTCACTCCAAATTCACTAATAGCAGAGAACAAACGAAGAGATTATGGTAGGGTACGAAACCACCTCAAAGTTATTCTTTCCAATCAATCCATTGGGCTATTCCTATAAGTGTCACAAACAACCCTAGAGTTCATACTAGAATAACACCTTAAAACACAAATCAACCAAAACCCTAATGTCACCTAGATACTCCAATGTCACCTCAGGTGTCCGTGGGTATGATTATATGATATGCATCACACAATCTCAATTCATCTATTCAAACCAACACATAGAACCTCAAAGAGTGCCCCAAAGTTTCTACCGCAGAATCACGACGAAAACGTGTGCCAACCCCTATGCATAGGTTCATGGGTGGAACCCACAAGTTGATCACCAAAACATACATCAAGTGAATCACGTGATATCCCATTGTCACCACAGATACGCACGGCAAGACATACATCAAGTGTTCTCAAATCTTTAAAGACTCAATCCGATAAGATTACTTCAAGGGGAAAACTCTATCCATTACAAGAGAGTAGAGGGGGAGAAGAAACATAAGATCCAACTAAAATAGCAAAGCTCGTGATACATCAAGATCGTGCCAAATCAAGAACACGAGAGAGAGAGAGAGAGAGAGAGAGAGAGAGAGAGAGAGAGATCAAACACATAGCTACTGGTACATACCCACAGCACCGAGGGTGAACTACTCCCTCCTCGTCGTGGAGAGCGCCGGGATGATGAAGATGGCCACCGGTGAGGGTTCCCCCGTCCGGCAGGGTGCCGGAAGAGGGTCCTGATTGGTTTTTCGTGGCTCTGGAGGTTTGCGGCGGCGGAACTCCCGATCTAATCTCTGTTCTGGAAGTTTTAGGATACGTGGAGTTATATAGGCGGAACAAGCACGTCAGGGGAGCCACGAGGGCCCCACGAGGCAGGGGGCGCGCCCTAGGGGGGTGGGCCCCCCCCACCCTCGTGGCTTCCTCGTTCCTTCCTTGACGTGGGGTCCAAGTCCATCCGGTAGCTTTCCTTCCAAAAATAACTTCTCCAGTTAATTTCGTTCCGTTTTGACTCCGTTTGATATTCCTTTTCTTCGAAATACTGAAATAGGCAAAAAACAACAAATCTGGGCTGGGCCTCCGGTTAATAGGTTAGTCCCAAAAGTAATATAAAAGTGGAAAATAAAGCCCAATATCGCCCAAAATAGTAGATAATATAGCATGGAGCAATCAGAAATTATAGATACGTTGGAGATGTATCACGCTGCTGCATGACATTCTTTGGACCGTCCATGACAGAAAAAACCGTGGTAGAAGCGAGGGGGAGGAAAATTTCGGGAGTTCGATTCACGGTGGGAGGTCGGGGGCGAAGCGATCGCTGCGTTCTCTCGTACATGTATGTGCGTGTATGCGAGGCGTTGGCTCTAAGCGAACTGGCGAGGCGTTGGGCTCTAGCGAACCCGGCGATTGCGACTGCGCAGCTACGTTCTATCGAACCCGAGCGATCGATCGATGGTTGTTAACTGAACCCGATTGAGCGATTCGTTCGCTACTGCTGCTAACTAAAGCCGATCAATGCTGCCTCTGGGATGAACAGTGAGTGTTGCGGGTGGGGGGGGGTGGATGAACAGTGAGCGGTGGCGTTTGCCTCTGGATGAACAGGACCCCGTGGTGTGGAGGGCTGGATGAGCGATGAGCGGTGGAGGGTGGTTGAGCGATGGCGGTGGAGAAGCGGCGGTGGAGGCTGGATGGACGGGGAGCCCGTGGAGGCTGGAGGAGGTCGACGGTAGCCCGTGGAGGCTGGAGGAGGTCGACGGTAGCCCGTGGAGGCTGGAGGAGGTCGACGGTGGAGATGAACAGTATCCCGTGGAGTCCCATTTTGCGGTACGCCACACCCCTCCCGATGAACAGGACCCCCGTTTCGACCGTAGCGCTCCAACACAAGTCCGTTTCATCCGTTTTGCGGTACGCCACACCCCTCTCGATCAACAGGACCCCCGTTTCGACCGTAGGAGGTCCGTTTTGTCCGTTTTGCGGTACGCCACACCCCTCCCGATCAACAGGACCCCCGTTTCGACCGTAGGAGGTCCGCTTCCTCGTTTTGCGGTACGCCACACCCCTCCCGATCAACATGACCCCGTTCCGAATGTGGCCGGTCGAACACAAGGCCGTTTCCTCCGTTCTGCGGTACGCCAGGCCTCGTTTCCATCGCCCGTTCCGTCCAGGCCGGTTGGCTCCCAAGTGTTCCGTTGCCTCCCGATGAACACGACGCATTCCATTGCCTCCCCATGAACACGATGCATTTCGTTGCCTCCCCATGAACACGGCAGCGGCGTTGTTTCTCCGTTCCGACCCAGCCATGTACACGAGCCCGGCCGTGCATTGTGCGCGAGTAGGCGTTCGAGACCCGCCCGTATGTACACATACATGGCGTATTTTCTTTCTTGCACCACGGCGTATGCGTGCGTGTACATGCTACGTGCGGCGCCTCTACTATGACGTCGCGGCGCCTCTACATCGACCGGTATGTACGTACATTCGCGACCAGGATGACAACGCTACATACGCCCGACAAGGTGGGTCTCGTATCGGGCACTTCCTTGCCTGCGAAGATGTAGCTGGTGGGTCCCAGCAGTCAGGGGGCGAATCATTTTGTTTTTTTTTGCCCGGACGCACTTCCTTGCGTGCGAAGGTGTAGCTGGTGGGTCCCAGCAGTCAGGGGGGCGAATCATTATTTTTTGCCCGGACGCACTTCCTTGCGTGCGAAGATGAAGTTGGTGGGTCCCAGCAGTCAGAGGGAAACGTTTTTTCCGTGAAATACAATGGCCCGTCCAGTGGGTCCCAGCTGTCAGGTGGAGGAATCATTATTTTCCGCGTAATAAGGAGGCACTTCCTTGCTGCGGCCGTGGACCCAGCTGTCAGCCTCTCCACGTACAGTCCACGTCCGATGGAAGTCGTTCCTTGACCACGTTGACCAGGCTGCGCGGAGAGCACCACAGCGGTGGGTGACGGTAGGCCTAGGAAGGGGATGACGCGGAGCCGGGAAAGACGCGGCAGTGGAAGCCCGCACGGAGAGAATACGAGGTTCACTGGTTCGACACGTGTGAGGCTGCCATCGCCGCGAGGGCTGGCCGGCCGGTGGGAATAGTAGGGGTGGTGAGGTCTCCGGCGGCAAAGACAGCCGCCACGGAGGCGAGGAGCATGCAACACGACCGGCGCTGCTTTGGGCAGCTGGAGCAAGAAGACCAGAGGTTGAAGAAGCACTCACGGCCGTTGGATGGACATCGACGGTCCTTTGGAGCTAGAATCGTTCATATTGACTAAGTTGACAAAGCCCTCCGTCCCGTCAACTTAGTTGGCCCTAAGTCATCCTCCACTATGGTGGGTCCCAGCTAGCGGGTGGGTATTCATTTTTGTGCGTAATAAGGAGGCACTTCCTTGCTGCGAAGATATAGCTGGTGGGTCCGACTTGTCATCGGGGAACATTTTTTCGCAAAATCTGAGAGGACCTTCCGGTGGGTCCCATCATCGGATGGAGGAATCATTATTTTTGCGTCTGATCCATGGCCGATGGATGTCGTTCGTTGACCACGTTGACCAGGCCGCGTCGAGAGCACCATGGCGGTGGACGACGGCGAGGCCTAGGAAGGGAACGACATGGAGCCGGGGAAGACTCGGCAATTGTTGCCTCAGCGATTGGGGAGTACGAGGTTTCTTGGTCGGCTGCCATCGCGGAAAATAACAGGAGGTGTGGGTGAGTAGAGGAATGGCCTGGCCAGCAATGAAGTAGGGTGGGGCGGTCCGGCTTGTGCGGCAGCATTGCCGGCCACGGAGGCGGAGCGAGCAGTCCCACCGGAGCTGGTTTGGTAATTTGGAGCAAGAAGATCAGATATTGAAGAAGAAGACGGCCGTTGGATTAACATCCAACGGTCACTGCTACTAGAATCGTTGTGGACTAAGTTGACAAAGCCAAAGTACACGTCAACCTAGTAGACCCACAAGTTAGCCTCCAAATCTGTCCCAAATAGCATACAGCCCGAAATTTCTAGCCATATTCAAATTAATTTTAAATCTAAATATACCTTAATTTAAATTCAATGAAATTTTACCCTCACAAAAACAATGAAATTTAAAATATCAAAATCCGAAAGAAAACAATATTTTGGAATTAATTGCCTGTTTGCTGTATTTTTTTTCATTTTACAGCCCATTTATTATTACTTATAGCCCATTTCTTATTACTTATAGCCCATTTTCTGGGCAAAATGCATCCCTCCTCGTCTTGAAAGATTTTCGGCTCAGCAGGGCGTAGAAAAGCAAGTAGGTCTATGTTGGTTATTCTGCAAAAAAACAAAATAGCTGGCTAGCCATTTTTCAGAAAGGAAAAAAACAAATTGGGCTGGTCATGTGCTAAACATATGAAATAAAAGCACGGGCTAGGCAGGCCACGGGTCCCGTGATAACCCAGTTGATACCCTTCTCCGTCCGAAAAAACAAAATTACTGCTTGCATTTCTTTGGGTCCCTCTTGTCATCCTCGCCATGTACAGTCATCTCCTTATTCCTCTCGGTTGTTGACCATGTTGACAACAGGAGGGCGGCGCCACAAGCCAAGTGAACCAAGGCGGAGGGCGATGGTGAGGCCTCGGACGGAACGAAAAAGAGTGGGAAGATCACACCACCGTGGGAGGCGGAGGCAGGCGGTCCCTTGGCGCTGGTTTGGCTTTGGCGGCTCGAGGAAGAAGAGATGAAGAAACTCGACCGATGTTGAATGTCAATCCAATGGTCAAGAGTTGGCTGTCGTTTTTGACTAAGCGGACACCAAGTAGCATACTTTTTATATATAGGAAGAAAGCTGCGAGGAAAATGCGTTAAATCTGCCGTCCTCCTCACGAGGGCGTTCGCCACATAAGTGACTAGCACCCTTGGTTTTCAATCGAGAGGTCTTGGGTTGAGTCGAGGAACTCCCAATTTTGTCCTCCTTCCTTCCTCGCAAAAAAGGAAAGAAAATCAAAGACTTGGGAAGGCGTCTTGAACAAGCTAGTGTACCCGATAAAGAGGCGTTGCGAGTTTTAGAAAAAGAAAGGCGTGCTCACTGTGGCTGGTTGAATCCAAACCTAGACTATGACTATATATGGTGCTATGCTACTCTGCAAGTAATGAAACTGACATATCCAACTTTCGCTTCTCCTTTTCTCTACTTACTCAGCCTAGCATCAGAAGCTCTGGCTGCAGCAACCATGTCCACTGGCTGCTTGTCTACCTGCTCTTTAGCAGGCAACAACCAGATATGCGCCAAGTCGCCACCCGTACCATCGCCTGTGGGTCTCATCACACCCCCGCCGGCACGCGCACCGCAGCCGATTGCTCATCGCAACCCGCTGCCGTTGTTGTGGTGCCACTACTGCAAATCACGCAGAGTCATCCGTCGCGTCTCAACCACAATCCGCAACCCTGGCCGAGTCTTCTACAAATGCCCGAATCATGGGGTAATAATATGTTTAAGTGTTGTTCAGCTGCTTTCAGTTGCTGATTTTTTAATAGTTTGGTTGATGATCTTCCAATTTGATTCATGCGAAAAGGGAAGATTCGTGTGATTTGTATTTACGGGAAGTTGCTGATGTGGGGAATGCAACTACGCTGATTATTTGGTTAGCGAGGAATCCCAATACCAGCAGGTTGGGGTGTTGGACAAATGGCGAAGGAGCGGCGAGAAGAGGAAGATGCATAGCGAGAAGGTTAAAGATGCAGTTCCTCGATCATGGCCAAGCAACAGACTCTTGAGCGGCCTTGACATCAATGAGGAGATGAAAGAGCTTGTGAAGATAATGTGCAAAATCGATGTGCTCTGTAGGATGATTGTCTCTTTATTTGCGATGTATGTAGCTTTTCGTGATGTATTCAAAGGGCTACGACATGAGCACTTTGCTGAAACTAGTAATGAATGAAACACTGTGTAGCAGGCTGGGCATAGTGTTGTGAACATCTAATGATTTCTATTACTTGAAATCAGGGGTATCCTTTGCTCATATAAATAAATAAATAGCAGAGGCCACTGTCGGGTCAGCTTTGTTCTCCTTCGAAGACGTCGAGCAAATTGCAGTCCAACAGCAAACTATATCATCAAATTCAAGTTTCACAGCCAAATATGAGTACAAGTAAACAACAATGTCATCATGTTTTAGTTGTCATACAATCACCAAACACAAATCAGCATAAATAACAAGTGATGTTCTCACAGCAAAATACTAAACAACATGTTCATCAGGTTTCAGTTGTCATAGCAAACACGATTTCACATAGTAGATAAAAAACGTCTTCTGATAGGCAAATACGAGAAAAGCAATGTAATCATCATCCGCAGCAGCAGCGTCAACATCTTCGCCATGTGTATCAGTCTGAATCGTAATTCCCCATGGTGTCATCTTCTTCTTCGTCCTCAACATCCTCGAACGTTGGCTTCTTCTTGATCAACTCTTGTATGTCCACAACACGACAGTCAATCTTTTCGCCGGCGTCATCGAGGTGATGGTTTTGAAAGATATTAGGAACATTTCTGTTATCTTGTACATCAGGAGCAGTGTAAGCATCATCTTGTTGTGCAACTTCATTAAACGAATTCCTCTGCTCAAACCTTTGCAATACTCTCCATTCATCGCTACGTGCAAATGTGTCTTCCAAGAAAAATATCTGTGTTGCTTGATTTGCCAAAATAAAAGGCTCGTTGGTCTGGTACGCTGCCTTGACATTGATGGATTTGAAATAATCATCAGCTCTGGGTTTTGCGATCCGGAAACCAGGTTATACCAATAATGACAATGTAACCACACACCGATGATCCTCGGCGGAGATATCTGCAAGCTGAACAATGTACATTATATTAGCATACATTTCAGCTGTCTCTTTGTCATACGTATCCGTGCTCATGATGGCACTTTTGTGTCTTCCGCCTTACGTCTCGTGCAAAGGGTGTTGTAGCGCACATCTCCAACAACGCAAGATTCATAATGTCTTACCCAGTATCGGGACCCATTGCTAGTGAGTAAAGGGCATCATCAACTGCCTGCCCATCCTCCCACACCTTCTTAACCTATGGTTAGAAAATAGACAAGCTGATCATCTTATGTACTCAATACATTAAAAAACTGCTGATGCACTTCAAAAGCTTACATGGTTCTTGAACCATTTCGCAAATCCTGCCATAACCGGTTTGTCAATGTTTCTTGGATTTTGTGGCGTAACTCCTCTTTGTAGATGCTGCACAACATAGTGATCGCATCAAACATCTAAATATATAAGAATGTGCTGCAAGTTTAGTAGATTACGATGTATAAGCTGCGATCTTGCACTTACTTGATATAAGGTAGTATCTCAGGACAGTTATTCAACACATACCAAACCATTTTGTCCAAATCTTTAGGTTTGTCCTCTTGTCGACTCTTCCCTGTAACTCGAACAGAATAATCAAAAACATTGAGCCCGGGATTGTATTCACCCACCTCTTTGCTAAGCTGATCAGCTGTTTCAATGTATTTTGAGCAGGATGTCAACGCTTCTGTAGCAATGTAGGCCTCTAGAATGGAACCCTTGGGTCTAGCTCTGTTCCTAACATAGCCCTTTAAAGTGCCTAGCCGCCGTTCAATAGGGTACATCCAGCCATACTGTACTGGACCTCTAATTAGTGCCTCATCAGGTAGATGAACAACCAAATGCACCATCACATCAAAGAAGGCTGGAGGATATATCTTCTCAAGGTCGCATAGGATAGTTGGTATCTTGTTTCTAAGATGCTCCAAAGCATCTATCCTGATATTTCTACTCTACAGAGTTCCACGAAGAATTGTCCCAACTCTTGCAACTGCTCTGTATAAGTCGGCGGCCCAATCCTCTAAGGATAACAGGTAAAACCCTTTGAAGTAGGGCGTGGCAGTCTTGAGTTTTCAACCCTTGTACCTTGTTTCCATCTGCTGACTCTCCTTTCGGGGTTGGAAGCAAATCCATGTGGGAATCTCACACGTGGCAGGACCTCATGAATTCTTTTCTTTTACCTTGTCCAAGGCGTACAGCTGGTGCCATATCCGTGATTTACCTTCATCTTGCACCTTCAAATCCTTTACGATACCTAGGTGTGTCAAATCAATCCTAGATTTTAAGGTATCTTTCGTCTTGCCTTCAATGTTAAGAAGTGTGCCGATAATGCTGTCACATATATTTTCTCGATGTGCATCACATCAAGATTATGCCATGATCCAAATCTTTCCAATACACCAAGTCCCACAAAGTGGACTGCGGGTAAACAATAATCTCTCTTCCGTGCCATGCTTCCTTTTCCGCTACCATTACCACGATGGTTTCTGGTGTAATATGCTGACCTTCTCTAATTCCACTTGCAAATCATCGGCGGTGAGCCTCTTTGGCGCATCACGGTTTTCATGCTTTGCATTGAACACATGTCTTGGTATTTTCTAGGATGCGGCTTGTCCTTGGGAAGGAAGCTGCGGTGTCAATGTAACAGATCTTGCTAAGTATTGCGTGTGACAGTGATTCTGTCACTGCGAACACATGCATTGTAACCATGTGTCGTTAAGCCACGACATAGTGCCCAAAGCCGGATAATCATGGATGCACCAAATTTCAACAGACCTGTGAAAGAAATCAGCTGGTGGGCTGCTATATAGGTCTCAGTGAGAACACCCTTCCATAGCTGTTGAAGTTCCTCCACAAGAGGCTCCATGAACAAATCAAAATCCTTTCCAGGACTTTTTGGACTGGGATGAGCAAGGCCATCATGTAGTTTGATTCTTTGGTGCAGACATTTGGAGGCATGTTGTAAGGGATAACAAGCACTGGCCACATGCTATATGTGGCGCTCTGGTGGCCAAATGGGTTAAATCCATCTGAAGCTAAGCCAAGTCTAATGTTTCTCGGGTCAGCAGCAAACTCTGTGTTTATCATTGAAGCTTTTCCACTCACTACCATGAGATGGATGGCTCATTACATTCTGATATCTGTACTCCTGGTTCCTAGAATGCCACAGTACATCCTCTCTTGTTTCAGCATCATGAAACAACCTCTGCAATCTTGGTGTAATTGGAAAATGTCTCAGAACATTATGAGGAATCCTCTTCACAGCATCACCATCTTTCCATCTTGATGATTTGCATTTCAGGCATTCACTTAAGTTGGCATAATCCTTCCGGAGCAGAACACAATTATTCTTACAAACATGGATCATATCATATCCAATTCCAACTGCATGAAGGAAATTCTTCATTTTACTGTAGGTGTGTGGCAGCTCGGGCGCATGCAGGAAAGATTTTGAAAGCAGCCAACATCGCATCGAATGATTTGTTGGTCATCCGCTCAGATGTCTTCACTTGAAGAAAGGTGACCATAGCTGAGAATCTTGACAGCTTATTTCACAGGGTGACAACAATGTTGTATTGTTCCAACATGAGGGCCCACCGTTTTTCTTCTGCAGGTGAAAGATCACGGAATGCACGAGCATTTCGTAGCATTGTTTCAATGTTGGTCAAACTCATGGCTCCGCCACCACCACCTCCTCCTCCACTTCCACACGAGCATCGGCGAGATCAAGATGGTGATCTGCTGCTTCCACGTAGTCAATAACATTGGCGTTCACAGCTTCACCATGATGAACCCACCTAGTATATGTGACCGACATCCCATACAAGTGTAGATGATTTTGCACAGTTATTGGGGTCTTGTAACTGAATTCATACAAGCTGCTACAGGCAGAGCACATACGCTTTCGGACCACCGTACTCAGCTCGATAAAGTTCATGAAGTTTTCAACCCCTCGACATATGCAGCGGAGAATCTTGACGAAGTTATCAAGTCCTGTCCATCATTGAACATACAAATTAGTTCTTCTACTAGATATTACAGGAAAAACATATATGCTTTTTATGAAGTCGAGAAAAAATACCTAGGTCGATATCTAAAGCTATGGCAAGATATTTGGACAAGCAGATCTAAGTAACGAAATATATGTAAAGCTAATTCAGCAAACAGATTTGAGTGCTAAATTATGGCAGGTTGTTTCAGCAGTCAATGAGGCCGAGCACACAGCCATCAAACTATCGAAGGCCATCGCAGCAACAAAGATCAAGTATAAAACGGTGTAGAGCTATTTCACCTAACAGATTGGCTACTAGACCATGGCAATCTATGTCACAATAAATATATGGCAAGATATTTTAGCAACTAATCGGCGTTGGCATGCCATCTCAGCTAAGCAGATTGAGTGCAGAACAGGGCAAGGAAGCTTCTTAAGCAAAGCATATTGACAGTAAACAACTTCGGCAAACAGTGAGATTAACAGCGTCTATGAGCTAACATTCAGCGCTACACCGACATGAGCAGGGCCTCGATCTAAAATCTGCGCTCGTGGGAGAAGCTGACCACCGTGCGTCTCCACACGAGCGTCGCCCGATGGTGGTGGCGGCTGACCGCCGTCGCCTCCACAAGAACGTAGCGAGAGGTGGCGGCGCGGTTGAAGACGACAGATCTGAGCGTACTATGGGGCGAGAGGATCGCGTCGTCCACTCGATGAACCATGGCGCCGGCGTATCGGCCTTGGGAGGGCGGCTTGGCGGAGCGAATGGAGTGGAGGGGAGGAGGGCTTTGGGAATATTTGGCGAAGGCGGTTGAATCGGTTGGGGAATTTTTGTGTGGGGGAGGATTTTGCAGCGATGGGCGGGAAGTGAGAGTCTGGATTAGGGGTACCGGACAGCGGACTGTGTACAGCGTCCGGACTTTTGAAGCGTGAAGATACAAGACTCAAGACTTGACCCGTGTCGGGATGGGACTTTCCTTGGCGTGGAAGGCAAGCTTGGCGATCCGGATATTATATTTCCTTCCTTGTAACCAACTCCATGTAAACCCTAGCCCTCTACGGTGTCTATATAAACCGGAGAGGTTGGTCCTGAAGGCCGATCACAATTACAATCATACCATCATAGGCTAGCTCTTAGGGTTTAGCCTCTCGATCTCGTGGTAGATCTACTCTTGTACTACCCATATCATCAATATTAATCAAGCAGGAAGTAGGGTTTACCTCCATCGAGAGGGCCGAACCTGGGTAAGCATCTGTGTCCCTTGCTTCTGTTACCATCAACCTTGGCCTTGAGATCGGGACCCCTACCGAGATCCGCGGTTTGACACCGACATTGGTGCTTTCATTGAGAGTCCCTACTGTGTAAATCGCCGTCGAGCTCGATAACCTTCAATCATCATCGGCGATGTTGTCCAGGGCAAGACTTTCCTCCGGGAGCACGGACGATCACGGCGAAAGCACGGCTTAGGCCTGCTTTGTCGGACAAAGCTCGAGTATCACCCCTTGATAGCCTCGGATCTAAATCCGGAGCATGCCGCGTCGCTGGGAGGGAGAGGCTGGACCCACCCGCATGGCCACACACTTATTGGCGATGGAGCCGAACACGGGCCTTACCTTTGCGGTGGCCTATGACTCCGGACCCCCGGATTCGTATCCGGATGTTGAGACCGGTCCGCGCACTCCCGAGCCGGCCAAGCCAGGTTGGGCTCCGGTAATGGATTTCACCGCCGCGGACATCTTCCAGCACTCGCCCTTTGGCGACATGCTGAACTCGTTGAAAACTCTCTCTTTGACAGAAATTTCTGGGCCAAACTATGTCCGGTTCGAGTGGGAAACGGTGACGAAGAAATTTGTTGCCCACCACCACCACTTCATAGCCACGGTCGATGATTTAACCGACATGCGACCGACTCGAAGACATCGGCGGTATGGGCGGCGATGCGGAGAAGACTTGGAATCTATGGGTGGCGGACTTCCCCGCGCCACGACATATACATGGTGGATCGCCCAAAGAGGACAAAGCGACAATCCGGACGATAAAACCCGGACAAAAAGACAAAGCAGCGGTAGCGGCGCCGTTCTAAATCCACAACGGTAACAATAGTGACAAGAGCACTAGAGGATTGACACTACAATAAACTCGAAGGCAACAACGACCATACGGACCCGGTGATAGAGCGGGGCGAACCAGGTCACCACGAACACAGTTGGGAGCGACGCCGAAGACAATGATCTGACGGACGAGGTCATCAAAACAAAACAACACGAGGAAAACAGCCGGATAACGATGAAAGCACGGAAAACACGTGGAGCGAGATAACCTCTAGAGAAAGCTTATGACCACCGCAAGAAGTCTAAAGAAGCGAAGCAAGGGCTCAAAGCTGGGCAAAAAAGCGCTCAACCGCGAGATGGAATAAAGTGCTGGACCTTTGAAGAAAGATCTGGCGATGATCGCCACACAAAGAGCTATCAAAAGCGCAAGCTACTGCAGAATGACGGACGTGCAAGCTGCACCACTTCATAACCGCAACAGCGGCTACCGGCGCCACGCGATCCGTGAACACCTGAATAAGAAAGCGGCGCGGCCAGGTCCATTCACGGATCAAAGGCACACCCGCGAGGAACTATGGTCACCAAAATGATTCGTCAATCGAACCTCAGTCCGGAGTAAACACGGACACAACAACAACCGACGGCATGCCAAAACACGTCCGGATCTGGAGGGCTGCTCACCCCGTGCTTTCTTGATGAATCTTGGACCATGAATTTCCAGGGCTTTAAACACGTGAACATAGAGGCATCTGACGGGCAGCGGACCAGAAGTGCGGATCGAGACTTTATCCTGCACATACATATGGCTCGTGGGGATGACCTTCACGCCATCAAATACCTCCCCCTTAAACTAAAGGGACCAGCTCGGCACTGGTTGAAAAGTCTCCCCGAAAATTCAATTGTGAGCTGGGATGAACTTGAGAACGCTTTCAGGGCCAATTTTCAAGGGACTTATGTCCGGCCTCCGGATGCTGACGACTTAAGCCACATAGTCCAACAGCCCGGAGAATCCAACCGCAAGCTTTGGAATGGATTCCTCACTAAGAAAAATCAAATTGTTGACTGTCCGGATGCCGAAGCCTTAGCGGCATTCAAACACAGCATCCGTGACGAGTAGCTCACCAGACACCTCTGCCAAGAAAAGCCAAGGACAATGGCAGCCCTAACAAGCCTTATGACCCGCTTTTGCGCGGGAGAAGATAGCTGGCTAGCCCGTAAAGGCACCAGCGACCCCAGCACATCCGAAATAAGGGATGGCAATGGGAAGCCACGGCGTCATAAAAACAAACGCCAGAATAAGGAAGAGAGCACGGATAACACGATGGTTAATGCCGGATTCAGGGGCTCTCGACCTAATCAGCAAAATAAGCCATCTAAAGGCAGCAAAGAGGGACGGTCCTGTCTGAATAGAGTCCTAGACAGACTTTGCCAAATTCGTGGCACCCCTGTCAAACCTGCAAACCACACGCACAGAGAGTGCTGAGTCTTCAAGCTGGCCGACAAATTAAATGCTGAACACAAGGGAAGGGAAACACCAAGTGAAGACGAGGATGAACCTCGTCAGCCGAACACTGAAGGACAGAAAAAATTCCCGCTAGAGGTTAAAACAGTGAACATGATCCACGCGACTCACACATCGAGGAGGAGGCACGAACGCACGCATAGAGACACGCTCGATAGAGAGCCCATCGTACTCACACCTAACTACTGGATGCCCTATCCGATCACCTTCGATCACTTGGACGACCGAACTAGTATTTGGTACGGAGGATCAGAGGCCACAGTGCTTGACCCAATAATCGGCGGATACCATCTCACCCACATCCTTATGGGCGGCGGCGAGCGATCTCAATTTAATATATGAGGACACTATCCATGAGGATGAGGATGAACCCATCAAAATTAACCAAGCGACACCACCTTTGAAGGGTGATACCGGGCGTCGAAGCCCGAGCAAGAGCTCCGTCGTCTTGGAGGTAACATTCGGCACTCGAGCAACTCGAGCGAAGAGCTACTCTTCATCATCGCACCCTTCAAAGCAACTATCATGCATTCTGGGAAAAACGGCCTTCGCCCGTTTCAACGCATTGCCGCACTATGGCTACCTTACTCTCAAGATGCCGGTCCACGTGGCGTCATCACCGTTAAGCGGAACAACAGGCGCTAAATCACTTGCGCAGAGGAACCTGCGGCCCTTGCGGCCGGACTATAAGCGACCTCAAAATATGACGGTCATTAAGACCGGGGACACGGTTAAACGAGTCCGGTGGCCCAGATCGAACCAGGACACCATATATGTAATCCTATAGTGGATACCAGGGGCTATAATTGCCTAATAAAGCCGCACACTTGGCTCAACCTTATTGGTAGGCCAATGGCTTGCACTTTTATCCATCGCATACTTACGTTGTACTCCCCTGCGAGTTCTTCTTTTTTCACAGACAATGTTCGCGCGATGCCCTTCGGGATCACGGCTGCGCGGAGACAAAGGCGCGGGCGTGTAGCGGGGCCCGTTCAACAGGTTTCTTTTAGATTAAGCCCTGTGTAAACCTTTTCTATTGCCTCTTGTTGTTTAATCATCTCATGGGTTACATACCCACAGAGGATACTGCCGTTTTTGGCATCTCGCCACGACAGCCTAACGCACATACCTGGAAACACAGGGTTTATAATGAATGAGCATTCTTGAGCCCATCGACTATTATAAAGTCCGAATACCTTCGGGAGTGTTCGGTGTCACGAGTTTGGCCTTATATGCAGCAGCTCTGAATCATGTCTTTGGTCAAATGTTGGGTTTGCCCGGCTCTGGGTTTGCCTATACGTTCCATTAATATCGGCTAAGGTGGCCAAGGAGAACTCTGCGATTGTGCCCTGGTTATTCGGACGAGCACCTCGGTAGAAAGCGAAAACTGACTATCATGATACAACGAGACTGTTCAACCACTCGAAGACTTATCGAATCTTTAGGATTCCTCTGCATTAACGAAGGACCGTTGCCGGTCATGTACACAGCCCATATTGGATGCCTTGAAATGTACGAGGCTACTATGTAGCCCTAACATTAAATCCCATGGCTAGCGAAAGTGTTACAGCTATATAGTCCGGTTGCCTAGTTAAGCGTGCGATCACCTCCTTCATGGACCAAGGCGTTGGATCAAGTGTGATTATGCATATTTTTGTGAACACCCCGCATTGTTTGTGTAGAGGCTGAAAATAAACATTGCTATCTTTAGGATTACACATGCATATATATATATATATATATATATATATATATATATATATATATATATATATATATATATATATATATATATATATATATATATATATATATATATATATATATATATATATATATATATATATATATATATATATATATATATATATATATATATACATGAGGGACACAACAATACTTTAGGGTAAAATTATAAATATAGCCTTATAACCAAAATAACATTGTTCTTACAATAATTGATTTATCACTCGAATAATACATTCTTGAGCCTGCGCCTCTATAGGTGGGCACCTTTGTGACCTGCGCCAAGTAGTGCTCGGCGGATATTAGCCCCCTCCGGATCTTGGAGTCGCTATAATGGTGGCCTCCATATTAGTCCAATAGGCTTTAGCGGGCAAGAGCCATTCGTGCACCCTCTATGCACGCCGACCTCCTCATGCGGTCGACTCGAGGCACGGCCCCAAGGAATTGCTATACCAAGCCGAAGTAACTGTCCGGCTTAGGCCCTTTCGGCCAAAGATGGTCTATCACAGACTGCATTGCAAGACCGGACAGCCTGTGAAGCTTCGCTATAGCAGCCATCTTGTCATTTAACGGCAGCGGGCGAGTGGGAGCATTGAATTGCGACCAGAAAAGCTTCTCCACTTCCTTATCACCCTGATCCTCAAAGAACTTGGCAGTGTCGGCCGTACTCTTCGCCAAATCCGCATACCCGTCCGCAGGACTCCAGCGCCATCGAGGGCGTGCCGGATCGAAAAACCGTCCGTAGCAAGTAAAGAGCCTCGATCGCGATTTTACTGGCTTGTTGAAGTTCCTCCGTGCACCCTGGCGTGATGCGTATTTCCTTGGTGGCATTACGCGCCTTGTCCAGCTCGGCCAAACTATCCTTATGCTCCTTTTTAAGGAGCTCATACCGGTCAGCGGCATTTTTCAACTCCACAACCATTTCGGCTACCTTTCACACGCTCCGGCGATGAGTAGCCTGTTCGGCTCTCAATTCTTCGGCCGCCTTTAGGGCAGCTGCATTGCTAACCCGAGTTTGTTCCTTGGCTTGAGCGAGGTCCGCCCTCAGGGCCTCCACGGCAGCAGCACCAAACATATTACATTAATACCATGTCGCCTCCATATTTTCCTATACAAAGGAAGGCAGAGAACATACCTTGTGATTTGTCCAGCCGCTCGTTCACCAGCGTGATATCGACATCAATCGATCGAGTCTGCCTAGTCAGCTCGGAAACTTTAACGGACTGGTCGGCGGGCGGACCAGTAGGTACCTACACATGTTTACAGGGCAATCGTTAATTTATGATCCCCCGTTTGCCGCCTAGGGCAGGCAACCAGAGTCTCAGGGGCTACTATATATATGGAGCACAACTAACGCGTGCCTCACAGCCAAAACTAGTGTATTCTTCACTATATACCTCAAAGCCTCTGAGCAGACTTGTAAATGCTTCATTCAAACCGCTTGTAGCGGACGGAATCTTCTTGAGCACCGCGCTCATTAATGAGCGATGCTCCTCCGAGAGCGCAGCTCGCTCCAGTAGGCCCGTCAGTACGTCCGGCCGGACATCAAACTATGCCGGACCCTCCCCATCGCCCCTTGTGGGAGCCAAATGCTCCGGGCTCAGGGAGGCTGACGCATTGGCTTCCGTCTTTGACAGATCCGGGCTCCTCCATGACGACACCTCAGTGTCGCCCGCCTCATGAGCCGGAGAGGTAGGTGGGGTCTCTCTCTCCATCATCTCGGGAGGAAGATCACCCGAAGACGAACTCTGTCGAGAAGGGCTGCTAGCCGGACTGCGAAAGACGAATCCTGATTATTGATCTAGGAGGAACGCAGTACCTTCAAATTAAAAATTAACTTAAAGCTCGGTGGAGGGCTGGCCCGTTGGAGGGCATGGTGCGGTGAGGGTGCCCGTCAAGGCAAGGCCCCCTAGGGATGTCTTTTGCCCTAATTTGGGCATCTGCACCTCCAAGTCTTCGCAGGAGGCCCTCTTTTTCCCGCGCGGGGAGGAGGCTTTAGCCTCCCCTTCTCGACTATCCTCCTTGGGGGAGGTAACAATTCCCCCAGTTCGGATGCGTAGCATATGAGGATCGGTTTCTTTGTTCCTCCCCCTGTCTTTCCCTGAGGGCATTCTGCTGAGCACCCGGTCGAGCATCTTGGCCATGGTGGGGGCGGGCGAGCCTTCGGGAAGCGGCGCCGGACACCTAATTCTCTCCGCCTTGCTGAGCCATTCCTGGACGCGGATGATTTATAAACAATCATGACAAATACAAAACGGGGTGTCCGGTATCAAGGCTACTTACTTGAGTATCTAGGCGATTGCAGCTTAGGCCCGCATCCTCGGTGGTATCCGGACACGCTACTTTCCGTCCGAAGAATAATTTGCACATCTCTTCGAGCTTCAAGCCAAAGAAGTGTTTAACAGTCCATGGACCCTCCAGGTTGAACTCACATCCGGAGAGGCCGGCGTTGGCACAACAACATCCATGAATTAACATCACTTGCATTATCTTGACAAGGTTAATGTCCCTCTCAAGAAGCTCCCGAATGCGATTCTCGCAGCACTGGTATATCACAAGTGGGCCCCAATTCCGTCTCGCCCGTCCAAGGCGCCAAGCTGTGCGGAGGGCCGAAGCGAAACTTCGGGGCAGCCACCACTTTGTGCCTCGAGGAGCCGTGACATAAAACCACCTCCGCTGCCATACGCCGGATACTTACAGGAAAGAACCCTCGGCCATGGGGCATCAAGCGTTCCTGCTTATTATAGCACCTCCGCACTCCATATCGCCCCTCGATCATCTTGACTTCACATTGAAGGTCTTGAGCCATAAGCCGAAGTGTGGGGTGACGTGGAGGAAGGCCTCGCACATTATAATGAACGATGAGATGTGGAGGATAGCGTCTGGAGCCAGATCGTGAAAATCCAGCCCATAATAGAACATGAGCCCCCTCACAAAGGGATCGAGGGTGAAGCCCAGGCCGCGGAGGAAGTGCGGGACAAAAACGACGCACTCATTAGGCTCCGGTGTGGGGATGACCTGCCCGGATGCAGGAAGCCTGTGTTGGATGTCGGCGGTCGGTGTCGACCTCCCTAAACCATAATGTCATCCTCTTGGATCGAGGAGGCCACCCATTGGCCTTGAGGGACGGATCCGGACATATCAGCGGATCTGGGGTGTGGAGGCTTAGGTTTTGGGTGTTAGAACTCGAGGTACAAGAAGGCGCGAGGAAGGAGGAAAAGAGGCGTAGGCCTCGACCCCTTTTATAAAGGGGATGAATATCAAGAGTCCCCGGAGTGGCCGTTTGAGGCTTATCTAAGAACACACAGAGTTATACCAACAGCTGTCGTAGGGTTGTGTGCGCCCATATTGATGGAAAAATCCCGTAATAAGTGGAACACGATCTCTGGCCCGAAGGCACGTGCCAATAAAACCGCCTCATAATGCGAGTCGTCATGGGGTAAGCGCAGTTCACGTTGGACCAAGACACGATGCGAAGACTGCCGACAGATCAAGTTTATGTCGTGCGAAGACCATCTTGTGGATCGAGACGGTTTAAATGTTAAACAATTACCTTGGAGTATTCGGAGGAACCCGCCCTACAATGCGAAGACAAGACTGCGCGCCCGGACTCATCGTCATTGAAGCCTGGTTCGAGGACTCTTGAGGAGTCTGGATTAGGGGTATCCGGACAGCGGACTATGTACAATGTCCGGACTATTGAAGCGTGAATATACAAGAATCAAGACTTGACCCGTGTCGGATGGGACTTTCCTTGGCATGGAAGGCAAGCTTGGCGATCCGGATATTATATTTCCTTCCTTGTAACCGACTCCATGTAAACCCTAGCCCTCTCGGTGTCTATATAAACGGAGAGGTTGAATCACTGAAGGCCGATCACAATTACAATCATACCATCATAGGCTAGCTCTTGGGGTTTAGCCTCTATGATCTCGTGGTAGATCTACTCTTGTACTACCCATATCATCAATATTAATCAAGCGAGAAGTAGGGTTTTACCTCCATCGAGAGGGCCTGAACACAGGTAAACATCTGTGTCCCTTGCTTCTGTTACCATCAACCTTGAGCGCCTGAGATCGGGACCCCCTACCTAGATCCGCCGATTTTGACACCGACGGGGAGTTTGGCGCATGGTCGGTTTCTCCAAGTGCGATCCCACATGCGGTGAAGAGGCAAGCGAAGCGCGTTCCGTTTGCGTGAGCCGTGTGCAGGACGAGCGTGTGTGGGGTGCAATCGACCGCGACGAAGTCTTTGTGAGTGTATCGCCTTTTTCCTTTTAAACTAGTAGGTGCCGCCCCTCAAAAAAATTGTTTGTTCGCACGATCCATCGATACTACTACTAGTAATCCGGTAATCCTGACTAAAGCAAGCGGCGGGTCTTTTCCGCATGATATCTTTGGGAGGTTGGCTTAGTTGGGTTTTAGATTTGTCTCGGATCAATAAAAGCAGAGTTGGTGATGATGGTGTGCTGTCATCCTGCAATATAGGCCGTCCGATATATATCTAACGGATAGGAAGGAAACTATGACAATTTACCGCACTCCTCTCCACATTTGCGAGATAAGGCTTTCCCTCGTTCATCCCTTTCTCCCACAAGATCTTGATCTTCCGTACAGCGCTGAGGCATCTTCTAATACTCCCACAATATGTATATTATTGTGAAAGTTCATATACACGGTCGAGATTAATGAAAACCGGCAGATTTTCATTACATTTCCAACTTTATAGGACAGAAAAATAAAAAGAAACCCGACCCTAAACCTATTCTACGGTGGTGGTGGCGTCCTCCATCTGCAATCTCTATGTCTGCGAGGCGGGGTTCAAGACCCGTGAAGTGAAGAGTGCGGTCTCGGGCGAGGAAGAGTAGAACACGGGATACGGACCGGCGGTTGGCACACCATGCCTGCCGCCTCCATGCCCTACTCATCCTCGGAGAGCCCCGACCTCGGTGGTGCGGACGTTGGGCGGCGGCAAGTAGGGCAGCGTGGCTGGCGGTGCTCCGTCGTCGGCGCCCGGTGTAGCCACCGCTTGTGTGGTCGCGTCCGCGTCGGCTACGCTGCTATTAAGTCGCGAGGCGACTTGGCGAAACAGCGACCTCGAGCTTCATCCCGAAGACAAGCTCTCCCGCGAGGCGTTCGCACTGCGGTCATGGCGGATGTGGTGCCAAGTGGGAGGGCGATGCGCTATGGTGTGGAGGTTAGCTGGGCGTTGCCGCTTTAAGTAAGCGCATTCGGTGAGGCCAAGCATCCGATGCGTCATTAAGTCACGGAGTTGGTTCCTCGGGCACCGAGCCTCTTATGACGACATCGAATGGGCGACATGAATCACGGGCAGCTGGCGCGGCTGGGAGCGCACAGCCTTGACAGTAGCGAGGGCGAGGGGCTTTGGTGTGCGGGGTAGTCGGCTGCGGTCGTGTAGCGTTGGAGATGCCCTTTGCTCCGTCGATCCCGCATCTCATTGAAAAAAGCAAGGCGGCTGGCATGGTCTCAGGTCGGAGGATGCAGTTGGCGCGCTACACCACTCCAGCGGATGCGTCGCGGCGCCCGTGCATCCTCGGCAGGCGGGTGTTGGGGTGTGTTTGGATTGTGGCGAAGTGCACCTTACAAAATTTTGGTCATACCCAAATATTGGTCTTTGTTTGGATGGTTGCCATTTTTTTGCATGCCAATGAACTCTAGCCAACTCTAGTTCATTTTTCTTGCCAATGTCGGCCAAATCATGGGCAACCAATACCTCAACCAAAATTTTGGTCATGACCCAAAGATTGGTCTTTTTTTGGATGGTTGCCATTTCTTTGGCATGCCAATGAACTCTAGCCAACTCTAGTTCATTTTTCTTGCCAATTTCGGCCAAATCATGGGCAACCAATACCTCAACCAAAATTTTGGTCATGACCCAAAGATTGGTCTTTGTTTGGATGGTTGCCATTTCTTTGGCATGCCAATGAACTCTAGCCAACTCTAGTTCATTTTTCTTGCCAATGTCGACCAAATCATGGGCAACCAATACCTCAACCAAAATTTTGGCTACCCAATGCTTTGATGGGGCAACCTTGGGCACAAACCAAACATACCGTTGGTCGTGCCACAGCACTAACGCCACCCTCGGCACCTTTGAAACCGACCGTGTCTAGCGGCGATATGAGTGTGTCGCTCACATGATCACCGTGTCGGAGGAGTCTGGGCTGCGCCCGTTGTTGGCTAACGACCCACATGAGCGGTTGTCGGTGGCGAGGAGGTCATGGGCCAGCCCTCCATTGGACTAGTCTGCGCTTCGTCGTCCCGGCGGGTGTGCCCCATGTCGGTTTCCCTGTTTTCCGGCGATATTCGGCGTCGATGCTCGCGTTGCGCGTGGGCCTTTCACTATGTAGGCCATGAGACAACTTATTGTTTATTTGAGTCGTTCAAGTGTAATCATGTGGCGTTTGCTTATTTCTCATTCCTTTCAACCCTCTTCTCCATCGATCATGTCACCCTCGATCGAGTCCATCCTCCTGCATGCCTCATTTGAACATTCCGCATGGTATCATTAGCATGTACCCACCTAGTCCTCTTTCAATAGATCTCGGACCCGAGATGAAATCGAGAGGAGCAGTGAGAACATGATACCTAAAGCGGATTCAAAATACGAACGGTGATCATAGCATCCACAAATCATATATAAAGGGTATTCAATGTTAGTTTCGTTTTTGAACGTGCAATATACTCCCTCCTATCCTTTCTACTTTACATATAAGTTTTATGTGCAGTCAAAGTATCTCCACTATGATCAAAAAGGTATGAACATTCAACAACGCCCGATCAATATTGTTAGATTCGTACGTACTCCTAGATTTGTACTCGAGATGGTTTCCAATTTGACTATTGACAAGATTAATAGTACATGAGATGTATAAAGTGAAAAATATATCATTGGAAACTCCTTTCACATAAAAAATTGACCGTATGCTTTGTGTAAGTTGCATGTCATATATTATTACTCTAAAATTTGGTCAAATTTAGCCTCGAAAAACGCATTAGACCCTGTATGCTTTGTGTAAGTTGCATGTCATATATAATTACTCTAACATTTGTGTAAGTTGCATGTCATATATTATTACTCTAACATTTGGTCAAAGTAGTATAGTGGAAGTGGATCCTCGGCGTAGGTATCCTGCCTTACCCTCCCTTCGGTCACTTCTTGGCGGACCCCATGCTTGCAGGCCTCGTATGTCGATTACTCAATGGGTTCAACCACGTCGAGGATCCTCATCCGTAATATACTCCCTCTGTTTTTTATTTCGCCGCATAAAGCGGAGGGTGGTGGTATAATAAATGATGCGGGCGGGGAGGGGAGGGGCGCGGTTTGCTCTCAGCTGCGGTCCCTGGCGGCGGCATAAGATGAAGCGCGTTCCATTCGGCGGCGGCGTGGAGGTCCAGCGTGCGGGCTGCAGCATAAGCGACAAGAAGCGATGTACGAGTCAAAACCGATTGACGGTCGTCACGGAACCACTATTCACACGGAACCTTGGCTGCTCGGCCTCGCCAGCCACGCCCTAAACCACACCTAATATCGGTCCATTCCCCACCTTCGATCCCCTAGCCCGCATCAAGCATCCCCTAGTTCTCGGGAAAGCTATAGTGCGCCGCCAAAGATCACTTACTACAAGATGCAGGGCGGGCGCCGCGCGCTTTCATCAGCGGCGGTCGGTGCCTGAGACCTCCGTTCCCAAGCTCGCTTTGCGGCGGGCCAATCCCGAGTTCTGGAGCCAAGCTACAAGGAGGGAAGCGATCAATATTCCTGCGAAGGTCGCGGCGCGAAGGCCCCGATGGATATGAGGCGATGGGCGTCGACCGTGCGGCGTCAAGGTCCCCCCATGGTGCCTTGAGCGGACCAGCGGTTCAACATGGCGATACTAAAGGAGGACGGGGGGCGAGCTCAACTTCGGCGCAGGCGCGCGCATACCGCTGCCATCGAGCTCTCTGCGAAGCGAAACCGGATGTCGTGGATGTGAACGCAGGCGGCGGAGGCTCAACGAGGCGGAGGCGCCGCGGATGCCGCTGCCATCGAGGCCCTCTGCGGCCGGAACGACGTCTTGGACATGAACCAGGCGGCGAGCTCGACTCGGCGAGGCAGGATGCGCTCGATCGGCCTCCCTCTGCGGCGGAGCAGACGTCTGGACTTGAACCAGGCGGCGGAGGCTCGACTCGGCAGGGGCGCGGATGCCGCTGCCATTGAGGCCCTCCTGCGGCGGAACCGGACGTGCAGGCGCTGCGCTCCGCTTGAAAAAGTAGCTAGAGGCCGAGGACAACCACGGTGCGGAGACACACGGCAGCGGCGGCTGGTTGCGCCCGGCAGCCAAAACAGCAGGCCGTCTCTTTCCATGATGTCGGATTTGGGTTTTGCGCAGACCCTCTGAGGTTCGAACTCTAGGGTGCATGTGGAATCTCACCCCTACCTACCGCACCTCGTTGCCTCGCTAGGATCTAAACTACCAAAGAACAACATAAAGAGCATAAGGTTTATCTGGTTGGGCCACCATTGTGGTGTAACACCCTACTCCGGTCGTGGTGTGGTGGATTGCCTCTTGGGCTGATGATGAACAATACAAGGAAGAACAGCCTCGCGAGTGCATTCTTGGCGGTGCGATGAACTGCTAGGGGAGTTCATCGCTCTCTCTCTCTATATATATATATATCTCTCTCGATTGCTTGATCTCTAGCTCATCCTCGATTCCAGATCACGGATCTGTGGGTGTCTAGTCCTATTTATAGGCAAGGCCATGGGCCTCTTCCCAAATCTTGGCGGGAAGAGGCGCAACAATTGCCCATTTGAAGGGAACATCTAGTACACTTATCTGACTAAAGTTGGTCCTCGCTTTGTCAAAGGCTCTAGTGGTGGCCTTGGCTTGGGCTCCACGATGACTTCCTTCCTGCCGTTCGCGGCGGTCTTGGTCTTATTGCGAAGCAGGTGCCTTTGCTTGATGCTCTCGCTGCGCTTGCCCCCTTGCACCAAAGAGAAATGGGGACACTCAGCGGGCTGGCGCCCGCCTAAGCGCCCTTGGTGCGTCATGGCTTGCGTCATGGGCACCTCGTGAGTACCCGCCTTGATCTCTCCGCCTCCTCGTGAGCCAGACTGATGAGGCCGTGCACGAGAAACTTCTGTCGTCCGCCCCATGAGGCAGGCCCTCGCAAGGGTCTTGAGATTGTCTTGATGAAGATGGGCGTCTTGGGCCACCCCTTGAAGCCACGCCGCGAGGCGCGGTCGAGCAAGTCTGGGTACCCCGTTCCCGAGCATGACAGTAGCCCAGACCCAAGGGCGCTGGACTTGGCTGGCGAGAGAAGCGAAGGGCAAGTGCGAGCGCCGTGGGCCCTAACAGCCTGCGACCTTAGGCGCCAGCGTGGCGGTTGATTGGACATGGGCTTCTCCACTTCCCACGGCGCCTCGACAAGCTGCATGAATTGACAAGTCCTGCATGCAAGCGGGTCATGATTACACGTAGTCGTGGAGGTCGACGGTTGGCCTTCCCGGCTATAAATGCGGAATGGCGCATGCCCTTCAGCCCATCTCTTCTTGCTTCTCCTTCTTCTCCATGGCTCCGTTGAAGAGGTTCTCGGCGCGGAGAAAGGAAGGCCCGCCGGTGAACTGACTCTTCCCGGCCAAGCGGTCGAGCCATCCTACGCCAAGCACCTGTGGCTCCCGTGGCGGCTCCCAGCGGCCATGGAAGCGATCTCTGCTGGCGGCAGGCGTCGGGCCGTTGATCCGAGCGGCGCTCTGCCGCGCGACCCGCTAAACCCGCTTTCGCTCGGCGGAGGTGCTGCGGAGTTTGTCGTGTGGTCGGTGGAGCCGACCAGCACCAGCTCCGGCTTCCACTTCTTCTTAGGTGAACTTCGGCGGCGCCCAGGCGACCTTTGGCTCGGTCGGACGGTTCTTTGCAGCGGGCCTCACAGACTTATTTGGAAGTCTCCGCGGCGAGTGTGTCCACGACCCTTGGTGGCAAATGTTTGCCAGCAGCGTAAGTGCGAGCGGCGGTGCACCTGCACTTCAAGTTCGATGGCGATGCCACCCTCTCGTGAGGGTGTTGGGGAAAGATAGTCGCTGCGCTGGGTGCTGCCCGGGGCGGCGACCGCGGCTATGAGCCTAGCCCGGCGGCGATGAAGATGGCAGCAGCGTGATCGGCGGCTTTTCGGGGTTCGTCGAGCTTTGGCGTCTCTTCTTCCGGACAGCGGCTCCTCCGTGATGGCGCGACCAGCCCCCGCGCCGCCGCGCCCGCCTAGAGGGAGGTAGCGGGTCTGCCCGCCATCGCGCCTCGATGAAGCGCGAGAGGGAGTCCGCCTGAGCTCCAGAGGCGGTCCGAGCTCTCATCGCGAGTTGGTGTCGGACGAGTCACGCCTGTTTTGTTCTTTTCCTTTTCCCGCGCAAGGAGACAGTAGTGTAGGCGGGGGTGTCGGTGTCAAAACCGGCGGATCTCGGGTAGGGGGTCCCGAACTGTGCGTCTAGGCGGATGGTAACAGGAGACAAGGAACACGATGTTTTTACCCAGGTTTGGGCCCTCTCGATGGAGGTGATACCCTACTCCTGCTTGATTAATATTGATGATATGGGTAGTATAAGAGTAGATCTGCCACGAGATCAGAGAGGCTAGACCCTAGAAGCTAGCCTATGGTATGATTGTTGTCTCTATATCGACTAGCTTGACCTCGGTTTATATAATGCACGAGGCCTAGGATAACAAGAGTCCTAAGCCGAATCGCCGGTGGGGAGAGTCCTTGTCTTGATCGCCAAGTCTTGTGGAATCTTCCTTGTATCGGCAAGTTGTCCGGACTAGCCCATGAGAATCTGACCATGGGGATCCTCGGCCCAATCAACTGATCGGGAGCGGCGTGGTGAGTACCCCTAGTCCGGGACACCGTCGATAGCCCTTGAACCGGTCTTCAAGTTTGGGGCGCTCCTCGATTCTTCGAACTGTTCTTCATCTTGATCGTCGGTCTTGAAAACTGGTTCAACAAATCTTCTCATCTTTGATCTTGAGGATCGCGAAATGCATTCAACGAGTTTACACATCGGGTATCGAGGAGCCCTTTAAGTTTCCGGCCTTTATCAATGCCTTGTTATTTTATGCCACACCTCGGGTTTGAAGTTGTTCCGGCGGCAGCGTCCTCTGCGTCCGAGCTCCAGCGCGGACTGCATTGAGTATCTTTGCAGCGAGCACCAATGCGGACTGCTTCCAGCTCTAATACCGGACTATGTATCCGAGCTCCAACGCCGGACTGTATCCGAGCTCCAACGCGGACTATGTATCCGAGCTCCAACGCCGGACTGTATCCGAGGTGTCATAAATCACCTTGGTTCAAAGAAGTTTGAAGGAGTTTAGCCGAGCTTAATGCGGAAATGCCCTCTATGGAGCCAGCCACTAGCGCCCGAGCTTTATGCGGACTGCTTCGGTGGTGCACCACCCGAATGTGGGCCAATTTTGTCAATATTTTGATTGGTGCAATTTATTCTCTGCCGAGATACATAGCGAGTAGCCCACAAGGTGTGTATCGGTCTAAAACCGAGATGCACATGAAGGATGACATAAAACCGCTGATCCCCATAGCCTTTGAGACTCGGGTTGATTTGCAAAATCGGTCCGAGGATCAAGTCCTAACTTCGACAAAATACTTGGGACACAAAAAGCGGCGTGCTCAGTCCTCGAGACTCGGGTTGGGTGCGGCCGACCAACTGAGGATCAAAATCTCCTCGAGCTGTATTGCACTTAAAATTTTACGCATAGAACGGCAATGCAGTAGCACCGAGACACTGGTCGGGTGGCAACACCGGATCGAGGATTGATGTGCTTTAATATTTGTAAATAATAAGCCCGAAGCCCAGTAGCCCCGAGCCTTAATGTGGGCATGGGTGGCGAATTAAGGATCGATATCCATAGTAAAATCACAAATTATGTGTAATGAGTCAATGTATCCAAGTACTTTCGTCATTAATGCTCGGATCCGCATTGTACAAAACTTTGTTGACCGACCATCGGCTTCCACCTCCTCGGCCAATAGCGAGGAGTGTTTATCTACTTTATAAAGCCTTTATGAGGGCAAATATTTACAACAAACAAGGCAATCTGGCCATACGGTTTTATAAACAAAGATGCAGCGAGAGATATGTTATATTACTGTTTAACGGAAGAAATGTCTTCAAAGAAAATAGTCCGCTATCGGTTCCTTTCTTTGGGTTGTCATGCTAAGCATGATCATGAAACCTCAGCTCAATGTAAGAGCAAAATATTGAGGATTTAGTTTGGGAGGCGATTACTAGCCCCGGTAGTGTTCGTCGACAGATCGAGGTCAAGCGGAAACACTTGACCAATTTTATGAATGGCCGTCATTTAATATAGTCATCGGATCGCTGACCAGTTTACACCTATTGTGACAGTCAGTTTTGGCTTTCTCCTTTGAGGTGCTTGACCATGCGAGCTGGAAGCACAATCGCGATGGTTCTCCTTTGCACACCTAGCGAACAAAGCGGAACATAGGAGGCAAAGCGGGGCAGGCAACCCAACTATTGACCGAAGACACAATTGAAACTGATGCATATATAGCAATATCCGAGAATGTTTTGCGAATCTCTAAAGGTGTCGGCGTTGCCTGCGAGACTTGTGCTGAAAACACACAAATAGTTTAAAAGTGCCAAAAGCTTGGAAAACCAAAAAGCGTCGGTAAAAACATGGCGTCGAACAAGATCAAGTGTTGGTGCCAATCCGAAAATTGGACTTTAGAAAAAAAAGTGCTTCTGCCGTGCTTTAACATGACACATCCTATCTCAAGACTTCAAGCGGGTCAGCCTACGGCTTCAGTCTCCCATCCCGAAGGAGGAGTACTTCTCATTAGGCCAGTTTAGAAAACTAAACTCTAGCGGTTTTGAGAGAGAAATTAGGCTCCTCGGCTAGTGACCGCACACTCGTGTCGAGAAAAGGAGTGATAAATAATAATAAAAACTCTGCAGCGACTAAGAAGAAAAACACTTATTATAAAAGCGGCTCAAATAAACATAAGAGCCCCCAAGTGACTTAGGTAAAGAATGATTGTATGTGCGAAGTACTTATATCATATCTATGTTCAACGAACTTTAAAGCGTCTTAACCGACCGTCGGCTTCTCCCTCTTGGTCGAGGACGAAAAGTGTTATATACTCCATCATCGAGAATATCGGCGGTGTTTCCAATAACCAGGCAATCAGGTCATAAGGCATAACGGACAAAGCGCTCGGGAACTTATGCTATATTACTAATAAAGTGTAAGAAGCATCTTGAAGAAAATAGTACCCCCACGATACCTTTCTTGGTGCTCATTGTTAATATGAGACTTGTGCAATAGATTTTTGTACTCATGAGTTCCGTTGTGTGCCGACCATTATTGAAAACAGTAAGGCGCTAGCTTCGGCTTCACCAGTCGAGGTCCGGCTCGGGTGACCCGATCGTGACAATCGCAGAGGTGCTCCTTTACTCCCTAGCTGAACAATCGGGAGCGTAGGGGTAAGCAGGAGCGAGGCAACCCAGCTTGCAAATCGCTTAAGTCAATATGGTGCATATTGTGGCGTAATACGAACAAGGAATGAAGCCGTACAAGTATAATCATATGCAAGAGGAAAAGCTTCATGAAGGAAGCCCCAAATGAATTGGGTATTTGAATTTATCGTCACAAACAAAGTTTGGACAAGGAAATTTTACAAGCAATTTTTTCCAAAAAGTATAATGCTTGGTCGAACCGAACACAAGTTAGAAATTAAAGCTTTGAGCATGAAAGCGACTTAGCTGGTTAATGTGTTCGGTATTGATGGCCATGGTCCGAGCTTGATCTGGGACAAGGTTCCATCCCCAAGCCGGTCGAGGTGGCGGAGGCGGAGAGCTCGACACGCCCGAAGTGGTGACATAGCTCGGTCAATGCAGACCCGGCGAGTGGCCTTGAAGTCCCGGATCATTTTCTGTGCACAAAAATGGTGCAAACCGGAGATAATAGTAATAATGATAATTAAAAAAAAATCGTTGCATAATAAATAATTTATGCAAAGTGAGTAATAAAAGAAATATGGCCTGGCGCCGAAGTCAATGTCGATGCAGGTCATCGGTGTAATGCAATAAAGGCGTGGCAAAGCCTGGATTCACAGGTCGGTCCGAGTTCCGGATGCGGCGTTCGCCGGACTATGTACGGAAACTGACCGAACCATCATGCGACCGTCGATAATGCGGCCACCATTTGATAGACCTGTGTACATATGATGGACAAACCAAAGTAATAATTCCTTGGGAAAAATGAACCCAAACAAGCAAAAAATACTGGGATTAATAGCACCTGGTTTATTTGTTGTAGCAATCCGAAGGAAGGTGATTCCCAAAATTGGGACTCGATCCGCGCACCCATTGCACGATGGGCGATAAAGCAGCGGCATGGCAATCTTTGGCGAAGGTTGGCTCGCCGAGGCAAAGCCCTCGGTCCAGCTAACGTGGCCGGAGCTGGTCGGCTAGCGGCGCTGAAGCGTCGGAGTAGGTTGATGAAGAGATGGCGAAGCCCCCGGTCTAGCCGAGATGTCGAAGTAGGTTGGCGTGATGGACACCAGCTTGAAGAAGCAATAGTGCGGCCCTGCCGATGCAGGTCGTGGCGTGGTCGATGCCGGCTTGATTAAGCGACCATGTGGCGATGCGGTATGCCCGCTCCGTGTAATCCGTGGGGCGGCGATGTTGGTGATGATTTATCGCCGCGATGCGGACTCTTGTTCGGCTTGCGAGATGATGATCCGAAGAAGTTGAGCTCGGCTCAACAAAGTGACGACGTGTCTAGCGTGGGGTCGGCAGCCATGGAGCAATATTGCGGACTGGTTTGACACCAGCATGATATTGAAGATAGTGGGATGTGTTGGAAACAAAACACAACACCCCATACAAAACTTCCTTCAAAAGGATGTCGAAATCCCGTTCATAAAAAGGCGAACTCGGGTCGGATTCGTTTCGCGCAGAAAACAGATCCGAAAAGTGATGCACTAATCGGAAGGTTCCGGAGTTTGGGCGGTCGGATCGAGCTGAAATTTTGAGGGTGGTAGATATAGGAATTCCGCAGCCGATCAGCGGTTGGATCTTCAAAGGAAGTCCGAGCTAGAAGCTGGACACCACGCCCTAAACTCGTCCAGATTCTCGTCCAGATTCAATGCGGCTCCGGTATATCGGAGATTGCGGAGATTCCTCCATCGGAACTCGTGAAATTTTCCAGGGTTGTTGTAGACTCAATTCCGCACAATTCCACGAAGCATCGTTAAAGCGGCGCTTGAGGAGGCTGTGGCGGCGGACACAACTCCGCTGTCGAGGAAAAAGCGATCTGATCGCCAGAGGGCAATGTTGGCGTTGAGTCCCGGGCTCCTGGATGATTCCTCCATGATCTTGATAGAGATCGGAGTTGATGTTGATGAAGGCCCTCATCCGAACATGACGATCGGAGATAGGCGCAGTCCTTGGTCGAACCAAGGTGACCGGTCGAGCTGGTGAGCGAAGATGCGAAGTCGCGATTGATCTGCGAGCGAGCCATCGACCTTTTGCCGAACACACGGCGGAACTCTCAATGAAAGCACCAATGTCGTGTCAAAACCGGCGGATCTCGGGTAGGGGTCCCGAACTGTGCGTCTAGGCGGATGGTAACGGAGACAAGGGACACGATGTTTTACCAGGTTGGGCCCTCTCGATGGAGGTAATACCCTACTCTGCTTGATTAATATTGATGATATGGGTAGTACAAGAGTAGATCTACCACGAGATTAGAGAGGCTAAACCCTAGAAGCTAGCCTATGGTATGATTGTTGTCTCTATATCGACTAGCCCGGCCTCGCTTTATATAATGCACGGAGGCCTAGGATAACAAAGTCCTAGCCAAATCGCCCGGTGGGGAGAGTCCTTGTCTTGATCGCCAAGTCTTGTGGAATCTTCCTTGTATCACGGCAACTGTCGGACTGGCCCATGAATATCTGACCATGGGGATCCTCGGCCCAATCAAGCGATCGGGAGGCGGCGTGGTGAGTACCCCTATTCGAGGACACCGTCGAAGGCGTGCTTGGACTAATCTTTGTTAATTATCATCTTGTTTCCGCTATTCACGGCATTATGTTTTTGTGCCCACGCTGTAGCGTAGAAATTACTTAGCTCGGGGGGCTGTCATGGCCTTTGCTTCCCGAGGCGAGGCCTCGTCGAGCAGCTTCATGTCACCGCAAGGTTAGTGCGGAGAGGTAGCTCTCGGCCTCGGTATGGAGGCGACCAACCCAGTCTCTGTGTTCATGTCGCGGTGCCCGTTGGGCGCAGATTTGGAGGGTGCTCTGTAGTGGACCGGGTAGGGAAGCCTCAAGCGATAAGGCAGACAACACTTGCGAGGGTGCCCCGCTGCTCCCTCACGAGACTTGCGAGAGAAATCGGCGGGGAGGCGAAAAAGGCAAAGAGTCACAAGCCAAAGGCAGCAACAACTTCAATAAAACTTCAAATGGGAATGAACAAGCCAAGCTGCGAAAGCAAATGAGAAAAGCGCGTCCGGCACATAATCTGGTCTTGACGTCTTCTCACCGGTAGCGGAGCTAAGTGCTGCTCTTGGGTGTGGGAGGGCCCCGGGGCTGAGGCCGGCACTCCTGAGACTCCGGGGCGTGTACAGCCCCAACTCATTATTACGTGAGAGTGTCACAGGCGGCAAGCTTCACGAGCACTGGCCTTCTTCACGAGCTCTGGGCCTTTCTCGAAAAAATAAACTTCACTGGCGTTTGCCTTCTTCATAAACCTTTGGGTCTTCGTAGATAGATAAGCTTCACGGGCATTGGCCCTCTTCACGAGCTCGGGCCTTTTTCCAAAAGCATGGCGCTTCACGGGCATTCGCCTTCTTCACGAGCACGGGCCTTTTTCCAAAAACGCAGCGTTTCCACAGGCATTCGCCTTCTTCACGAGCCTTGGGCCTTTTTCCAAAAGCATGGCGCTTCACGGGCATTCGCCTTCTTCACGAGCACCGGGCCTTTTCCAAAGCATGGCGCTTCACATGCGTCGCCTTCTTCACGGCACGGGCCTTTTTCCAAAGCATGGCGCTTCGGGCATTCGCCTTCTTCACGAGCTCTGGGCCTTTTAGGGGTAAAACCTCCTTAGGTGCTTTGGATGTTCCATGCATTACGGACGGGCACCCCTCCCAGTCTCAAGCGCGGGCGGGCACAGAAACATGAACAACCTTGAGCGGGCCCTCCACATGGGGAGAGCTTATGCGATCCCTCCACAGAGAGAACCCGCCTGAGCACGAGGTCCCCTACCTCAAGAGTTCTGCGGCAGATGTTGCGGCAGTGGTATCGTCGCAGTGCTTGTTGGTACCTCGCGGCTCGTAGCGCGGCTTCCCGACGATGCTCCTCCCCCAGCACGAGGTCTGTCCCCCGCATGGCATCCTGCTGCGCCTCGTCGAACGTCAGGACCCGTGCGGAACGACGTCTGACCTCGTGAGGGAGGACTGCTTCAGCTCCATAGACCAGGAAGAACGGAGTCTCGCCAGTCGGCTTGGTCGCGGCTGTGCGGATGGACCACAATATGGACTGAAGCTCATCGTACCAGCCTCTGCCGCAGGCCTCCAGCTTCTTCTTGAATGTCCTGGTTTTGAGGCCCCTCAGGACCTCCGCATTGGCTCGCTCGGCCTGACCGTTGCTCCGCGGGTGTGCTACCGAGGCGTAGCATATGTGTGTCCCAAGGTTAGCACAATATGTTTTGAAGAGGTTACTGGTGAACTGCGAACCGTTGTCGGTGATGATGCGGTTCGGAACCCCTAACCGGCTCACGATGCCCTTGATGAACTTGACCGCAGAACCTGTGGGGATGGTGCGGACGGCTTCCACTTCAGCCCACTTGGTGAACTTGTCCACGGCGACGTAGAGGTAGCGATAGCCCCCTGGCGCCCAAGGAAACGGGCCCAGGATATCCAGCTCCCAGACTGCGAATGGCCACGAGAGGGATATAGTTTGCAGACCTCCCGCCGGCTGATGGATCTGCTTGGCATGGAATTGGCAGGCCTCGCAAGCCTTCACCAGTTCGACGGCGTCATTGGCGCGATGGGCCAATAGAACCCGCTGCGGGCATGCCTTTAGCGAGGTCGCGATGATGAATGATGCCCCAGTCTCCACCGTGTATATCGCAGCCAGTTCCTTCCTTGCTCCACAGAGATGCGGCGTAAGGACACATCATTTGGTCGCTTCGAAGAGAGCTCTCCATCCCTAATGCGGTATGTTGTGGCTTGCTGCGCCCTGCTCCGCTTCCTCCTCCTTCTTGGCAAGGTCCCTTGCGTCGGGTAGCTCGGAGCTCTGTGATCCAGCACCCCTCCTGAGGCTCCAGCGTCAAGCAGTAGCGCTCCTTAGGCGGACCCTGAGGCAGGGGCTCCTGAGGCTGGTGGCTGGGGAGCTCCTCGAGCTGCACCATGCTTGACAGCGATGGCGTGGCGAGGGCTTGGAGCTCGCTCCATGAGCGCCGAGCTCTGAGGTAGCCGCTGGATGCCCGTTTGGCGATGTCGTCGGCCTCTTGATTGGTGCCACAGGGCACATGCTGCAACTCCGGCCCCAGGCTGCTTCTCCATCCTGCTGACCTCTGCAGGTAGGCTTCCATTGCTCATCCCTCGGCTCGTATACCTTGTTGGAGAAGTTGGCGAGGTTGTGAATCACCCTTGATGGTAGGCGCTTCACTCCTAGGGCAGCTGCGGCCTTGAGGCCTGCTATCGAGCCTTCATATTCTGCTATGTTGTTGGAGACCTTTTCTCTGTGCTAGAAAGCAGGCTGCGCAGTAGTAGAGCTTGTCTTGAGTAGGAGATATAAGCCTGCTCCAGCCCAGCGCCCGTGCGGAAGCGCCCGTCGAAGTACATGACCCAATCGTCCGGCGCCTCGCTTCCGGGGAGAGGATCGATCCTCATCAGCCTTGAGGCCGGCGCCTCCGTCTATTCGCCCGCGAAATCCGCCAATCGGCCCCTTGATGACTCTGGTTGTGCTGAATTCGAGCTGAAAGCGCTTGCGGTTTAATGTTCCTCGGCAACTCTTCCGGCTGAGTTGGGGCTCTGAGCACCCTTTCCAAAGTGCGCTGAGACAACCTTGATGGGGTGGCCACGAAAATAATGCCGCAGACTGCGCGAGGCCACCAATAGCGGAGAGGAGTTTACGAGGCATGGGGTACGCGCCCTCGCGTCCCGCAACAACTTGTCTTGACGAAATACAGGGGTGTTCAGCGAGGTTGGGAGTCTTTGGTGTCGATGGCGCCCTCCGAGACCGTGGCGCCTCACGAGGCAGTGGAGCCTCCGGGCTGGTCGCCCGGGGAGGTCTCTGTCCAGTCGTTTCCCATGGCGGTGATCCTTCTCGGCTGTGGTAGTGGTCTCTGTGAGTCTTCCTTGATCCTGCTTTGCCTTGACCGGGCAGCTGCCGCGGCTTTGGTCGGCAGCTCCTCCTAACGCCACCGAGGCTGCCTGGCGGAGTAGGGAGTGGCTGTGAGGTAGAGCACCGGGGGTTCTTGGGCGGGGGCCACCATTACGGAGGGCTGGTTAGGTACCTCTTGAGATCTTGGAGCAGCCTTGTCGGCCTCTTCATTCCATTCAAGGGCCCCTTTTTCTTCATCAATTTGGAAGAAAGGCGCTCGCTCCCCCAACTTGGAGATGAAGCGTCCTAGTGCGGTCACACACCCAGTGAGCTTCGCATTTCTCACGAGGGTCTTTGGCGGGCTCATGTCCTCGACCGCCTTGACCTTTTCAGGTTAGCCTCGATGCCTCGGTGGGACACGAGAAGCCCAAAGCTTGCCGGGGACCCCAAACACACACTTCTCGGGTTGAGCGCAGGTTCACTGCGTTGAGGCTCATGAAGGTTTCCTCCGAGTCTTATGTCGGGGTTACGGCTTCCGAGACTTCACCACTATGTCATCAACGTAAGCCTCAACATTCTTCCCGAGCTGCGGGCCCAAGGTGATGTGCATCAGCCTTTGAAAGGTCGCCCCTGCGTTGCGCAGCCGAGCGGCATGCATGTGTGCAGTACACCCCTGCAGGGGTCGGAAAGCCGTTTTTCCACGTCTTCTACCGCCATCTTGATCTGGTGATACCGGAGAAGGCATCCAAGAAACACGGCAGGTCGCTTTTCGGCGGTGGAATCGGCGATCGATCGTCTGAGGGGCGGGAATGGATCTGTGGGCAGGCTTTGTTGAGGTTGGTGAAGTCAACACACATACGTTCCTTCCCCTTTCTTTGGCATGACAACGGGTTAGCCAACCAATGCTGGGTGTCGGACCTCGCGAATGACCCTGCAGCTTCGGTTTGCGGGTCTCTTAGATGATAAAGCCTGCTTTTCGGTGGACCGCCCGTCTCGCTCTCTCCTTCCACAGGCGTCGTTGGGGCACGTTGAGGTGATGCTCGATTACGCCTCTAGGGATCCCGCCAGTGATCAGGCTCCCATGCGAATACCTTCTTGTTGTGCGAGGAACTTGACCAGGGCCTCCCCCTGCTCGGGCTCGAGATTGGCGCCTATGGTGAAGGTGGCGTTAGTGGATCCGTCCTCGTTGAACTGTATCTGCTTGGTTTCTGTCTTGTCCTGGGTGAACAGCTGCTTCCTCTTGGCCGGCGCAGCCCCCTTGGGCTCAGGGGCGTCTGAGTCAGCGGGCTGTGCCGACGCCGCCATCTTGAAGACGAGCTTGAGCACTTGCAACGCATCCCCGGTGTCTCCGGACACGGTGAGGATGCCGTTGCTCCTGGGCATCTTCATGAGGTTGTACGCTGGGTGAGTTGCGGCCATGAATCGGGCTAGTGCGGAAGTTTTCGTAGGTGCCGAAGGTTACCGGGAGACGGATCTGCCCCAGAGAGCTGGATGAACCGCGCCTGACGCCCAAGAAGGGCCGGCTGGGCTGACGCCGCTCCGGCGGTATGTGGAGGAGGCTGAAGGCTTCAAGCGAAAGCATCTTTGAGGCCAGCGCTGCCGTCGGTGAGTCTGGTGGCGGCCACACGGCAGATGGTGGGGGTGCGAGCATTGGGAGCGCGCCGAAAGCAGGCTGAGTTAGTGGGGTGGTCCTCGAGCTGAAGGCCACATCGGCCTTGGCGCCCGACCGACACAGGAGCCCCTGGCATGCGAAGGCAGCGCCCGATCAGCGGGACGAATGGCAGCGTGGCGGCTGAAGGTGGCGCTGCGAGCCGCCAGGGAGAGCTGCGACGACCGAGGCGCCGGCGCTTACATCTTGGGCGAGAAGAGGTTGCGCAACTCCTCCCAAGAGGCCACGGAAGCCGCTCGCAGGTGGAGTAGCCACATGCGCGGGGCGTCGGTGAGGGCCATGGGGAGCCAGTTGGCCATGACCCTGTCGTCACCCTTTGCTTCGAGGACGGACTCCTCGTACGCCAGCAGGAAGGCCAGTTGATCAGTCGTGTCGTTGTAATGCGGTGGCATCTCCGGCTTGAACTTGTTCGGCCACTGCGTCTGTCGCAAGGCTGGGGCCAAGGCTCGGAGCCCCCTGGCCCCCGCGCTGGCGCCGGTGGCCGTAGTGGGCGGCGCACTGCTCATCGTAGGGCGAGTCACGATGTCGGCGGAGAGCAGGTCTGCGGAAGGAAACTCCGGCGCACCCTACAGTGGCGCCAAATGTCGGTTCGGGTTCGGCGGACCCTCTGGGTTCGAACTACTGGGGTGCGCGGAGATCTCACCCCTACCTACTGCGCCTCGTCGCCTCGCTAGAGATCTAAACTACCAAAAGAACAACATAAGAGGCGCAAGGTTTATCTTGGTTGGGCCACCATTATGGTGTAACACCCTACTCAAGTGTGTGATGTGGTGGATTGCCTCTTGGGCTGATGATGAACAATACAAGGAAGAACAGCCTCGCGAGTGCATTCTTGGCGGTCGATGAACTGCTAGGGGGAGTTGATCGCGCTCTCTCTCTCTCTCTCTCGATTGCTTGATCTCTAGCTCTGTCCTCGATTCCGGATCCTGGATCCTGTGGGTGGCTAGTCCTATTTATAGGCAAGGCCACAGGCCTCTTCCCAAATATTGGCGGGAAGGCGCCAACAATTAGCCATTTGAAGGGAACATCTAGTACACTTATCGACTAAAGGTGGTCCTCGCTTTGTCAAAGGCTCTTGTGGTGGCCTTGGCTTGGGCTCCACGATGACTTCCTTCCTGCCGTTCACGGCAGTCTTGGTCTTGTTGCACGAAAGCAGGTGCCTTTGCTTGATGCTCTTGCTGCGCTTGCCCCTTTTCACCAAAGAGGAAATGAGGACACCGTGGCTGGCGCCCGCTGGCGCCCTTGGTCGTCATGGCTTGTGTCATGGGCACCTCGTGAGTACCCGCCTTGATCTCTCCGCTTCCTCGCGAGCCAGCTGGCGAGGCCGTGCACGAGGAAGCTTCACTGTCATCCGCCCATGAATCTCATCCCCTGCGAGGTCTTGAGCTTGTCTTGATGAAGATGGGCGTCTTGGGCCACCCCTTGAACCCACGCCGGAGGCAGCAGGCGAGCAAGTCTGGGTACCCCCGTTCCCAGAACGCCGACAGCGAGCAGTGATAGTTTTCTTTATGTTGTTGTTTTTATGGATATTTTGCTGTGTAAAAACATACCGTACTATATTTGTTATGCAAGTTGCCTGACTTGGGTTAGTCTACCACTTCAGGCGGTTGGATGAATATCCTACGTCTCCTAACCCTTCTTTCCTTCTTCCTCGCCTCTTCTTCTTCCCCAACAGACCACCGCACGGGCCTTACGGATACTCCCCAACATGCGGTTGGATAAACATACTCTATGAACGAAAATTATGTGTCAGCGATAGGATGGATGAGTTTGGTTTGTTCACTTGCGACGGCACATGTCGATGAGGGTCGTTCCTTGGTTGGGTTTGCGGCGTGCGAGAGCAAGCGTGTGAGGTGCGGTGCGACCATGCGGCATGCAGGAGCGACCGTGTGAGGTGCGGTGCGACCATGACAGCCGTCGCGCAAGTGTACCTCCTTCTCATTTTGAAAACTTTAGGCAAGCTTGGCAAAATGTGTGGCGAAGTTTGGCAATGCAAGGCCTAGACCCAAACAGGATAAATGCGTGCGTACTAGGAGTACTAGTGTTAAAAAGAAAGGCGGGGTTTTCCTTCGCGGGATTTAATCGATACAAATCCTCGTTTCACGTGTCAATTAATGCGTATTTTTTCGGAAGACCAAAGAGCTAACCATCTCACTCCTCATCGCTTGATTAATGCAGCACCATGCAAACCAACCTTCTCACTTCCGCATGCCTGCAGGGGATATTAATGTCCTTGGTTGCTAACCCCATCAATTTTGCCTCGATTAGTGTTAGTGGCCCTTTGGAAATTGTAATTTTGATAATACTAGCCTTGTGTACAAAAAAATGGAGGTAGTAACTATATTTGACTTCCTTCCCCATTGCGGTGACATCGATGATTTTTTTATGTGGTTTGGTGAAGTGCGTTTGACGGAGAACACCATTGAGGGAGACCACGGTAAGTTGTTACGCAAGTGCGCTTTGCAAGCCGAGACAACCGCCTTATTTGCATCCGGAAGTCCTTTACTAGTACTACTACTAGGAGTACTAGTGCGGTGAATGGTTTCTTGAAGAAGGCGATGGAGAAGCGGAGTCGTGAAGAGTGAAATGATGGTTGCCGTCCGTGCTTTGTGATTTGCGCCTCAACGCTTTGTGATTTGTGATAGAAGGGACAGGGAGTAGACTCTGTGGTCTATCTTGTACTACATGCGTCCAAGCATGGGAGAAAGAGGAGAGCGTTGCATTTTCTATTCCTTCAATCAATCAATCAGGGAGGCTTGGTTCCATCTTTTTGGCTTTGGCAACACCGTCCACAATGGTTCCCACGATGCCAAAAGCTATTTTCACATTTGGCTACACATTGTGGATGCCCTTAACCGTACCACTTGGTTTTGCTCCTGTGTGCTATCTATACAAATCTCAATTATATTGATCTAAAAAATTATAGAATCAAGATTAGTAAAAAGAGGTGATTTTGCCGCGCGGATGGCGGTTTTCTAACATGTGGTCCCACGTGTCAGTGCTTTACCAAGCCGATCCGCGTCCCACATGAGGCAGAACAACGACAGAAGCAACACGTGGTTAAGTTGAAGAAGATGAGGGTGAAGCGGATTCAACAACGAGTGAAATGATGGTTGCTTCGTCCCTCCAACTTCGTTTTTTAGCATTATTACTTCGTCCCTCCAACTTAACTGCGGGAAAGATGTAGCTTTGTGATTTGACGCCTCATTGCTCATTACTACATGGCGCCATGGTAGGGTGCTTCACCCGGCTGCTACTGCTGTATTCGGTATGGCACGTGGACCGGTAGCTTGATGTCCCACATGTCGGTGAAAGGGACTAGAATATTTATGAAAGCGGCGCTCCAATCTTCTGACGGAGGAGGTAGGCGACACTGTGACCTAGTGATCATCACTTGTCTTGTATAGTACTAGATTTTTCTTTGTTTCATACGATCCATCGATACAAACCCGATTAAGCAGGAAAGGCGGGATTTTTCCTTGCGGTGATAATCTTGGCCATACATTTCAAAGGCAGTTTTAATGTATGCAAACTGAATAATTATAAGTAACAATATGATATCCATTATTGAGAAATCATTAGCGGTAGCTGCTCGATTAATTTGGTGAGTAGGGATTAATAGGCTAATCGGCAAGTTAATCGGCCATTTAATCAATTAATCGGATGATTTATCGGTTTATCGGCTACTCGGTGACCTGCGGTAGGGATTAATCGGCAAGTTAAGCTGTTAATCGGATGAATTCTTGAACAGGATGATATCTAGTAAAACTAAAACACATATGATTTATTGTGTTAGAGTGTAGTAGTAGTCTTGTATTGCATAGTTGTTAGATGTAACATGCGAGCGTGTAGAGATGTAGTTTTGGAGGGCCTACAGAGAAAAGCGTAATCGGTCACGAACTTAGAATAAGCTGATTACGGTCACTATATACATTTTGCGGTGATTATCGGTCACTTGCTCACGATTCAGCATCGGATTGCACTCTGTTGACCGGCCAAATAGTCTGCGTGGCGCCATGTTGACTAGTTAAATTGACCACGTTCCTTGTGGGTCCCACTGTCGATTCGCATAGGAAAAGGTCGAGATAAACACAAATTTACGCGGTAGCGACAAGGCTCCAACCCGTGCGCGGGAATCACCTGGTTGTGTATGTATGCATCGGGGCACGATGTGTGCGCATGCGTGTAGGTTGAGCACTTGGCGTGATTGTGTGTGTTGGTCGTGTGGTGTCTTGGTGTGTGCATGCATGCGTGCGTGTGTGCGTGTGAGTGTTGCGTGCGTGCGTGGCTGCGTGTGTGCGTGTGAGTGTTGCGTGCGTGCGTGGGTGCATGTGTTTGTGTGAGTGTTGCGTGGATGTTGTTCGTGCATGCGCGCGTGTGTGTATAATCACCACACCAGCTCTGTGTGTTAAAGCAGACGGCTCGACATACCAATACAAGGCCACCTTGTCCGTTGTGCCCTTGGTCATGACTTGAACCACCGTCAAAATATTTTTTTGTCGTTTGTTTTCATTCTTACTAGCAAGATGCCCGTCGTTGCACGTAACATCAAGATGCATTTGTATGACTTGTTTATCTTGTGAGAGAAAAGGATGAGCGAGGAAGGCCTTATTTGCAAATGTGGAGAGGTGTGTGGGTACCTTTTGCAAAATTGCCATAGTTTCTTTCCTATCCGTCGGATATAAATCGGACGGCCTATATTGCAGGATGGCAGGCACACCATCATCACCAACTCTGTTTTTTATAAGAGTGTATTTTATGTATTTTATAAGAGTGTAGATGTAGAGTAGATACAAAGTCGGCGGTGGGCACGATGGTAGTGAGATAATGTGATGCAACACTAGAGGTGCCACGTGGGCGTTTAAGCTGGTCAACTAGTCATGTCATGAGCAAATACTGAGTTATGCGGTGAGCCGTGATGTATAATAACCACTAAGCGTAAGCGGTGACCGTAATGAGTGGATTATGAAGTCCAATGTGTATCGTGCTTTCTCTTCAAATACAATGATCGTCATTGCATATATCGCGAGAGAAAGATGAAACAGCGTGAATTTTCTCGGGGCTTACTTTTAGAGGACCTAGAGATAGTTTTGTGTGCATACGTGAAAGGCGTCGAGGGGGGGTGTATGCAATGGAGAGAGATGCTCTTCTTTTCTCTTTATTATGACTAACTTTGTATATAATATAAAATATACAAATTCACAAAGTCTTGAATAAATATCATTGTGGGCACCATGCAATGCAAATTAGCGTTAATACCCCTCCATATAACTTTGTAATGTTGTATATATGTAGAAACTCTAAAATAATTTTTGGCCACACTTTATTCAAAAGGAATGTTGTATGTGAAATAAACGTGAAGAGAGGGCTCTTTAGATCAATGGGGTACGTGATGTAACATGTGTGAATGTGTAGTTGATGCATTTGGCGGGGCCTAGAGATGTATGTGTGTGTATTACGTATTCAAGAGAGGCATGGATAGAGGGGCCGGCAGGCGTGGGAGAGATAGCACGAGAAATGAGAGTGGTCTAGAGAGAGAGACGAATATGACATCACGACAAGAGATTCCATTCCCTTGAGTGTGTATATGCAAGGGGAGGAATAGAGGCACCAGGAGAAATTTTACGTGTGTGTGGTGTTTGTGTTGGTATGTGTGGGTGTGAGAAGATAATGAGGCGTGGGGGCGGAGGGTGTGTCACCGCGTCAGGTCCGGTGGGTCGAGGTGAGGCCCTTCATTCGGTTCCGTCCTGTGCCACATTGGTCGGCCCATGACACAATTAGGAAGACCCATGGATGACTAGTCGTACAAGACAAAGATAGCAGAATTGTGAAGGACTCTGTGTCCACTGACAAAGCCGTCTAGGATTTGTAACCCTAGGTTCTCGGACTAAAGTAACCCCTTTATCTCTGATATTACTATTCATCCAACCTAACTTTAAGGGGCATCCTACAGAATGCTTTGCTAGAATCATACTCGTCGATTAGGAAGAGAGGTGTGAGACAATGCGTGAGAGACAGGCGTAAAGATAATGTGCGTACATGAGACATGTAGGCAGGTCCATGTATATAGAAAGGGTCGATGAGGATTGTGCGTGTGTATGTTTGCGGGAGGAAGAGTGCTTGTGATAAAGGTTAGTGAAAACAGTTGTAAATGGTTACGAGAGGGACGGAGGGTGATATCTAGAGCATGTGTGCGAGAAAGACACCTCGGGAGAGAGTGTGTGAGCATGTGTGAGAGACTAACGATGGAGAGTGAAACTATACGTAAAAGACTGCTCTACACATTGATTAAAGATATAAATTGTATCCAAATATTAGGATGGGATCATGATATTTGCAATTCGCGTAAGGAGCGGTCATTGATCCATCGGACATCTAGATTCTATCGAATTTGAGCATGTCTATGTTATTATTCGACACAATTGATCCACATAGTTAGTATTTTGAACTCCGGACAATGCATCGCTTTAGCAATCGAATATAAGCGTGAGTATAGTTCATGTTGTGTGTGTAAAGCACATTATACATCTGAAAGTTACACAATGGACATTATAAATAGCTACATATGAACTAGCATACATTTGAATTCAACTTAAGGTGGTTTAAAAATCGAATTCAACATGAAGTCCATTCAATTATTTGAATTTGATATCATGGCATTTGTAAACCATACCTAAATTATGGGGCACCAATCTTTGCTCGATTTTGTACATAATAGCATATGTAGTCGTGTACAAAATAGATTCAAATTTAGCTCCTCCATTCCAAAATAATCGTAGTTATAGGATTTTCAAGTGTCAAAACTTCAAAAAGAAGTGGATAATTTAATGAGGTTTTCAAACATACAAGGTCAAATATAACGTTGTCTCTTTATGTCAATCCTCATAGTTCAAGAGTACTCTAAGCGTGAATGCTTGTGTTTCAAAATTTGAGCGAAGCGCCAAAAGAGCCTCTACTACTTGAAACCGCGTGAGACCAATGTTTGGTAGTACAAAAATTACTTTTCTAATAACTCCGACCCATGAAACCCGCCGGCCCGACGTCCAAAGGTCTAAAACGGGGTAGGTATGTAGCTTTATCTAGACGCCACGCAATCGCCTCCGAAAAACATTCATACACAATGGCCGCCCATGCGTGCGGCCGAAATCGCTCCCGCCCACTATTTGGGACACCTGGGATTACCATCCTACCCCCGACCCGTAGTAGGTCCGAAATTTAAGAAGGGGGCAAAGTTTGTACTTTCCCCAAATTTCAAACAAGCGTGTCCCATCTTCATTCAAAAAGCCAAAACAAGCGCGTCCCAGACAAAACATGGTTCCCCCACCGTCCGATTCCCCATTAGTACTCCGTGGCGCCAAAACTACCTCTCCACCAGCCATGAAACCCGGCGTCCTCCGTCCGCCACCCCATCCCACCAATCAACCGCCACCCTCCTCCATCACGCCGAGCCGATACCCAGCGTCATCGTCCACCGCAACCTCAACATAACGCCCTCCACGGCTAGTAGTTGAAGCGAGGCCGAGCCATCCGTGCCGAGCCAGTTCAACCACGCCGTCCTGCGCCTCACCGCTGCCGCTCCAACCGCCACCCTCCACCGCATCGGATTTGTTCCTGCTACGCCGTCCTTCGCCGCCTCGGATCTGCTTCCCCTCTGCCGACATACGGCCATGGCAACACAATCAACAATTTGGCCATGGGTTCGTCCAAGCCCCTCCAGAACATCGGTTTCCCCGGTAAAAAGAAGAAGATCGGCGCGACATGTGGAGGTGACCACACCGGCAACCGAAGAAGGTACTCCTCTTCCCTTATTCATGCAAATCTTACGTCTCTGCTTGCACGGTATTCATCCCACAGAAGACATTAGTTGACCGCTTCTTATTGATACTAGATGTTCCTAGTAACTCGTGATGCACAAGGTTTCTCCTCATATACTATTTCACCTTAGCTAGAGATCCGTCGCCCCCCTGAATTTCAATTTCTGGCCAGTTGGTTCCCAATTAACGGAAGCATTTCCTGGCGTAACAGCGCTAATACGACTATTACGCCGGGAAGCAGCATATGGTGTTTATCTTAGGGCGTGTGCGGCCTAGAAACTCTGGCGCCCGATCTGGAGGTCGGCCGGGATTAAAGGATGGCGGGCGCTGCCAAGCACGGCGGTGGTGTGAGGTCGATGGGAGGCGGCGGCGGAATCAGGGTGCAGGCGGTGGTCATTGGTGATTCGAAAGATAAATCACTTGATGTTGGCGGGAGGTGAGCGAAGGCCATCTGCCCGTTCCTTATAGATCAGACGGTTCATAAAAAATCGATGACCTATTTATTTTTAGTCATTGTTATCTTGATAGGACCACATGTGGTGGTGTCTTTGGAGGAGTACCTGCATTTCTGTGCTCATATATTACAAAATCATACGGAGTAGAATCTAATTTTGTTTGCCATGCAATATTGTAAAGCTATCATATGTCTCCTATCATTTATTTTTCAGCCACCTGCTATCTGCTACTTTTATAGTGCACTACTTCTGCACACACTTCACCCATACTCTCACTATTGTGTTTTTATGCAAGGGTATTTTAGACCCTGCCTTCACAGAAGCAGGAAAGAGAAGAGAGAAGTCGCTCCAGCGTGGTCGCGGCTAGGCCAGACACGTTTCAAGACTTCAAATGGTGTAGTGTCAGCAGATGGAGACGGGGAACATAGCTCTGGAGTTGATGATATCGCTCACGCGTGAACCACCATCCCAGTGCTTGCTTTAACTTCACGGTGTCATATGTGGTTGCATGTTGCATATGGTGTCTAGCTTGTATTGAAAGGCGAAGTCGGTCTTTATCAAGATAAGGAAAGATATTTTTACATGAACCACCATCCCGGAGCACCGGAAGACAAATAGCTAGTCGGGGCCTTGGCGAGCCGGTGACAAGCCCAACAAAGATAGGCATCACCGAAGCCAACTAAAAAGCTGCGATGGTGGCGAAGCAGCCCGCCTCCCACCAGGCTCTCAGGTCCTAGATGATCATGCTCACCACTCCAGCCAGATGTCTAGCTTGTATTTCTTCCAATTTGGTTAAATTGCATCTGCTTAGCTTACACATTATACCTTTGAATATGACATGCCTTTCTGTTTTTGGTACATACTAGTACATCTATGTATTAACCATGTTCTTACATCAAACTAATGTTCTTGTGTATCCCTCATCAATCACTTATGACGAGGCGGCAGGCAAGGGACTACTCATTTAAAGAATGCAGCGTCGGCCTCCGACATGATTCTCAAGAAGCAGAAATGCTAGATGAAGATAGTGAGCGTAGCTCAGTAGTTGATTACAGCATCCCCCTACACTAGCATCGCAGTGCTTGCTCTAACAGCAGCGTGATATGTGGTTGCATGTTGCATATGGTGTCTAGATTGTAATTCTTCCAATCTGGTTAAACTGCATGTGCTAGTCTGCTTAGCTTATAGTACATTATACTGTTAATGTGACATGCCTTCTGTATTTAGTACATAGTACATCTGTCTATTAAGCATGTCCTTACATAAAACTATTGTTTTTTGTATCCCACATCAATCAATATGACGAGACACCTTTAGTATATGCGGTGCGATATTAGTTGCATCTTTCATATGATTTATAGCATCGCTGCTTCTAATTTGTTGAAATTCCATTTATGATGGGGCGCTTTTAACTTGGCGAGTCATATTGGTTGCATCTTTCATGTGGTGTCTAGCTTGCATTGCTTCTTATTTGCTGGAATGGTTTACCTTAGTTTACACAAACAGTTGTGAACATGCCATGCCGTCCTGTTTTCGTACATATTCCATCCTGGTATCATGTGTTTGCCTTACATCAAAGTAGTGATTGTCGATTATCATGCATGAATGAGTTACGAAGAGAATTTTATTGCTTTTTCTTGTCGGTTTTACTTGACAATTCAAAATCAATAAAGCGGAAGGAAGTTAGCAAGGCAGCGGATAAAGGTGCTCCTTCGAGCGGAGGGCCTCGATAGTTTCTACTCCTCCACACCCCAAGATGATTTCCAAGACAACACATGCATAGACACTCAACAAAGCTGTGTTTATGATGAGCACGTCTCCCCTAGTGCAGCATCTTTGGTGCTCCCTCTAACTTGGCCTTTGTTATATGTGGTTGCATGTTATGTGTGATGTCTAGCTTGTATTGCTTCTAATTTTGTTGAATTCCATCTTCTTACTTTACACATTATACTTGAATAAGACACGTGTTCTGTTTCTAGAACATACAATATCATCTATCACACCATGTTCTTACATCAAATTACTATTGTTGTGTAACCTGCAACAATCACTTATCATAAGACACGTTTGACTTTAGAGTGTGATATAGGTTACATCTCACATTCTTTTCTAGCTTGTACTACTAATTTGTTGAAATGGCACTTATGTGAGACAATTTTAACTTGGTAGAGTGATATTCGTTGCATCTTTCATATGGTGTCTAGCTTTCATTGCTTCTAATTTGTTGAAATGCCTTCTCCTTAGTTTACACATCATAAGCTGTGAATATGCAATGATGTGAATATGCAATGGCACTAATGACGAGAGACCTCTAACATGGTAGTGTGATGTTGTTTGCATCTTGCATATGATTTATTTCTTGTCTTGCTTCACATTTGTTTAAATGCCATTTATGATGAGACACATTAACTTGGCAGAGCGATATTTGTAGCATCTTTCATATGGTGTCTACCTTCCATTGCATTGCTTCTAATTTGGTGAAATGTCTTCTTCTTAGTTTACACATCATAGTTACGGTTATCTCTTCCGTCCTATTTTTCATACATATTACATCCTCCTATCATGTGGTTGTCTAACATCAAAATTCAGTTAAATGCATCACGCATCAATTTGTTCGAAGAACTAAATTGTTATTCGTTTTCTTGTAAACTTGACTTAACATGGCACAGAGAAAGAGGAAGAAACACAGAATGGCAGGGAATGAAAGCGGATGAATCCTGGAGATTCTTTGTCTCGATGGTGCAATAGAAGGTCAAAGTCCAGCGGAAAATTCTACAAACACGGCATCCCATGCTACACGAGCTGCAAAAAAGCCAAGCGAAACAAATAGCTGCCACCAAACAAGAAGATACATCCCTAGTTCTTGCAACACCTACCACAGTCCTACCGGTTGCACGACATACTCGTCGTCAAGCGAAACAAGCAACACGTTCCCAAGCTCCCTTGCCACGACACTACTTCCCAAGCACTCTTGACACAAGGCGAGTTGGCAATATCAGATGAACCTTGTGAGCTTCAACAGCAAGAAGGTAGTTCTTTGGAGTCAAGTTACGGTTCCATGCTTCTTTATATGTAGTCTCATAGTTTGATGTACACCAACACTTCATATGTTTGTTGTTGGACTAGCACCTAGGGCAGAGGAAACAAACATCAGGGATAATGCTTGGTAGGTTAACTAAATCTAGAGGAGGAAGAATGGAGATCCGTTTTGAGGCAGGTTTAAAAAGGCCACGTGATGCTCTGAGTCAGCCAAGTTAGTATCGAGGCAGCGGTTGCCGTTAGGTGTCATGTCGTATCCTCCCAACATGGATTGATGCAGGAATGACAAAAGCGAAACCCAGTTCAACACCTTCCTCGACCATTTATCTGTAAGTATGGTTATGTATGGAAACTAGTAATATCGTCTTGCTCTGTCCCATACTTTCTAGGTTGTTGATAATGAGACTCCCATAATTTTCAACAGATGAGATTCAAGTTGGATAGCCAAGATGATGCAACCAGACAAGCTTGCACCCATGTTTTCAAGTCTGCTCTGAGTCAATATCAGTATAACTTGAGGAAAACTCACTTTGAAGGCAAGGCTAACAGTGAACTTTCCCAAACATCTCCAGTGGAAAATATATCGGATGAAGACTGGAGGGTCCTTGTTAAACACTGGTCTGATCCGAAGTATCAGGTACATTATATATATGTGATCAGATCACATGTTGAAGTCCTATTTACGCATGTGTCACACAAATCTATCTTCTTGTAGGTGAACTGTTCAAAGAAGGCCAACCGTACAAAAGTGAAATTCCAACAGACGACAGGATCTCATAGCTATATTGCACACTGCGAGGCTCTTGTAATTAGCTGCTGTTTCACTCTTTTCGTTGTACCATATTATCAGATCTATATTGACTTGTTCGAAATGCAGAGGAAAGCCCGCAAGGACCAAAAAGTACCTGAACCAAATGCTATGGACATCTTCAAGGACTGTCACACCAGCAAGAAGAAGGGCGTGACTACACCAGTCAAAGCCGTTGTTGTAAGTCCTTAATCCTCATCCCTTTTAACTACTACTTACTCTGACTTGTTCCTTGAACTGCATGGTTTGCAGCCAATGTCTATTACTCTTTTCAATTTTACACACTATTGTCTTAGAGTATCATTGCACCTTACAAGGTTTAAAAAAGAGGAGTGATGTTCCTTTGATCTTGACCCGTAATCTAGTTCCGTCTTTGGACTTGCCCACACAACGTTACAATTGCTGTTTATGCATTCTCGGTTGTTTTGTGATATGAATGATGTCATACTATGCTTACCGTATTATAAACTTCGTCTCTTTATCCTTAGCCATCAATATAATGTGAAGAAATAGACAATACATTAGCGATGGTACATGGTCATATGTTTGGAACCTGGTTTTATTATGTACTTTGCAATAAAATACAACTAATATTTTACATGGGTTCACCAGAATAAGTTCTGTATATAGACCAAAGCTATTTTGTTTGGTTTTGCTGCCTCCTTAATATCTTTTGTTCTGGTACTACTAATGTAAAACCTCAACTTTTCAGCGAGCTATGGAAAAAATGGTGGAACCGCCACCTTCTGAAGGTGGCGAGGCAACTATAACCGCAATGTCAGCTCTTGTTGTAGTGGGTCAGTACCTGTCGATTAACAGTGCCAAAAGCACGTTCCTGCGTAATACTGGCTTGGTTGTTAAGGCAATATCGTCCAAACTGACTCATGATCAATATATGCAAGCTCAAAGCAATGTTGTATCTGCGCTCCAGACACAAGTCCATTCCCTAACAGAGGCCCTTTGTGAAACAAGGAGAAACATTGCTCAATGTCGTCAAGATATGCATAGTTTTGAAACAAGACTATCAGACATTTGCTATGTTGTTCAGGAGCCTAGGGGAAATGAAGGCGAGGTTATGGTGCTCCATCGGACAATACTGACATGAAAAGCGTACGGTCGGTCAAATGGTGAGCTTCGAACTTCGGTGGTGCATTTATCGCTAGATTGTTAAGTTTTATGCCAACCTTCCTTTTGTTATATAGTTGTAATTTGTTTTGGTGCGATACAAAATTTATTCTTAACGTGCAGCCACGGTTGAAGAAAACAACAAGCCATTTTTGTATAGTGTAGGGTGTTCCCTATATTTGCCTTGGTGGCGATCTTTAAGGCCAGTGGATGTAATCGTGCAATCGCCTTTAATAGCCTAGCGTTAGTTTGACCTTATTTATTTCCTAGTCTTCTTTTCCTGGTTTGCTAGTGGCGCAACTACCATGGGCCATATCTGGGCCGTAGGATCCATGGGTCTCCTACGGGCCGTCGATAAATGGGCCTATAATCGATGGGCCTCGGGCCGTCGATAAATGGGCTATGTCGGTGGGCCTCGGGCCGTCGGATAAATGGGTCTACATGGGCGTGTCAGGCGTAATTGGTATCGGCCCAACACGGTAGCGGGCGTTAACGGGGCGTGGGACTGCAAAGGTTAATACATCACGCAGGCATAACGGGTCGTTAATGGGCGAGAATATAGGGGCGGTGAAGCGGTGCAGCGGGTTAACGAGGCGAAGCGGGCCAACTCTCGCCATGGGCGAATTTTGCCCATTTGGGAATATGCCGATGTGGGATGACTCTTGCCATGGGCGAATTTGGCCCATTAGGGAACAGGCGATGTGGGCGAAATGTCGAGGCTGAAAAGGAGCCCAATAATGTATGGGTCATCAATAGGCCGAAAGCTAACACGGGCTGGAAACGGCCCATGTAAATCACGGGCCGTTAATGGGTACAAAGAAAATTACTGCTCATTATGGGCTAGAGTCACCGTGGGCCTGTAAAGTGCCGAAAGATATGAAGGCCTCATATGGGCCGAAAGACGTCGTGGGCCATACATGGGCCAAAAGTGAAATGGGCTAGTGTTATATTCGACGGCCCACATGACGTTGTTGGGCTGATTTCCTTTAGGGCCTAACGGGCCATGAGTTAACGGGCCGTAAAATGGGCTATTTGCAAAGAGACCATTAATAGGCTTTTCATGGGCCAGCCCGTTAACTTTTGACCATGTCAAACGGGCCAGCTTTGTAAGCTAAATGAGCCAGTGGTGGGCCGTGGCATGTGTCGACATATCATAGGTGCCTATCTGACCCACTGACAAGCTGACACGTGTTTCGTCCGGCCAATAAGAATTTTACACGTGGAAATTTCCCATTGGTCGGGGCTGTTAACGAGTTATCGGATCCAAAACCCGACCCGATAGCTTAACGACGTTCCGTTATGGTGGATGCCACATGTCGGTCACCCTTGACGAAAGCACTTCTGTGACGCGCGACTTATCGTCATGGAAGTGGACACTTCCGTGATGATAATTTTCGTAATGTCATGGAACACTTCTACGACAGCACAGGTATGACTATGACTATCTTGATTCTGTCATAAATTTGTCATGGATGTACATGCATGAGAAAAAACGTGACCTACTGTGACAAACACGTATCGTCACAGAAGTGTATTTTTTTAGTGAAAGTGGCACTTGTGATATAGGTGATGAAATTCCTCCACAAGCCATAAGAAGAATGGGAGTTGGTTTTATCCTACCCATTGAGGAACCCCTTGTGGCCGAAGGAGAAGGACAATGCTCCACTCAAGTGGAGCCATTACCAACCCAAGGCCCACACGCTTCCGAAGAACAAAGTGAAGGCCCTCAACCTCATGAACAAGACCAAGGGCAAGACCAATCTCAAGATGGTGTTGAGACATCAAGTGATGCCCATGGTCAAGTTCTCTCCTCCGAGCAAGTTCGAGATCAAGAGCTTCCTCGAGATCAAGAACAAGCTCAAGACGACGCTCAAGATGATCAAGTGACCGCTCCTCAACTCACCCCTGAGGAGGAATTGGAGCGTCGTGCCGCCAAGATTGCATCCAAGCTCTCCACCAAGGGTCATCTCATGAAGAATGTGCTTGGAAGCATTCAAAAGGGGGTAAGCACTCGTAGACAATTGGCAAACTGTTGTGAACATCATGTATTTGTCTCTTGTGTTGAACCCCAAAAGGTCTATGAGGCGCTCAATGATCTGGATTGGCTCAATTCCATGCATGAAGAACTCAACAACTTAGAGTACAACAAGGTGTGGAGATTGGTGCCAAGGCCAATGGGGAACCACAATGTCATTGGAACCAAGTGGATATTCAAGAACAAGCAAGATGCTCATGGGACCACAGTTTGCAACAAGGCACGATTGGTAGCACAAGGCTACTCCCAAGTCGAGGGTATCGACTACGGTGAACTTTGCTCCCGTTGCTCGCCTTGAATCCATTCGTTTGTTGATTGCTTATGCTTCCCATCATAACTTTAAGTCACAACAAATGGATGTGAAGAGTGCTTTTCTTAATGGTCCTATTAATGAGTTGGTATATGTCAAGCAACCCTCGGGTTCGAGGATCGCTACTTCCCCGATCATGTGTATCAACTCGATAAGGCACTCTATGGCCTTAAGCAAGCCCCACGTGCGTGGTATGACCACCTTACCAAGTTGTTGCAAGATCGTGGATTTGAAGTTGGGCAAATCGATCCCACTCTTTTTACTAAGAAGGTCAAAGGGGAGTTGTTTGTGTGCCAACTATATGTTGATGATATTATATTTGGTTCCCCTAACAAAGCTTTCAATGAGGAATTTGCCGCTCTCATGAACTCTAAGTTCAAGATGTCGTCGATGGGAGAGTTGAAGTTCTTCCTCAGGTTCAAAGTCAAACAAAGAAGAGAAGGAACCTTCATCAACCAAGCCAAATACACTCAAGACATGCTAAAGAGATACAAGCTAAGTGATGTCAAGCCGGCTTCCACTCCAATGCCCACCAAGTGCCAACTTGACATTGATCCCAATGGTAAAGCGGTGGATCAAAAGGTATATCACTCCATGATTGGCTCCTTGCTTTACCTTTGTGCATATAGACCGGATATCATGTTGAGTGTGGGAATTTGTGCATGGTTTCAAGCCGCGCCTAAGGAAAGTCACTTTGTGGCGGTCAAGCAAATCTTTCGATATTTGGATCATACCCCAAACTTTGTCTTATGGTACCCAAGAGGTGCGAACTTCAAGCTTCTAGGTTATTCGGACTCGGATTGGGCGGGAGACAAAGTGGATAGGAAGTCCAATTCCTTGGTTGCTCTTTGGTAAGTTGGTCTTCTAAGAAGCAAAGTTGTGTCTCTCCCTCGTCCACCGAAGCGGAGTATGTGGCGACCGGTAGTTGTTGTGCACAACTTCTATGGATGAGGCAAACTTTAAAGGATTACGGTGTCATTTGTGACAAAGTGCCTCTTTGGTGTGACAATGAAAGTGCCATCGAGATTTCTCTCAACCCGGTGCAACACTTCAAGACGAAGTATATTGAGATTCAGTATCACTTCATCCGGGATCACATTAGGCGAGGGGAGATTGAGCTCAACTACGTCAACACTCATGATAACCTTGCAGATATTTTCACGAAGCCCTTGGATGAAGCAAGATTTCGCGAGTTAAGGCATGAGCTAAATATCATTGATTCGAGCAATATTGCTTGAACCCTTGCACATCGCACCATACTCAACTAGTTATCTTGTTTATGTGTAGGCAAGGACATAGGGGGAGTGTTGTTCTCTCAATGAACTCTCCCTCCCCCCATTATGCATAAATTGATCAACTCTTTCACATTAGCCATTTTTTATGGTACTTGTGCTTCAAAGACGAGCTTTGGTCATGGGCCCGAGGATAATTCTTCGCGGTGCCATACCATTTGACTCAAACATAGGTGGCTCCGGCCACCGCCCTCTCTTTAGAGAGGTTGTGTTTAGTGTCTTAGTCCTTGTTGTCTCTTTTCTTCCTTTCGTTGTGTCGATCTTGTTTGAGTTGTCTCGTATGTCCGTTCTCTTGAAGGTTGCTTTGTAAAGACTTCGTTTTCCCTTTCTTGAAACCTGCATCTTCTTGAGCTCACGATACTACCGCGGCCTGCCACGATACTACCGCACGGTACTTCCGCACCAAGCGCGGCAGTAATTTTTAACTGCCGCCTGGGGGAGCGGTACTGCCGCCACGGTGCGGTACTTCCGCCCGGGCGGTACTACCGCAATGACATGCGGTACTACCGCGTGTCCGAGGGAGCGTGGGGGTTAAGAGCGGGCAGGGGGAGTTCCAATTCCCCCATACTCATTCGTCTGTCTCTCTCCCCGCCGTCTCTTTCTCGCTCTCGCTCAAGAACGGCGCCGGAGACCCTCGCCGGATCTCCGTCTCCGGCCACTCTCCTCGGATTTCGACCGGTGGGATCGTTCCCCACCACCTCCTCTTGCCATGGAACAAGGTTTCTCCCCAAATCCCTCTCTCCTTTGTTCGCTCTTTCGCTTCTAGGTTTTTGGGGAGATGCATGTTGTTCTTGAGATTTTAGGCCAAATCTTTGCAAGAGTAGGATGTAGGAGAGTAGTGATGCCTAGAAATTGTACTTGATATGTTGTTCCATGGTAGATTTGATGAACCGTAGTACCGCCTCGTTGTCACAGTTATTCACGGATTCAGTTGGTTCGGATCTGACGCCGTGCGGTACTACCGCATCTCAGGTGCGGTACTACCGCTCGTACGGTACTACCGCTCCTCAGGCGCGGTACTACCGCACGAGCCACGGTACTAAAATCCTACTGTCGCTCTGAGCCCCGGTACTACCGTGCCGCCGCGCGGTACTACCGCGACTAGGAGTGGCACTAAAATTTTAGTACCGCACGAACAAGCAGTACTACCGTTGCTGTCAAATCTTCTTCATGGCAATTACCAAGTGCGCATTCTACTTGTTTCACGTGTTTTTCTGTGGTCTTTGCATTGATCCTTCTCGCTTCTCATGCGTGTTTTTGTGTTTTGGTGTCTTAGGTGGTGGCTCCGGTGCACCCGCTCGCCGTTCCAATCCCGGCCGTGACACGGGTTCCAAGCGTCTACGCAACCAAGATGAAGCTCCAGAGGGCTCCAATGCCCCCCAACGCGGGATCAAGACCACCGCCACCAAGCAGAAGGAGCCCACCATGGGCATGGATGAGATCCCACTGGCAGAGTTTATCTCTCGAAGGAGGATCAACCCTTATGTGAATCCTCATGCCAACATCAGAGGCAATGATCTGTTCTGGACCAAGCAGCAAAATCTCATTTATTTGGATGTGATCAAGGGCAAGCAGAACACTTATGCGGATGTGCACTGGATTGATATGAATCACATGAGGGAGGAGAAGCACCATGCCTACTTTGGTGAGGCCTTGGATCTCGTGGAGCAGTTTACCATTGAGGATGTGATCTCCTTTCACCTGGACTTTGATCCCGAGCTTGTGGCCCAGTCCTTTGCTTCGGTACACTTTCACACTAGGGAGGAACGTAGGATGACCTAGATGACCAATGGACATCAGCTGACTGCTACATGGAAGGAGTTCATGGATTTGCTCAGTATACCTGATGAGGGGCTCAACTCGCCTATTGGAGTTCGCCCTCATGCCAACCCCGAGTCTGCCAACAAGAACAAGCTCATGCAATATTATGTTGAGAAGCTCCTTCCTAGTGGCAAGAAGGCGTGGGTTTTGAACCCTTTCCTTGACATCATGCACCGGATCTTCCGCAACTCTCTTTTCCCACGCATTGGGGACAAGGACAAGGTGCATGCTTATCTTGTGGACATGCTGCTTCTCTGTGAGGAGGCGTGTCTCTCTCAGTCTTAGCCATTGGACGTCTCCCACATCATGTGGTGCGAGCTTCGGTTTGTGGTGTTCAACCATAAGGTCCCCATCTATGGACCTTACCTGTTTCTTTTGATCTCGAAGACGTGGGAGAAGTTATTCCCTCAGGATGAGTTTTTATTTATTTGGATCCGTCATGACCCGTCGGACTCCGCATCAAGCCCCAGTGGGCTAACACTACTACTCGTGCTGAGGTGGCGGCTGCTAAGATGGCTGTTGATGGGGAGGAGAGTGAGGCGGAAGATGCAGATGAGGACCGCTCTGCTGGGTATGCCCTCCTCTCTGAGCCCTCATGGGCTAAAGTGAAGGCCAAGATGAAGGCCTTATAATGCATGGAGGCAAAGGCGACAGGACTCATGTTGCCTCAAGGAGAGTCGCCCATGACAAGAAGATTATGAGGGTTTTTGGAGAGGAAGTTTCCGGCGGCTCCGAGGAGCACATCACTCCAGAGGCTGAGTGGATGGCAAAACAAGGCTACAAGTGGACTGATTCTGAAGAGGAGCCCATCCCTACTGCCGAGTCTGGCGAGGAGCGTGCGAGTGATTACTATGCTTGAGCCACCACTTACGTTTTAGGTGTCCTCTCTACCTTTTTGGCGTCTCGATGCCAAAGGGGGAGAGAGTGCAGGATTTGTGAGTCTTTTTCTTCCATGTGTTTCGTTTGCGGTTTGTTCCATTGAATCTCATTTGCTTTGGTTTGGTTTGTGCTTGTGAGACTTACCTATCATATGGTGTAAGACATATGCACTCTATCGTACCTTATTGAGCTTATGATATCTTGTGCTACTTATATTATGCTCTTTTTTACTACTCCCTCTGTCCCATAATGTAAGACGTTTTTTTACTCTAGTGTAGTGTCAAAAAACATCTTACATTATGGGACGGAGGGAGTACTTGCTTAGTGGTAGCCTTATTGTTGCAAGATATGCCTTGTCTATAAAATATAGGGGGAGTGTTGATCCTAGTATGTGTGCCGTGTAGTCCAAAGCACTTATCTAGATTGCACACATCTAGGGGGAGCCCGTCTATATTTTAGAAATGTGGGGTTTTGCTCATGTTCTATATTTCCTCCCTTGTGCAAATCCCGTATTGTCATCAATCCACCAAAAAGGGGGAGATTGTAAGGGCATATTTAGCCCTAAGGTGTTTTGGTGATTGATGAAAATGCTTTTGCGGACTAATCGTGTGCCTTGAGTATTTCAGACTTTTCATCACTAGGCACAAGACGGTTTGGTGCCCCTCGAAGACTTTTGAAGACGGCGTTTTTCTACATTTCTTTTCGGTGGATTTGAGTCGTAGGAAGGTCGTACTATTAAGAGGGGGTCCGCTTCGGAAAGGCTTGGGTGGAATCATCACGTACACGTTTACTCCTTTGCACCGCCTTTCCCTTAGCTCTGTGGAGCATCCTCCGTTTCTTCATGTTTATGCAAAAAAAAGATGTCAGGACCCCGATTCCAAGTCACATTGATCTAGCCGGTAACACCTCATATCACTTTGCGGCCTCACGCACGGTATTCCCACGGGTGTCGCCTTACCATGGCTCGGGACCGTTTGCGCCTTTTGGCTCACGTATATGATAGTGTTGCTAGCATCCATATGACAGAGAACCCGGGCCGACATGACTAGTCGTGAACCCAAAGTGGCACTAACTTATAGGGACAGGCATACATGAATCAACATCGAGCATGTCGATTCCGCAGCGTGCGAATCCGGGCTGTAGCACTGGCTAACAGGACTCAGGGAACCCGGGCTGTAGCAGGCTAAGCGCAGACTCCGGATGTCACCGTGTGACATTTCCCGAAGGGACAGACCACGAGAACCAAGTGAATGACATGCCGGCCAGTCAAGCGTTAGGAGCGATAGTCTGGGCTAGCAGGACTCGGTGAACCGGGCTGAAGCGGACTACTATGGCTCATGGAAGCACAAGACTACATTCCCCATAAGAAAGGCTACCAAGGATAAACAACTAGGTTGTCAGATCCCACACATACCAAGCATTTCAATAACATACACACAATATGCTCGATATGTGCAAATACAACATGGCATCACAACATGACTCTACAACTCAATTATTTATTCATTAGGCTCCGAGGAGCGAGATATTACAAACATGGGTCTCATGACCCAACATTCAGAGCATACAAGTCAAAGCACATCCAGAAGCTTAACATGTCTGAGTACAAACATCTACAAATGAAGAAGGCTGAGAAGCCTGACTATTTACAAGACCCTCCCAAGGTACAAGATCGTAGCTGAGGTAACAAGCTAAACGTCAAGTCCAGCGGAACTACTAAGCGAGACTGAAGTCTCTCTGCAAAACATAAAATAGGCAAACGTGAGTACAAATGTACCCAGCAAGACTTACATCAGAACTAACTACATATGCATCGGTATCAATAAAGGGGGGGTGGTGGAGTTTAACTGCAGCAAGCCAGCTTTGACTCGGTGGCTATCCTGAACTACGACTGCAAGTAACTCTTTTGAGGTGGCGCACACGAGTCCACATGTTGACCATATCAATACACCACTATGGATCCGCTCTCGTCTCCCTACGAGAACGCCATCCATAGCACTCATGCTTATCTTGCGTATTTTAGAGTATCCACTTTCACTTGTCTATGAACTGTTATAGGCAACCCAGAAGTCCTTTACCGCGGACATGGCTATTCGAATAGATCATTTATAACCCTGCAGGGGTGCACTTCTTCACACACGCTCTCGCCACTTACCACCATGTACCGTCGTGTATCTCGGTAACCTTCAGCGGAAGCTTTGGCGAGGAGTCGGCCACGACCTGACTAACCACACAAGTCTCTAGTCCAGGTTTATCGCCTATTCGGGTTCCATCCATGAGGAGATCCGACCGGAGTTTCGCTCACAGCCCCAAGCGATGTGTGCGGGGTTCCCGAGACACCAGCGGGCGCCCGGTACACCGTGCCGGGTGTATCTACCGCATCATAGCCCACCCCTAGGGTCAGCCACGCACGGCCTCCAACACATATCCTACAAACACGGAAACTAGTTGCAACTCACTGACAGAGGGCAAGGGCAGTTAATAAGTCGAGAGGGTCCATTGGTTTGGGCCCGGTCGTGGTAGTAGCTGTTCATGGATCACAAACACAGAACTCAGTTCACGAGGGCGGTTTCAATTAGACAACTCATCATGTACTCCTACATGGCCTCTCACCGCTACCTTTACCAAATCGTGTTCACACACTTAGCTCAACGAGCAGAGGACATGTTCACACACCTCCAATTCATCCCCGATGAATCGGACTGACACAACTCTAAGCATTAGCAGGCACTACAAACAAGCATGAATGAGTAGGCACATCAGGCTCAAACAACTCCTACTCATGCTAGTGGGTTTCATCTATTTCTTGTGGCAATGACAGTCATGCGAGAGGATAAAGGGTTCAACTACGCAGCAAATAATGATGAATCGTTGTTGTCCTAATGCATAAAATAGAGCAGGAGCGAGAGAGTGGGATTGTATCGGAACGAACAAGGGGGTTTTGCTTGCCTGGCACTTCTGAAGATATTATAGCTCTTCATCAGTGTCATCGAACTCATCGTCGGAACCTCGTCTACTGAGAGGGGACAAATACCGGCAAACAAGGAAGAACACAATCAATGCAATGCAACAATGCGATGCATAATCATGACATGGAAATATGCTGTGTTTTGAGCTAATGCAACTAGCAACATGTTAAATGGAGTTGGTTTCAACCCTAGGTTCAAATTCAAAGTTCATATGTGAAATTCAAATGCCATTTAATTGATTTGACCTGATCAGCAGGTATAAGTTGTTTAAACATGCATGAAAATGGTATAGATGGAAAGATTGGATTTTTCTGATAATTTTTCATATATAAATTATTTCATTTGGAGTTACGGTTGAATTTCTATGATTTTCAGAAGTTTTGGCTATTTTCTGGAATTTCCTGTAAAAGAATAAATCCAGAAAAAGAGATACTGCGTCACTGTGACGTCAGCAGTCAAATGACCTGGTCCAGGTCAAACCAGACGTGTGAGGGCCACACGTCAGTGACACAGGGCTGTTTAGGTCGCTGACATGTGGGACCAGTCAACGCCGACTTGGCCAAAGTCAAACTGACACGTGGGGTCCGCAAGATTAACACTAATCTAAACAGGAAATAAAGCTGGGGTTAATTAGGGAGTGGGGTCCATCCGTCAGTGGCACACGGTTAAACTTGAAGGAAATATGCCCTAGAGGCAATAATAAAGTTATTATTTATTTCCTTATATCATGATAAATGTTTATTATTCATGCTAGAATTGTATTAACCGGAAACATAATACATGTGTGAATACATAGACAAACAGATAGTCACTAGTATGCCTCTACTAGACTAGCTCATTAATCAAAGATGGTTATGTTTCCTAACCATAGACATGTGTTGTCATTTGATTAATGGGATCACATCATTAGGAGAATGATGTGATTGACATGACCCATTCCGTTAGCTTAGCACTTGATCGTTTAGTATATTGCTATTGCTTTCTTCATGACCTATACATGTTCTGTAACTATGAGATTATGCAACTCCGTTTACGGAGGAACACTTTGGGTACTACCAAGCGTCACAATAGCTGGGTGATTATAAAGGAGTACAACAGGTGTCCCCAAAGGTACATGTTGGGTTGGCGTATTTCGAGATTAGGTTTTGTCACTCCGATTGTCGGAGAGGTATCTCTAGGCCTTCTCGGTAATACACATCACATAAAGCCTTGCAAGCATTGCAACTAATAAGTTAGTTGTGAGATGATGTATTACGGAGCGAGTAAAGAGACTTACTGTAGCGAGATTGAACTAGGTATTGGATACCGACGATCGAATCTCGGGTAAGTAACATACCGATGACAAAGGGAACAACGTATGTCGTTATGCGGTTTGACCGATAAAGATCTTCGTAGAATATGTAGGAACCAATATGGGCATCCAGGTTCCGCTATTGGTTATTGACCAAGAATAGTTCTAGATCATGTCTACATAGTTCTCGAACCCGTAGGGTCCGCACGCTTAACGTTTCGATGACAGTTTATTTTGAGTTTATAAGTTTTGATGTACCGAAGGTTGTTCGGAGTCCCGGATGTGATCACGGACATGACGAGGAGTCTCGAAATGGTCGAGACATAAAGATTGATATATTGGAAGCCTATGTTTGGACTTGGAAGGTTCCGGATGAAAGCGGGATTTTGCGGAACACCGGGGTTACGGAACCCCCGAGGATCAATGGGCCTTGATGGGCCATAAGGGAGAAGAGGAGGGCCGGCCGGGGCAGGCGCGCCCTCCCCTCTAGTCCGAATAGGACAAGAGAGGAGGCGCCCCCTCCCTCTTCCCCTTCCCCAAGTCCTAGTCCAACTAGGAGAGGGGGGAGTCCTACTCGGTAGAGTAGGACTCCTCGGCAGCGCCTCCCTAGGGCCGGCCGCACCCCTTGCTCCTTTATATACGAGGCGGTGGGGCACCCCATGACACACAAGTTGATCTACGTGATCGTTCTTAGCCGTGTCGGTGCCCCCTCCACCATATTCCACTTCGGTCATATCGTCGTGGAGCTTAGGCGAAGCCTGCGCGCCGGAGAAGTCATATCGTCGGAGCTTAGGCGAAGCCCTGCGTCGGTGGAGCATCATCATCGTCACCATGCCGTCGTCTTGTGGAACTCATCCCGACGCTTTGCTGGATCGGGCCGGGGATCGTCATCGAGCTGAGCGTGTGCTGAACTCGGAGGTGTCGTGCGTTCGGTACTTGGATCGGTCGGATCGTGAAGGCGCACGACTACATCAACAGCGTTGTTATAACGCTTCGCTTTCGGTCTCACGAGGGTGCGTGGACATACACTCTCCCCTCTCGTTGCTATGCCATCACCATGGTCTTGCGTGTGCGTAGGAAATTTTTTGAAATTACTACGTTCCCCAACAAAACTCACCGCGGGGTTAGTGGCTAAACTAACCTACCACGTCAGCTAACCGGCGTTTAGCCGCCGGCGACCAAATCCGCGGCGGAGGGAGTCAGGATTTTGCTATGGTGCTCCGTTTTGAGCGTGGTTTGCTTCTACGGCTTGCTGGAGCTCTCGCGCATCTAGTGGTGGTGGTGGCAGCAGCTGGGATGGCCGGAGTTGACGGCGGCGAGCATTTCCGCGGCGGCCGGAGTTCGGGCACCTGTGGGTTTGGCGTTGTGGTGCACGGGAGGGGGAGCTGGTGGGTTCTACGTGCTCCTGGTGAGGTGTGGAGCACGTTGCCGTGCTCAGGAGTAAGCTGCGGTGGCTCTGGTCTCGTCTGCATCATCGCCGGCGGCGAGGAGCTCACGGCTCGGTGAAAAGGCGGCGAGAAAAGGGAGCGAGCGCGGTGAGGAGGGGGAAAGGTGTCGGAGCTCACAGCAATCTCGAGGAAGGACTCAGCGGGCTCGGGGAGGCGGAGACGGCGGCGAATCGGTCGATGACGGTCGTCAGTGCAGAGGACGAAGATGGCGTCGATGACGGTGCTCCAGGCGTCCAGCGTCATGTGGCTCGGCGGAGAGGACGGGGGCGTCACGGCGGAGCTCGGGGGCGCATCGGAGGGGCTCGGAGATGGCTGTGGCCGTGGGGAGCTTCGTGGCGGCGGCAGCTGCGTTCAAGTCGCTTCGGGAAGGGACTAGAGGCGAAGAGAGAGAGAGAGTGAGGGAGAGGAGGCGGGGGCATGGGCGTCTCCGTGGCGTCGCTAGAGGGCACCGGGAGGAAGCAGGAGGTGGCCAGGGGCGAGCGCGTGCGCGGGCGACACGCCTCTGCCTACTGGCAGAGGTTGAGGACGACCGCTTTAGCCAGTGGGCCGGGCCACCAGCTGGGCCGCCAGGTGGCCTGCACAGGAGGTAAGCCCAGGTAGGTTTCCTTTCTCTCTCTCTTTTATTACCTATTTTCTATTTTTCTGCAACTTTGTGGCTTTTCTAAAAATACTTAGGTCTTTCCAAAAATCACCTAACTGTACATTCCCACTGTTTAGATCATATCCAACATGGAACATATCAGTTTAGGATTATTTGGACATTATTTCTTATATAACAGAAATAATTCCAACCCAAATATATTATTGATTTAAATCAAAGGCCCAAATAAAATATTTCTGTGACTCCAAAAATATTGGTTTTAATTTCACCTCATGCCAATATTTTCACAGAATAGCAGGAACATTTTCTTGGACTCATTTGATGAGATTTAAATGTTGGTTATTTTTAGGGGTTTTCTGAGGCTTGGAAAATTCCTCAATTCAAATTTCATTTGAATTTAAACATGATGCACACATGGAAGCTGGCATAGGTCAGACCAGAATTAAGGATGTGACAGAAGAATTCCTAGTGTTGCTATTCTAGGGCATGCAGTAGTACTGCTCTTGGGAGCGGTAGTACCACGAGCACTCTTGTAGTACCATGAGTCCTTATGATAATACATGAGTGCCCCTGATAGTACCGCTCGTTAGGAGTTGTAGTACCATGGCCTCTGGCCAGGCTCAGCTGCTCGTGCGGCTGTAGGGTCGGATGTAATTTGTTACATCCGTGCCCTACGCGATAGTACCACCCCTTGTGCCTGGTAGTACCGTGAGTCCTTGCCTGGCACAGCAACATGACAGAAGTAGGGGCGGATGTAATTTTTTACATCTTCTCCCTGCACGGTAGTACTGTATGCCATGTGCGGTAGTACCGTGTCGGATTTTTGCATCGACCTCAACTCAGCGGAAGTTGCCACATATGTATTTTTATGTCCGTGCCTTCCCGAAATCTGGAACTTCCCTGCCTTGCGGTAGTACCGCAAGGGGGAGCGGTAGTACCGCGCCAGCGGTTCTACCGCCCTCCGCTTTAGTGCATTTGGGCTGTCTAGGTTTGTGCTGCTCGGGCGGTAGTACCGCGGGGCTCTGCGGTAGTACTGCGGCCCTGGCACGGTAGTACCGCGCTGCGCAGGCTGGGTTGGTGGATAACGGTTGGATTTGTCCCACCACTATATAAGGGGTGTCTTCTTCTCCGAGTTGACCACCTCTTCCAACCCGAAGCTCCATTGTTGCTCCAAGCTCCATTTTCGCCCGGTCTCTCTCCCTACCCAATCAAACTTGTTTATTTTCTAGGGATTGGTTGAGAAGGCTCCGATCTACACTTCCACCAAGAGAAATTTGATTCCCCCCACTAATCCCTTGCGGATCTTGTTACTCTTGGGTGTTTGAGCACCCTAGACGGTTGAGGTCACCGCGGAGCCATAGTCCATTGTGGTGAAGCTTCGTGGTGTCGTTGGGAGCCTCCAATTAAGTTGTGGAGATTGCCCCAACCTTGTTTGTAAAGGTCTGGTTGCCGCCTCCAAGGGCACCAATAGTGGAATCACGACATCTCTCATTGTGTGTGGGCGTGAGGAGAATACAGTGGCCCTAGTGGCTTCTTGGGGAGCATTGTGCCTCCACACCGCTCCAACGGAGACGTACTTCTGGTCAAAAGGAAGGAACTTCGGTAACACATCCTCGTCTTCACCGGCTCCACTCTTGGTTATCTCGTGCCTTTACTTGTGCAAGCTTATTTGTGTTATATCCCTTGCTTGCTTGTGTGCTGTTGTTATTGCATCATATAGGTTGCTCACCTAGTTGCATATCTAGATTACCCCTTTTTGGCCAGATAGATCCAAGATTTGAATTTAATGATTTTATTTACTAAATTTCCTTTTTAGTTTGGGGTTATTTTTTCTTCTTTTCCTTTCTTGCAGGAACCTAAGATCACCAAAAATATTTGAATTTTCAAAATTTAAGCATTAAGGCATTCTGATTAAATTTAAATGCCATTAATCATAAAATATTAAGTTAAAATTCAAGCAGGGAAAATCAAAATTAAAAACCCATTATTCATTTAACCGAAAAAATTGTAAGGGGCATTCTTTTCGGGTAAATGTTCCCAAAAAATTTTTTGGAAACCATTTTGTGAGCTTATTAAATAAATGGGACAATTTTTAACTTGATTTATGTATTATGTTAGCAGAATTTCAAAATTTAACCGTTTTGTTTATGAAAAAAATTATTAAATTAGGGCGGCGGGGTAGTTTTACAATTTTCCTTTCTTGCGGGACTTAAGCTTCCAGGGACCTTAATTTTAACCAATTTTAAATTGGACATTTTACAAATTTTAATTGGCACATGAATGCATGAAATGTTAATGATAAAAAGCGGGAAAACCAAAAATTACAAACAGTTTTTCATTTGAACCGGTTTGTAGGTGAAAACCAATTCTTTTGACAAAGGTGACCTTTCCCTAAAACCATGGGTTCGGAAGCATGGTTTGTAAATTAATTGCCCCAAATTGGAAAAATTTTTTAAAATGTTTAGCCACCTAAATCAAATTTTGAACAACGGTTTTGGATTTACTAAAAAAAAGCAATCCCAACATTTATGGCCCGGTGCCTTTTGAAATTCAAATTTCGATGGGAATAAGTAGACCCAACAAATATATTTAAACCCGGGTTAACTGGCATTAATTTAATTTTGGGCATTTGGCTGAAAACCAATTTAAGTTTTCCGAATAAATAATTCCCTTTTCAACACATTTTCTTTCCTTTCAGTAAATTCACTTAAACACCTCCTTCTTTGGACCCCTTTGTTTCTCGAGAAAAACAAAATCCCTTTTTTCACCAACCATGGAGATGGGTACAAAATTCCAACCCCTTAAGCCTCACCATTTTTTGGCAAGCGATTCAAAGTTTTGGTTAGAAATTTACCCCCCCCCACCAAACCCTTTTCCTGTTTCCTTTCCTTTAAATTGAAACCCCTTTCCTTGGGGCCCCCCCCCCCCCCTTCCCTGCTCCCCCCTTGGGGTTCCAACCCGAATTCCTTCCCCTTCCCACCCACTCCCGCCCCCTTGAATTACCAAATGGCCCCTCCCCAAATGGGCCCTAAGGTGCCGAAGGGAAAAAACCCAAACAGGGCAAACCGGGCCCTTTATGGGTCCGAGGGCCATTCTCGAACCCGATTTGGAGGACCATCCCGTTGGCCATCGGCCCTTTCCCAAAAAGGGTTGGGTGCTACAATTCTGGCATTTTTCAGGAGGTCCTTAAGAATTGGGTTTTTCTGTGGTTAATAATCGAACATTGGTCAATCAAAAATCATCTACCCCCTTTTGGGGCGCCCTCTTTTGAACCAATCTCATGTATCTGAAATTGCCCATTTATTTGTATTGTTTTTAACTTTGTAATTTGCATCATTTTCCATTTTGTTGCTCTATGTATATTTTAAATTTAAATAAATTGGTTATATTAACTGGGAATTTTGTATTTATTCATTTGGTTAACTGCTGGTTGTTAATTTTGGGTTCAATTTCCAATTGAAGATGTTTTTTAATTGTCTTTAGTAGTTTCATTTGTGTGGTGTTAATTAATGTTTGTTCATTTTTGGGTTGCAGTTAATGTTTGGTTCAATTCCATGGTTTCAATTGGTTTTGATTTTTTGTATAATTGGAGAAAAAATAAATTTTTATCAAATTGAAACAAATTTGTTAATTTCCAATTTTAAGATGTTTTTGGTTAATTGTCTTCCATTAAGGGTTGTTATTTGTTGTGGTGTTAGTTAACTTTGGTTCATTTTTGGGTTGTTTGTTAATGCTTGGTTAATTTTCCATGTTAATTTTTGGCTGCACTTTTATACCATGGAAATAAATGAATTTTTGTCTAAATACTGGGAAAATTTTCATTTTAAGTTGTTAATCTGCTTTTTGGTTATTTTCATCCATTATTTTATATTTGCAATTTCTATTAACTTTGGTTCTTTGTTTGGGAGAACCGGTTAATTCGAATGCAATGTCCTTGTCTTAGAATTTTTATTTTCATTGAGGAATAAATCAAATTTGGTCATTTCTGAAAAATATCGTTGCTTTTTCCTGTTCAACTTTGGTTTGGAAAATGGGTTTTCCATGGGTTTAAAATTTCAGAACGAAGTTTTTTTATAAAATTTCGAAATCAAATCCTTACAATAGGTTTTAAGTGTTCAAAACAATAACCGGGTTTTAAAACCCCGGGCATTCCTTGTTAATAGCACATTTTGTTTCAGGCTTCAAAAGGTTTTAACAATTTTCTTTGGTCCTGGCCGGGTTTTACCCACGTTCAATTTTTGATTGGAAAGAGGCCAGTTCAATCAATCGAAACTGGAAAAGTTGGAAAAGAAATTCACAAAAAAACAAAATCTTTTCCCAAATGAAGAGACATCGTTCATACAAATGGTCTAATTTAATTCCTTTTATTTTTATTTAAATTGGGGTATTTTGAATTTGTTTCGGGCCTTTAAACAGTTATGAATTATTAAACCCCTTATGGATGAAAAGGTTTTATAAAACCCATTAATATTAAGGTTTTAAAAAGGGAAGGGCTCAATTTTCCCCAGCATTGTAAATTGAAAACCTTAAAGGAATGAACTCAAACCCTTCCGCATTTTGAATAACATTGTCTGACCATCAGATCTTTTGAAAGGTTTGGTTGCATGTGAAATTTCTGGGCGTTGTGAATGGGGTATTGAACTTAAGGCCGGTGTTTTAATTATAAACCGCCCTTAAATTGGAAATAAATTATTTTGGCTTAAATGAATTAAATTTTTTAAATGGATTTTAAATAATGGGCTTGTGCAAGGGTTTTCCATTAAAGGTTTGAAAAACCCTACGATCCTCAACGTAGTTTCGGTAAAAGTTAAAGAAAATACACCCATTTTTGAAAGCTTTTGGTTCCACCTTGTGAAAAATTTTAAAATTTGGGATTATATCTAAATTTGGGGGTTTGTGGGATTACTTACGAGAAGCGATTTTTTGATAATTTTTTTTAGAGCTATGTTTTGGGGCTATTATTTACCCCCCTTTTCCTTTCCCAAAGGAAATTTTGGGTTGTGGAAGGCCCCTGATTATTGGTGAATTCACCCCATGGGTTAAAAACCTTTTATACACCTTTTACCGATGCTTTTTTCCCAATTTGGGGTTTAATTATTTATTAACACCAATTAATATCTTTTCATAAAATAACCAGTCAAATATCGGATTGGTTATCTACAAAAGGAAACTAAAATTCCATAATTTTTTAACCATATTGGGGAGTATAAAAGTAAAAATTTTTTACAAGGAAAAATTAAAAAAACCTCAGTGTAATCATAGGAAATTTTTAAATTCCAATTTAAATTCTTCAAATCCAATTACCAAGCCTTCCATCCAAGCCCCAAAGAAAAGGGAAGACGTTTATTGCTTCATATCCGGGTAAACCTGCAAGTTAAAAATTCCTTTTATCCCTAATCGTGCTTCGGTGTTGGCCACCCAAAAGGAAAAGGGTTCAATACAAATTTCAAACCAAAGGGGGAGTGGTTTAAAAAATTTGTGGCGATCGGGGAAGAAGCCCCAAAACCCCCAAAGGACCTAGTGAAAGTGACAAAAATTTCGCCAAGAAAATTTTTCGCCACTTCCAAGCGCTTTCCCCAAAGGGCCCAAAAGTTAGACCCCGGAAGGGATCTCAAGGGAAACAAGACTTCGTTTACTTGCGGGCCGAGCCCCCGCGACCATGCGGCCCGGGGGCAAATCTGGGCCCCCAGGTTACCAAGCCGGGGCAAGGCAAAGGGCGTGGTTAACACCCTTCTGGGGCACCCTAGCCCGGCAAGGGTTCGGCGGCTTAAACCCACAAGGCCGCCACCTTTGGGAGTCGACCCATCGGCCCGCCAAGGGGCCCCGGTTGGAACTTTGGGCCAAAAGGAAAGATAAAGACCCCCAAATTTTGGGGGCCAAGGGCCCCAAAATTTTCCCCTTTGGGGGGCCCGGGGCGACCTAAAAAGGGGCCCCTACGACCCAAAGGTTGGGGGGGCACCCCAAAGGGGCCCGGGAGCAGCAGTTTAGGCCCTGCAACCTGGTTCTGGATCTTTAGACCCTCCCCCCGGCTCCAACGCCACCTGGGTCCCTTCCCGGGGGGCCCCCAAAAGGGGCGGCGGGGGGGAAAGCTTTGGAATGCAAGAGGGTTAGGGCCTTAAATGTGTTTGCCAGGGCGAGCGATCTTCTTGGAGCCTTTCCCTTCATGGTGCCCTTTGGCGATTTTTAAAAAAAGGCCCAGGGCATAATATTGGCTTTTGAAGGGGCTGCACCACAACAGCAAACTGGCAAAACAAAAAACGGACATTTTTCTTTTGGGTAAACTTTAAAATCCCTTGTCTTTTAGACTGCCTTTGACTCCACCCCGGCCAACCTGGGTTCCAAGGATCCCTATGTCGTTCCCCTAATTTTGGGGGGGTACGTTTTAAAACTTTCTGGTTAGGTCCTCCTTCATTGGATGGAAGGCTCCCGATTTTTTCCCCTTTCCGGTCAAACCCAAAGGGCCTTGGGCAATCGCACCCATTATCTTCCTGGGAAACCCGGGGGAACAACAAGCCGGGTGGGAACTAATCACCAAAATTAAATTTTTTTTTGGGTTATCTTCCTCAAAATTTGCCCTTTTCAAAAAATTCCCATTGCAAAATTTTCATTTATCCGTAAGTGTTAAGCCTTGCCAAATGGCTTTAACCCTTTTTTTTCCTTTTCTTTTTATTTATTGGTTTTGCCTTTTTCATTTATTTCTGGCCCCTTTTTAAATATTTCATTTTCTTCCCAAGTATTGATTTTAAAACCTTCCCAAGTTCCATTTATTTGGCCAAACCCCAATATTCTTTTTTTAATACCTTTTTCATTAAAGGAAAACCCTTGAATTGTGAAGAAACCATTTTCTCATTAAAAATTAAAAATTTATAAATTTTTGGGTAATTTCCCAAATATCAAAATATTTCTTTCCATTTTATCATCTCAAGAATTATTTTCCATTTATCGGTAGTTGTAAGAATGCCTTTGCCCATTTCCCCAAATTTTGGAAATTTCTTCAAATAATTCTTATGCCAAAATTCAACTTTTTGCCTTTCCTTTAAATTTTTCAAACTTTGGGGCAATCTTTAAGTAAGACAGTAGGGTTTAAATATTAAATTTCACCCCTTTCTCAATTATGAATCCTCCTTACTACCCTTGATCATTGGCCAACCCTTTTTCAAAAATTTTAATTGGAAGAATAATTTTAAGCCATTTTCCCAAAATTCACGGATTCCTCCCAAAAACTTTTACCAAATTTGGGCAAACTGCCAAATTTTTCCCAAAATTTTCCAAGTTTACGGATGGATGGCTGGCAAGAACCCTTTGGCCCCCTTTTTGTTTCTACAACTATTCTTATGCCCATCGCCTTGCCTTTCCCTGGAACCCTTTTCTTCTTTCAGTTTGACCGAATGTGGGAAGCACTTTCTTTTCCCTTCTCGTTCCCTGGCCTTCTTCCAAACCTCCACAACTCCTTCTCCCAAATTCCTTCTTTGGGGGGGCTCACCCTTCTCATAAACGGGGGTTTAACTTTTAAAGTTTTTCCCCCCCCAAGTTCCCTCCGGAAGAACTTCCCTATCCTTTGCCAACCGGCCCTTTCCCGCTATGCCCAACCCTCCTCCTCCCCCGGGGTTTTTCACCCCCCCCCCCCTCTCGGTGGCCGGGCCACCCTTTTCCCCCAACCCGTTCCGGCCCCCCCCCTCCGTCCGTTCCTCCCGGCTGGGGCGGGGGGAAGGCCATGTCTTCCTTCCCGGGCTTCCCCTCCCTTGGTCCCCCGGAGAACCCCACACCCTCCTCGCCTTACCCCGGCCGCCGTGGGCGGGACTCCCCCTCCCTCGCCCCCAAAAGGGGCCCTAATCACCAATTTCTTCCCCCCTTGCTTTTCCAAAACCCAAAAGGGGAGTTATTTTTTCCCCGGTGTCTTTTTTAAATTTGGAAAAGATTCCCCCTTTTAAAGGAATAAAACCCCCCAAACCTTCCTTCCTTGGTCCTGGGCCAACCCATCAACCCCAAAACCCCCGGGGGCCTTCCCTCTCCTGGTGAGGAGTGATTTGTCTTTTTCCCCCAAAGGGAAAGGGGGGTCTTCTTGGGGAAAAGGGAAAAAGGGGATCCCTTTTGAGCCTTGACCCCTACTTTCAAATGGGTTTTCTTTTGGAAGTGGGGTATTTAACTCCCACTTAAAGGTTTGAAACCCAAAATTCAAATTTTGGAAGAAAAATAAAAATTGTTTTTCGATTTTTTTGATTTTGAAAAAATAAAATTTGTTTTTTGCCCTTTTTCTTTTATTTTCATTTTCTGTTTTAACAGAATAGTTTCTCTTTGAAAAATTCATATCTTTTATTCTGTTTAATATTTTTAGTTGATTCTTTTTTGTTGGTTTGCAAATTTTCTATAGTTTCTGTAGAATATATATTTAGCTATGTTAAAATTAATTAAAATTGCTTTAATTTAGTTTTAGTCAGAATAGTAAATCTGCTATAACTTGAGTTAGGAAAATTATTTTTGGATGATTCTTTTGTCCCAACATTATTTTGACATTGCCAAACCATAGAAATTAATTTGGGTATTTTAGGATTAATAAATAAATAGTTTTAAGCAGAATCTTGTTAATCCTAATTAATTAACTAGCTACTGTTTTCCTATTATTTTATTTAGTAAATAAATTTATTTTAACAAATGATTGATTATTCTAGGATAGTTTCTGTCACTTTATAGGATGAAATTTTATTTATAATAAATAAAAGTTTTATTTTATTTTCCTAATAGAAATTGAATTAGGCCTAATAGGAGTTTTATAATAGCTTTTAAATTAATTCTTTTTGCTCCTAGTTGCTTAATGAATTCTTTTCTGTTAAGTTAACATAAAACCATGAATAGGTTATGTTAGGGAAATTTTGTTGTATAAAACTATTCTAGTTGTTGTTTGAAGTAGGAAACTTGAGTTGATTTTCTTTGAGTTTTCCATTGGGTTTTGATTTGGTTGTTTTGATGTGTTATGTTGCTATTGCTATGCTATTGTGTTATGTGGTCCTATGCTATGTGCTTATTGTGATTATTTGTTTGTCTCGGTAGAATTTTCCGGTCTGAAGCTTGCTACTCTGAATCCCTAGTTTTGAAGATCGTCAACAAGGCAAGTTCACTTTGACCATGTTTTCATACCTATGTTTTATTGCATATAGTGGCACCTTTGCAACCACCCTCAAGAGTGTTATTGAATCCTTGTAGTTGAGTAGTATGCATGAGGTAGGAACCCATCATTCCTGTTACCAAGCCGGGGCGTTATTTATTGTAATGCTACGCTATAGTAGGCGGGGTTTGGTATGAGTACTGGAGTGGTGTGAGAATGGAGGCTCTACGTCAATGGCGACAACTCCATGACGGAATCTGCAAGGACTGCATCTTCAAGGCCTCAAGACTTCAAGACTCAAGACAAGAATTCAATACACACTCTTGGGTGAAGGGCGGTTGACGGGCACCTGGAGAAACCAGTGGTTGGCGGGATGCATGGAGAAGCGCCATGACATCTTGCGGAAAGCTTCACCCAGACTCAAAGAGACGGAAGAATACTTCATGCCGGAAGCTTACCTATGCAACCGCAAGTCATTATGGGCTCTGGCTTGGTTGACCTTAGTTGTGACTCTGGCTGGGGCGGTACTAGCAGATGTAGAACTACGGTAGGATGGGTTGAGTACCGGACGGTGGTCGAGGAACTCTTTGGAAGACCATGTTTGGTCATCTTGTTCTCAAACACTACGAAGTGCGAGAGCGTAAAGAGAGGGATCGAATCTTGCGGGTAAAGTGTACAAACCTCTGCAGAGGGTTAAAACCTAATCGATTAGCCGTGTCCCGATTACGGACAATTTGAGCATCTGGACTTGGATCTATCTCGAACTCTCAACACCGGATGATAACTTAATTGTGGGCAACTTATGATGAATTTGGGCTATGAGACATCGGTTGGCGGAACCATGTCATGATAGAAAACTCCATAGTACAGACTTCATTTATCCCTTTGATGTAGGGAAAATAAATCAGCTTTTACGCAAACAAAACTCAGACACGGAGCCACAAAGCCATACTGCATATAGTATAGTTTATCATCTGTTTTCTCTTATTGTGATCTTGCGGTACATTCAATGTCTTGACCTACACGGCTGCAACGTATCATGTTGCAGATATTTCCTCGACAGTAAGAGTTACGATCTGGGTTACGGTCTACACTCAACCTGCCGATGGCGTTGATGGGACTCCACACCCGTTGTTGTTTCGGCTGAGACATATGAGGTATATATCAGTTTTACGTTATTTATACATGTGATTGCACTTTGATATATACATTGATGTCTTGTGTGTGCAAAGATACTTGATCCGAGGATGGCACAGAATACGAGACTTGACCGTCTCGAGGTCGGGTCGCTCTGAATATGGTATCGAGCACATGTTGAGTGTAGGACGTGACCCTAGAAACCGGAAAGCCCCTAGGACCGAAAATCTCCAAAACTTTATTTTCAAAAAGACTCTTACCTCTCATCTCTTCTAATTTTATCAAATAGACTCTCTCACCTCAAATAGTTAGAATATACCTCTTTTCCTTTTGATCACATGAAGAATCAATGAAGCCGCTCCAAGAAGGACAAGATATCGGATAAGCGATGGCCTCTTGAGTAAAGAGGATTTGACCATGCATTAGAAGAGTTGAAGCTGCAACAATTGAAGACTCCGAAGACTTGAAGAATTTGAAGAATCTGAAGAATTATTTGACCTTTAGAAGACCAAACCCCTGTTATATATACTTACTTTAGATACGACGATTTGTGAGCTGTCATTTGTTTGATGTTTTCCGACAGCCACAAAGTAAAACTTGTTTCTTCAAAAACTATTGTTTGTATTGTGTGCATATCCCTCCCCATCTCTCTCTCATCTCACCCTAAAACCCTTGAACCCCATAGATGATGAATGAAGTTGGACTGATATTCTCTGGACCGAAGACTCAGCCGGAGGCAGAGCTATGGATGCAGAACATGGAGAATCACTTCGGGAACAATTTGGTTTCAAGGAAGTATGAGGTCCAATACGCTCTTCAGTACTTCACAGAAAGTGCTGCAACCTGGTGGAGAATGCATCAAGCCATACAAGGATTTAAAGGAGCAAGAACTTGGGAGGAACTCAAGAAGACCCTGATGAAATCACGTCTTATCCGGAAGCACAATGATACACCAAGAAGTAAACCTTGTGCCTGCAAGATTTGCGGAGAAATAGGAAACACCCAGGAGGAACACAAAGATGGATGCCCTCATTGTGAGGAGAAACACCCAGCTGAGGAATGCCCAACTAGTCAGGTGACTTGCTTCCTGTGTGAAGGAACCACCCACTACCCGGGGCAGTGTCACATTTACTCCACGGTGCAACAAACTATTCCGAAGCAGGAAGATGGAATGAAAGAAGCCCTCAAGGAAGGTCTAGAAGAACCTGTGATGAAGGAATGTGTTGAAGACCCTGATGGAGAAGGCCTCAACAGATTTTACTCCAATGCCTGCTATTCATGTGGAGAAGAAGGACACTTTTCGCAGTATTGCCCCAAGGGAAGAAAAGAGTATTTGGGATATTTTCCGACAGCAGAAGTGAAGTTTGACCCCCGGGAGATAGAAACTCTGATCACTACAGAGAAATCCAGGAAGAGAAAAAGAAGGCAACCCGAGAACAACGCAATTTTTGCAGAGAAGGACCTAAGCCATATCACTTGTTACAGGTGCAAGGATTTAGGTCATTACGCTAGTAAATGTCCAGGAAAGAAGCCAAGAATCCAAGGAGCCCGCATAATCACAAAGAAGCCCCGAGACATGTCGGAAGTCATTTGTTTTCGCTGAAGGAAGCAGGACATTATGCTATTAAATGTCCCGACAAGATGAAAGCTGGAGTTGAGTAGTTGGAATTTTGATATGGATAATAAGAGTAGTAGAAAGCAATTTCATTTTCATGAGCTCGATGAGTTGAGTTATGTAATAGAATACTCAGAGATTGTAATAGTTCATGACTCAATAAAGTTGTAATGTCACATGCTGAAAAGCTTTAAGGAGTTGTGATGCATGAATTGGATATTGGAAATTGAGTTTGAAGTTTTGATATGAATGTGTGCCCCAGGAGATATGCACCTTATTCTGAGCACATTTTGTTTTACAACTGCAGATGACGACCCTTTATGAGTCTTTCCTTAAAGGTCGGAAACCATCATGACCTCGACAAGTGATCATGATTACCCGAAGATCCTGAAGGACATGATGAAGCATATTCACCTTGAAGGAGATGCAGTCTACAAAGGCTACCACTTCATGCATAAGGGAGTGGAACTTTGGTATGTGGAGGTCCACCTCCACCATTTGAAAGGAGTTTGCCCAAAAATGATGGGGCAGTACTTTTTCATTTCACGTGTGCCACAAGCAACTTTCTTCGATGCTGTTCGTGAAGCAGCCATGGAAGCCATACGCCAGATCGGAGAAATACTTGAAGCAAGACTCCGTTATACTCAGGAATACCTAAGCGAAGTGCATACAGAGATGATGGAGGTGAAGCTCAAGGCCACCACGATGAAACAGAAGATTGAAAAATTCAAGGCACATGTCGCACAATTCCAGTGGGACTGAAGAATCCTCAAGGAGAAAAAAAATAAAGTTGGAAGTAATGTCTGACCATACCGAACCATGTGGGTGGCAGCATTTGTAATAAACTTTTTGGAATTTGGATTCACGAAAGATGGATAAGGATGTAATAAAAGATTGATATGAAAATAATGAGATTTATGGATAAACTAGTGCATTTTTCTTTGGTGTCGTAGTACTCTGTAAAGCCACAGGATAAATGAAGAAAGAAATGTATTATTCATGACGGTCCATAGAAGGAAGCTAGACAATATAAGTTGGAGTTTTGCTTTTGATATGATGGTCTGAAGAAACAAAGTACTACTGGATTTAAAGGAGGTGTAATATGGAACAAGAGAGTTACTCCAAGGATGAGTTAAAGCTGCACTAGTGTTGACATGGGCCATAACCCACAGGCCCAGGATTTTGAAAGGAACAGATGTAACCTTGATAAAGGAATAAATTGGAAGAATCAGTGATCCAATCAGCATACGTTTCGTAGGAGGTTACGCAAAAACCTGAGAGTGGTGAAGTAACGATAGATGTTTTGTTTGGCTTGCAGAAATCATGGAATTTACTCGAACCCAGTTCGAGAACAAGAGAAATTCTGCAATGCTTGTGAGTGTGCCCAAGTGTTAGAATACGTGATTCACTGTTTACATATGTGGTAATGATTCAAGTACGGGATGGATTGGCCCCCATACCGAAGACTTCTATCATGAACTATCATATGTCGATGGAAAATCAGAGAGCCTCAAGAACCTTTGAAGAGTGTCGACGCGATAAGCCATAAAACCATAGAATGGTAGGACGATGGAACCCCTTTACAGGCAACCGTTGCCAATCGTAGGTTATACGGTGAGAAATAAGCCAAGGCCCTTTTTCTGCAGGAGAAACCATAAATTGTAGACCACCATGAGTATTTTGAAAGTTGTCTAGAATGGACACGAGCCTATCAGCTAAGAAGATCCAGTCCCGGACAAATTTCAACTTTGAAGAACCGAACCAAGATTCTGAGGAAAAGTCTGTGCTTTTGACAGAAGAGCTTTGGTGAAGGAGCTATTGTAGGATATGTGCAGAGACATACATTGTCGGCACTCCAGAGGAAGTATCTGAGTTTATTGGAACTGTAAGCTTACTTTTAAGTGTGGTAGCACCCTGACCATTCTGACCAGAACTTTTGCTAGAAGACCCCCAACCCCTAACCTTTTCTTGCTAGCCTCTTCGAATCTCGAGGACGAGATTCATTTTAAGTGTGGTAGGTTTGTAACATCCCAAAATTCTAAATTTTGGAATGTTATATTAAATAAATAACTATGCTTGTTGTCTGATTGTTGGTTTGATTGATTGAGTGAAACTGAGTGAAATTTGAAACTTTTGAAAGTAGAATGAGAGGGGATGAAATGACTTTCCCAAAACTTTCTCCTTTGCCTTTTGGATCTCAATGAATTCAAATTCATTCCAACCCCAAAAACCTAGAGTGAAGATGACATGACTTCTTCCATTTGGAATGAAAAGAGTTTTGAAAAGATTTGAATTTCATTTGGGAATATTTCAAATTCAAAGCTTTATGCAACTCAATGATTTTCATGAGGGAAGATAAAATGACTTCTTCAATTATATGAAATATGAGTTGGAAGTTAAAAAGTATCAAGTTGAAAGTCATTTGAAAGTGCTTTGAAACCCTCTTACAAATTTTGAGTTTTGAATTCAAATTTTGGCAAGTGGGAATCATTTCAAAAACTATGCCTGATAAATACTTGATCAAAAGTATGAGAGGAGCAAACATGACACTCCAAAAATATCAGAGGAAACAATGCCAAAAGTTTTGGATTCAAATCTGAATTTTATTTGAATTTGAAAAAAATGGATTTTTATAAAGTTTGGATTTTGCATTTGGAAAAATGTTCAAATGATAGGGAATATTCCCCTGATCATTTTGGTATATATATGTCCTATATAAAATATTTATAGATTTTGTTTTATCTCTGTTTTGTTTTATTAAAAAATAAATTCAAAAAAAAAACCCCCAGCGCCAGCCCAGCCCCCAGCCCAGCCAGCGCAAGCCCCCCAACCAACGGCCCACCAGCGGCCCAGAGGCTGCCCAATGAGCCGACCGACCGGCCTCCCTCACCCTCGCCTGAAACCCCTTGGGCTCGGTCGCCGCCTCGCACCCCCTCTCTCTCTCTCTGGCGGTGGCCCGCCCCTTCTTCAACCCGCCCACGCCACCGTCGCGCCGCCGCCGATCGCCGGATCCCGCAAGATCCGGGATCCCGATCCCCTCCCCGATCGCCTCCCTTACTCCGACGAGGCCCCCGCCTATATAAACCGGACCCCACCCCATTCCCCCCTTACCCCTCGCGGAGCCCTCCTCTCTCTCTCTCACGCGTCGCGGAGCCGAGCCATCCGCCGCCGCCATTGTCGCCGCCGTCGCCGCCTAGCCACCCCGACCCCACCGACCCCACCAGACGCTTCCCGAGCTCCCAAGACCCGCCGGCCCTCCGTCGACCTCCCCAACGACCGAGCCACCGGCGCCTCATCGCTACCGCCGCCGCCGCCGTCGAACGCCGGTGAGTCACGGAGACCCCTCCCCGTCCGATGCACGATGAGCGGCTAAGATTAGACCCAAGGAATCTGGCGTTTATAAAAAAAACCGGTTCGCCGGTTCATTCGGTTTAGTTTTAGGTTAGGGTTTATTTTTATTAGCCCGGCCCGACTAGTTTAACCCTAGGGCCCGTTTAGGTTATTTTACGCTCAGTGCGTAGTTTAGGCCCATTAGGCCCTTTTTCTTTTATTTTCATTTTCTGTTTTAACAGAATAGTTTCTCTTTTGAAAAATTCATATCTTTTATTCTGTTTAATATTTTTAGTTGATTCTTTTTTTGTTGGTTTGCAAATTTTCTATAGTTTCTATAGAATATATATTTAGCTACGTTAAAATTAATTAAAATTCCTTTAATTTAGTTTTAGTCAGAATAGTAAATCTGCTATAACTTGAGTTAGGAAAATTATTTTTGGATGATTCTTTTTGTCCCAACATTATTTTGACATTGCCAAACCATAGAAATTAATTTGGGTATTTTAGGATTAATAAATAAATAGTTTTAAGCAGAATCTTGTTAATCCTAATTAATTAACTAGCTACTGTTTTCCTATTATTTTAATTAGTAAATAAATTTATTTTTAACATATGATTGATTATTCTAGGATAGTTTCTGTCACTTTATAGGATGAACTTTTATTTATAATAAATAAAAGTTTTATTTTATTTTCTAATAGAAATTGAATTAGGCCTAATAGGAGTTTTATAATAGCTTTTACATTAATTCTTTTTGCACCTAGTTGCTTAATGAATTCTTTTCTGTTAAGTTAACATAAAAAACCATGAATAGGTTATGTTAGGGAAATTTTTGTTGTATAAAACTATTCTAGTTGTTGTTTGAAGTAGGAAACTTGAGTTGATTTTCTTTGAGTTTTCCATTGGGTTTTGATTTGGTTGTTTTGATGTGTTATGTTGCTATTGCTATGCTATTGTGTTATGTGGTCCTATGCTATGTGCTTATTGTGATTATTTGTTTGTCTCGATAGAATTTTCCGAGTCTAAGCTTGCTACTACTGAATCCCTAGTTTTCGAAGATCGTCAACAAGGCAAGTTCACTTTGACCATGTTTTCATACCTATGTTTTATTGCATATAGTGGCACCTTTGCAACCACCCCTCAGTAGTGTTATTGAATCCTTGTAGTTGAGTAGTATGCATGAGGTAGGAACCCATCATTCCTGTTACCAAGCCCGGGACGTTATTTATTGTAATGCTACGCTATAGTAGGCGGGGTTTGGTATGAGTACTCTGGAGTGGTGTGAGAATGGAGGCTCTCGTCAATGACGACAACTCCATGATGGAATCTGCAAGGACTGCATCTTCAAGGCCTCAAGACTTCAAGACTCAAGACAAGAATTCAATACACACTACTAGGTGAAGGGCGGTTGTGGGCACCTGGAGAAACCAGTGGTTGGCGGGATGCATGGAGAAGCGCCATGACATCTTGCGGAAAGCTTCACCCAGACTCAAAGAGACGGAAGAATACTTCATGCCGGAAGCTTACCTATGCAACCGCAAGTCATTATGGGCTCTGGCTTGGTTGACCTTAGTTGTGACTCTGGCTGGGGCGGTACTAGCAGATGTAGAACTACGGTAGGATGGGTTGAGTACCGGACGGTGGTCGAGGAACTCTTTGGAAGACCATGTTTGGTCATCTTGTTCTCAAACACTCGAAGTGCGAGAACGTAAAGAGAGGATCGAATCTTGCGGGTAAAGTGTACAAACCTCTACAGAGGGTTAGAACCTAATCGATTAGCCGTATCCCGATTCACGGACAATTTGAGCATCTGGACTTGGATCTATCTGGAACTCTCAACACGGATGATAACTTAATTGTGGGCAACTTATGATGAATTTGGGCTATGAGACATCGGTTGGCGGAACCATGTCATGATAGAAAACTCCATAGTACAGACTTCATTTATTCCTTTGATGTAGGAAAATAAATCAGCTTTTACATAAACAAAACTCAGACCACGAGCCACAAAGCCATCTGCATATAGTATAGTTTATCATCTGTTTTCTCTTATTGTGATCTTGCGGTACATTCAATGTCTTGACCTACACGGCTGCAACGTATCATGTTGCGAGATATTTCCTCGACGAGTAAGAGTTACGATCTGAGGTTACGGTCTACACTCAACCTGCCGATGGCGTTGATGGGACTCCACACCCGTTGTTGTTTCGCTGAGACATATGAGGTATATATCAGTTTCGTTATTTATACATGTGATTGCACTTTGATATATACATTGATGTCTTGTGTGCAAAGATCTTGATCCGAGGATGGCACAGACAATACGAGACTTGACCGTCGAGGTCGGGTCGCTCTGCGCGTTCTCCTCCTGCATCGGGCTAAAATGTGTTTTCCTATTTGGAAAACGTATTTTCAGAAAGGCGCGTTCTGTTTTTCCAGCCAAGGGCCTGTTTGTGATGATTTTATTACAAATAGGTCCCTGGCAGAAAAAACCCTTATATCTTTTTACTCCCAACTCCAAATCAGGCGATTCCAAAGCCCACTTCTTTGTTTCGCCGAGCCCGTTCTGTTGGTATCATTTTCACCATGTGTTAACATTCTAAAAATGACCATTTTGCCCTTGCGCTTAATCAATCCCCTCCGAGAATGAACGTTTTCTGATGATTCTTTTCGCGAGCTTCTCGCAATTTGTCCCGGTGATTTCTTCCACCCCAGGCAAGCCACACCCTCCATTTGCATCAATGTAATGCAGTGACATGGTTTAATCTATTTGAACTTGTTTAAAATATTGCTTTAGCTACATGACTTTGTGCATGGCATTTCTTGGAGTATTATTTGGATCTTGTTGTTGCCATGCTATTTTTTGGATTACTAGGAGTTATGTTTGTAGTTGATGAGTATCATGTTGCCATTGGAGTATTAGTGGTTGATATTATGATTGTTTTCATGATGATATCTGTTATTATATTTTGGAGTATTACTTTGGATGTCATGCTGCCTTTGGATTACTAGTGGGTAGTATGATTATTTTCATGATGCTAGTCGATGTTCTGTTACTATTGCTTGGAGTATTAATTTCGGAGATGATGTTTACGTGTGGATCTTAGCTGGATAGCTTTGTTCTTGTTATTGGAGTAGTAGAGTTATTGTTTTCAGATTCATCATGATAGAAATGTTATGCTATCCTTGGAGTATTTTGATATGATGATATTATGCTCAGATTATTTGTTGGATATTGCTATGACTTGGATTATAGTTTGATAGTTGATATCGGAGTATCAGTTATCACAGTTATATTTTTGGGGATAAATTTCGTCATTAAGTTGGTCTGGTGCCACTGAAACGGGCTTTTTCCATTGCAACCACATTTGCCTTTTATGGGAAGGCCCTAATGCGGTCTATTGTCGTGCCTCTCGCAGGTGCCTCCAACGAGGGAAGGTTATGGGCGTGCGGTACCCTGGCCCGATAAGCACACATAACCTTGTGTGCCCGTAGTTTTTGTTAGGCGCCTTTTTGTCCCCGTTTGGGACCATTTTTGTTTTGCCACGACGGTGGCCGTTGGTGCCTTTGGTAGGCACGGGGCCACACAGGACTGAACCCAAAGGGGGTGTTGGTCGGAGTGGCCGAGTTGTCATGGCAGTTGATCGGTTTTGTCGGAACACTGTTGGTCCACCCGAATGGGAGTGCGAGGCCATGGGTTCCATGGTGTGGGTAAAGTGCGTGATAACCCACAAGTGTAGGGGATCGCAACAGCTTTCGAGGATAGAGTATTCAACCCAAATTTATTGATTCGACATAAGGGGAGCCAAAGAATATTCTCAAGTATTAGCACTGAGTTGTCAATTCAGCCACACCTGGATAACTTAATATCTGCAATAAGGTATTTAGTAGCAAAGTAATATGATAGTAGTGGTAATGGTAACAAAAGAGTAATGAAAGCAAAAGTAATATTTTTGGTTTTTTGTAATAATTGTAACAGTAGCAACGCGAAAGTAAATAAGCGTAAACCAGTATATGGAAAAGCTCGTAGGCATTGGATTGGTGATGGATAATTATGCCGTATGCGGTTCATCATGTAACAGTCATAACATAGGGTGACATAGAACTAGCTCCAATTCATAAATGTAATGTAGGCATGTATTCCGAATATAGTCATACGTGCTTATGGAAAAGAACTTGCATGACATCTTTTGTCCTACCATCCCGTGGCAGCGGGGTCCTAACGGAAACTAAGGGATATTAAGGCCTCCTTTTAATATAGAACCGAAACAAAGCATTAGCACATAGTGAATACATGAACTCCTCAAACTATGGTCATCACCGGGAGTGGTCCCGATTATTGTCACTTCGGGGTTGCCGGATCATAACACATAGTAGCTAGGTGACTATAGACTTGCAAGATAGGATCAAGAACTCACATATATTCATGAAAACATAATAGGTTCAGATCTGAAATCATGGCACTCGGGCCCTAGTGACAAGCATTAAGCATAGCAAAGTCATAGCAACATCAATCTCAGAACATAGTGGATACTAGGGATCAAACCCTAACAAAACTAACTCGATTACATGATAGATCTCATCAAACCCATCACCGTCCAGCAAGCCTACGATGGAATTACTCACGCACGGCGCTGAGCATCATGAAATTGGTGATGGAGGATGGCTGATGATGACGAAGGCGACGAATCCCCCTCTCCGGAGCCCCAAACGAACTCCAGATCAGCCCTCCCGAGAGGTTTTAGGGCTTGGCGGCGGCTCCGTATCGTAAAACGCGATGATTTCTTCTCCCCTATTTTTTCTCTCCGAAAGCAAATATATAGAGTTGGAGTTGGCGTCGGAGGAGCTCCAGGGCGGCCAGGAGGTAGGGGGCGCGCCCTAGGGGGGCGCGCCCCCCACCCTCGTGGACAGGGTGTGGGCCCCCTGGTCTTCATCTTTGGCAATGATTTTTTATTATTTTTAACTAGATGTTCCGTGGAGTTTCAGGACATTCCGAGAACTTGTGTTTTCTGCACAAAAAACAACATCATGGCAATTCTGCTGAAAACAGCGTCAGTCCGGGTTAGTTCCATTCAAATCATACAAGTTAGAGTCCAAAACAAGGGCAAAAGTGTTTGGAAAAGTAGATACGACGGAGACGTATCAACTCCCCCAAGCTTAAACCTTTGCTTGTCCTCAAGCAATTCAGTTGATAAACTGAAAGAGAAAAAGAAAAACTTTTACAAACTATGTTTGCTCTTGTTGTTGTAAATATGTAAAGCCAGCATTCAGGTTTTCAGCAAAGATTATAACTGACCACATTTGCAATAATTCTCAGGTCTCATGTTTACTCATATCAATGGCATAATCAACTAGCGAGTCATAATAATAAATATCGGATGACAACACTTTCTCAAAACAATCATAATGTGATATAACAAGATGGTATCTCGCTAGCCCTTTCTGAGACCGCAAAACATAAATGCAGAGCACCTTTAAAGATCAAGAACTGACTAGACATTGTAATTCATGGTAAAAGAGATCCAATCATAGTCATACCCAATGTAGATTAACAGTAATGGATGCAAATGACAGCTGTGCTCTCCAGCTAGTGCTTTTTAATAAGAGGGTGATGACTCAACATAAAAGTAAATAGATAGGCCCTTCGCAGAGGGAAGCAGGGATTTGTAGAGGTGCCAGAGCTCGGTTTTGAAATAGAGAGAAATAATATTTTGAGCAGCATACTTTCATTGTCAATATAGCAACTAAGAGATGATGATATCTTCCATGCCACACACATTATAGGCGGTTCCCAAACAGAATGGTAAAGTTTATACTCCCCCTCCACCAAGAATCATCAATCCATGGCTTGCTCGAAACAACGAGTGCCTCCAACTAACATCAGTTCCCAGGGGGAGTTTTGTTTGCAATTATTTTGATTTAGTTTGCATAAAGCATGGGACTGGGCATCCCGGTGACCAGCCATTTTCTCGTGAGTGAGGAGCGGAGTCCACTCCTCTTGAGAATAACCCGCCTAACAAGGAAGATAATGGCAGCCTTAGTTGATACATGAGCTATTTGAGCATACAAAATAGAATGTTTATTTGAAGGTTTAGAGTTTGGCACATACAAATTTACTTGGATCGGCAGGTAAATACCGCATATAGGAAGGTATAGTGGACTCATTTGGAATAACTTTGGGGTTTAAAGGATTGGATGCACAAGCAGTATTCCCGCTTAGTACAAGTGGAGGCTAGCAAAAGACTGGGAAGCGACCAACTAGAGAGCGACAACATCCATGAACATGCATTAAAATTAATAAACATTGGATGCAAGCATGAGTAGGATATAATCCACCATGAACATAAATATCGTGAAGGCTATGTTGATTTGTTTCAACTACATGTGTGAACATGTGCCAAGTCAAGTCACTTAAATCATTCAAAGGAGGATACCACCCCATCATACCACATCATAACCATTTTAATAACATGTTGGCACGCAAGGTAAATCATTATAACCCACAGCTAATCAAGCATGGCATAATCAACTATGATCTCTAATTGTCATTGCAAACATGTTTATTCATAATAAGCTGAATCAAGAACGATGAACTCATCATATTTACAAAAGCAAGAGAGGTCGAGTTCATACCAGCTTCGCTTATCCCAATCAATTCATCATATATCATCATTATTGCCTTTCACTTGCACGACCTAACGATGTGAATAATAATAAGAGTGCACATGCATTGGACTAAGCTGGAATCTGTGAGCATTCAATAAGCAGGAGAAGACAAAGCAATATGGGCTCTTGGTTAAATCAACAATAATGCATATAAGAGCCACTTCAACAATTTAATCATGGTCTTCTCCTATCAACCCCCAAAGAAAAGAAGAAATAAAAACTATTTACACGGGAAAGCTCCCAACAAGTAAAAGAAGAACAGGAAATATTTTTGGGTTTTATTTTTAGTTATTACTACTACAACAGGAAAAGTAAGTTAACTAGAAGCTACACTAATTTTTGTTGTTGTTTTCTTAAAGTTTAACAAACACACAAGAAGGAAGCAGGAAAAAGAAAATAAACTAGCATGGATATTACAATGAAAGAGTATGAGCACCGACATCTAGTAATGAGTGTGTGTGAACATAAATGTAATGTCGGTGGGAAATACATACTCCCCCAAGCTTAGGCTTTTGGCCTAAGTTGGTTCATTGCCAGAGATGGCCTGGCGGATACCCGTAGGTGTAGCTGGGGTCGTACCGTGATGCAGCAACTATCGCCTCCTGAGCTGCAGCGTGGCGTCGAGCTGCCTCAGCTCTCCTCTCGTACTCATCTGCCTCGTCTCTGGTAATAACATGTCTTCCTTTTGTCTGAGACTCAAAGAAGGCAGGAGCAGGAAGAGTAATACGGACAGCATGCCGTTTATCAAAGATTAGTCGATATAAGAGAGGTGATTCAGGCCTCTCAACAAACTGGTGCGAAGCCATAGAGTTATAATCTAAATATGCGGGAGGTAACTCCATATCACCCTCACGAACATCTACCTCAAGAAAATTTGCTAAGCGGGTTGCATAAATTCCTCCAAAGATATCTCCATTATATCTATTATGATGCAACCTACGTGCTACAATGGCTCCCATATGATAAGATTGGTCTCCCAACAAATCACTCTTGAGAATGGTAAGGTCAGGGACACATATGTGACATGCTTCATCCTTACCAGTTATGCATCTACCTATGAAGAGAGCAAAATAATGTATAGCAGGAAAGTGAATGCTCCCTATGGTAGCTTGTGTTACATCTCTAGATTCTCCCACAGTTATACTAGCAAGAAAGTTTCTAAATTAAGATTTACGTGGATCAATAGTACTACCCCATTGTGGAAGTTTGCAGGAAAAAGTAAAATCCTCTAAGTCCATGGTATAAGATTTTTCATAAAGATCAAACATGATTGAAGGAGAATTACGCGAAGATGAAAATTCAAACCTCCTCACAAATGAGCTAGTGAGATCATGATACTGTGGGCATTTGTCTGCCTCAAAGTCCACAAGATCGGCGTTACACAAATATGCGTTAAATGCTTCTTTGATTCTGCACGATCCATAAAATTTTTCGAGGGCCACTCACAAGGCGCCTTTGGAGCATCCTTGGGGTTCCTCATCGACATCACGCATTGCAAGCACAGGGCCTTGCTTTCTTGAAGAACCACCTTGGAACATCTTCCTAAGCATATTGCTTCCTCTGGAAAATTTCTGAAATTTTTAGTAACTTCAAACAAAAGTGAACCAACTACAATAAAATTGATAACAACTACTCCTACAACTGCCTAGAGCCTATATCAAGCATTAGAACTACTTGGAACCATATAAATTTGACATGCAAGCTCAAGAACATGGTCACCTAAGAAGCACAAATTTTCAAAGAATAAAGCACTAGAGCAAAAACTAATTGGACCAATGGAGGAGTCACATACCAAGGAACAATCTCCCCAAGCAGTTTTGTGAGTGGTGCTTTGAGCAAGGAGATAAAAAATCACAGCAAAGTGAGTTGGAACTCATGCTTGAGCCATATATTCGTGTTTGTGGGAGGAAGAAGAAGAGGATGGGTGCAGGAATAAGTGGAGGAGGGCCACCATGGGCGGCACAAGGCAGGGGGCATGCCCAGGGGGTAGGGCGAGCCCTCCACCCTCGTGGCAAGGTGGCAGCTCCCCCCGTGGTAATTTTTGCACCATAAATCCTCAAATATTCCCGAAAAAATCATATTAAATTGGCATGACATTTGGAGGACTTTTATTTTCGGGGTATTTTTATATTGCACGGATAAATCAGGAAACAGACAGAAAAATACTATTTTTACTTTATTTCAACAAAATAACAGAAAGTATAAAGAGGGTACAGAAGGTTGTGCTTCTAGTTTCATCCGTCTCATGCTCATCAAAGAGAATCCACTAACAAGGTTGATCAGGTCTTGTTAATAAACTCATTCCGAATAATCTTGAAGCCGGAGAAATTTTGAATAACACTAAGTTACCTCAACGGGGATATGCACACCCCCTATAATAAGAATATCATATTTCTTCTTGACAGTAGGAAGAGGAAATTCAGAACCTCCAAATATAATCGATGGAATTTTTCCAATAGAGTTGATACTATAAACTTGAGGTTGTTTCCTCGAAAAGTGTACCGTATGCTCATTACCATTAACATGAAAAGTGACATTGCCTTTGTTGCAATCAATAACAGCACCCGCAGTATTCAGAAAAGGTCTTCCAAGAATAATAGACATACTATCGTCCTCGGGAATATCAAGAATAACAAAGTTCGTTAAAATAGTAACGTTCGCAACCACAACAGGCACATCCTCACAAATACCAACAGGTATAGCAGTTGATTTATTAGCCATTTGCAAAGATTATTCAGTAGGTGTCAACTTATTCAAATCAAGTCTACGATATAAAGAGAGAGGCATAACACTAACACCGGCTCCAAGATCACATAAAGCAGTTTTAACATAATTTCTTTTAATGGAGCATGGTATAGTAGGTACTCCTGGGTCTCCAAGTTTCTTTGGTATTCCACCCTTAAAAGTATAATTAGCAAGCATGGTGGAAATTTCAGCTTCCGGTATCTTTCTCTTATTTGTGACAATATATTTCATATATTTAGCATAGGGATTCATTTTGAGCATATCAGTTAATCGCATACACAAAAAGATATGTCTAATCATTTCAGCAAAGCGCTCAAAATCCTCGTCATCTTTTTTCTTGGATGGTTTGGGAGGAAAAGGCATGGGTTTCTGAACCCATGGTTCTCTTTCTTTACCATGTTTCCTAGCAACAAAGTCTCTCTTATCATAATCGTGATTCTTTGAATGTGGGTTATCAAGATCAACAACAGGTTCAACTTCTACATCATTATCATTACTAGGTTTAGCATCATCATGAACAACATCATTAACATTTTCGCTAGGTCCATGTTCATTACCAGATTGTGTTTCAGCATCAGAAATAGATATATCATTTGGATTCTCAGGTGGTTCAGCAATAGGTTCACTAGAAGTTTGCAAAGTCCTATCATTTTTCTTTTTCTTCCTTTTACAAGAACTAGGCACATCAGTATTATTTCTCTGAGAATCTTGCTCAATTCTCTTGGGGTGGCCTTCAGGATACAAAGGTTCCTGAGTCATTCTACCAGTTCTAGTAGCCACTCTAACAGCATAATCATTTTTCTTACTATTCATTTCATTGAGCAAATCATTTTGAGCCTTAAGTACTTGTTCTACTTTAGTGGTAACCATAGAAGCATGTTTGCTAATGAGTTTAAGTTCACATCTAACATTAGCCATATAATCACCCAAGTGTTTAATCATATAGGTATTTTGTTTTAGTTGTCTACCAAAATAAGCATTAAAGTCTTCTTGCTTAAACATAAAGTTATCAAACTCATCCAAGCACCGACTAGCAATTTTAGTAGGAGGGACTTCAACTTTATCATATCTATAGAGAGAATTTACCTTTATTATCTGTGTCGAGTTATCAAGACCAGGAGGTTCTTCAATAAGTAATGGATTAGGATCATATGTTTCTTTTTCTTTCATAGATTTCTTTGCCTCTTGCATATCTTCAGGACTGAGAAATAGAACACCTCTCTTCTTCGGAGTTGGTTAAGGAATAGGCTCAGGAATTTGTCGGATATCGGGTTCCGGCAGACCCTTGAGGTTCGAACACTAGGGTGCGCGCAGAGATCCAACCCTCCACCGTCACGCACCTCGCCGAATCGCTGGGACCTAAACTACTAAACGGAACAGCACAAGAGACACGAGATTTATACTGGTTCAGGCCACCATTGTGGTGTAATATCCTACTCTAGTGTGTGGTGTGGTGGATTGCCTCTTGGGCTGAGGAGGAACAATACAAGGAAGAACAGCCTCGCGAGGGTCTGTTCTTGGCGGGTGCGATGAACTGCTAGGTGGTGTTCAGTCGCTCTAGCTACTGGTTCCTTGATGAGGATTCGGATCTCGGATCCCCTGCTCTGGGGGTGGCTACTTCTATTTATAGGCGAAGGCCCTGGGCCTCTTCCCAAATATTGAGCGGGAAGGCGCCAACAATTGGCCATTTGAAGGGGAACAGCGGGTACACTTATCTGACTAAAGTTGGTCCTCGCCGACCAAAGGCTCGTGATGGCCTTTGCTTGGGCTCCACGATGACTCCTTCCGGCCGTTGGGCTGGTCTTGGTCTTGTTGCACCAAACGGATGCCTTTGCTTGATGCTCTCGCTGCGCTTGCTCCCTTTGCACCAAAGAGGAAAGGAGGACGCTATGCTGGGCTGGCGCCCCCGGCGCCCTTGGTAAATCATGGCTTGCGTCATGGGCACCTCGCGAGGTACCCTGCCTTGGACTCTCCGCCTCCTCATGAGCCAGCCTGACGAGGCCGTGCCTGAGGAAGCTCCTTGCTGTCCGCCCCGCGAGGCTTGGCCCCTCGCGAGGGTCTTGAGCTTGCGTTGATGAAGATGGGTTGTCCTGGGCCTCCTTTGAGCCACGCCGCAGGCCGCAGGCAGGCAAGTCTGGGGACCCCCATTCCCAGAACGCCGACAGAATTGGAGCTGGAGCTGGCTCAGGAGGTGCCCAATTATTTTCATTTCTCAATATATTATTCAATAGAATTTCAGCTTCATCCGGTGTTCTTTCCCTGAAAAGAGAACCAGCACAACTATCCAGGTAATCTCTGGAAGCATCGGTTAGTCCATTATAAAAGATATCAAGTATTTCATTTTTCTTAAGAGGATGATCAGGCAAGGCATTAAGTAACTTGAGAAGCCTCCCCCAAGCTTGTGGGAGACTCTCTTCTTTAATTTGCACAAAGTTGTATATTTCCTTTAAAGCAGCTTGTTTCTTATGAGCAGGGAAATATTTAGCAGAGAAGTAATAAATCATATCCTGGGGACTACGCACACAACCAGGATCTAGAGAATTAAACCATATCTTAGCATCACCCTTTAATGAGAACGGAAATATTTGAAGGATATAAAGGTAGCGATATCTCTCATCATTAGTGAACAGGGTGGCTATATCGTTTAATTTAGTAAGATGTGCCACAACAGTTTCAGATTCATAGCCATGAAAAGGATCAAATTCAACCAAAGTTATTATATTAGGATCAACAGAGAATTCATAATCCTTATTGGGAACACAAATAGGTAAAGTAGCAAAAGCAGGGTCAGGTTTCATTTTATCCCTAAGAGATTCTTTACTCCATTTAACTAATAGCCTCTTAAGTTCGTTTCTATCTTTGCAGGCAAAAATAGCTGTAGAAGCTTCCATATCAAAAACATAACCCTCAGCAATAACAGGCATATCTTCATCATCAATTTCATCAACATTATCAGTTTCAATAATTTCTTTCTCTCCAGCCCTAGCAATTTGTTCATCAAGAAAGACACTAAGCGGCACAGTAGTATCAAGCATAGAAGTAGTTTCATCATAATTATCATGCATAGCAGAAGTGGCATCATCAATAACATGCGACATATCGTAGCGAATAGCGAAGCAGGTTTAGGTGTCGCAAGCTTACTCATAATGAAGGTGAATCAAGTGCGAGCTAGATGGCAGTTCCTTACCTCCCTCGTAGTTGAGGGATAAATTGTTGTCTTAGCGTCTTCCAAATTCTTCATAGTGTCCAGCAGATATAAATCCCAAGTGACTCAAAGAATAGAACTATGCTCCCCGGCAACGGCGCCAGAAATTAGTCTTGATAACCCACAAGTGTAGGGGATCACAACAACTTTCGAGGATAGAGTATTCAACCCAAATTTATTGATTCGACACAAGGGGAGCCAAAGAATATTCTCAAGTATTAGCAACTGGGTTGTCAGGTCGAGTCTTCCTCTCCTCCGCCTAAGCGTGGTCGAGGTCGCCCTCGCAAGCATCCCGTGGCCTCCACGACGGTCCCCCGCGGCCGTGAGGGAGGCTCTCAGCGTGGCGACGAGCGGCTGGCCACGGTCGGAGGGCGTGCCCCGGCCGCGCGTCCCCCGAGGCCGCGCCTCCATGCTGCTGAAGCGCTGGCGGAGTTCATGGTGAGGGCGGAGGAGCCGTTCGGCGTCCGGATTCAGCTCCCGCGCTTCCTCCTGGGTGAGCTCCCAGATGGCGCCCTGGGCGGCCTCTGGCTCCAGGCGGATGGCTGCTGCAGCCGGGCTTCTTGGGCTTCTCGAGGTCTCGCATGAGGAACTGTTCTCGACCAGGTGGTGGCAGACGTTCGCTCGCACGCGTGGTCTTTGCCGCCGGTGTTCCCTGCACTTCAAATACGACGGCGGCACCACCCTCTATGTGAGGGTGTTCGGGGAAGACGGTCGCCGCATGGGGTGCTGCCCTGAAGACGACGATCGCGGCCGAGGACTCAGCCCCGGCGTGGATGGAGAGGGCAGCGCGCGGGCGGCTGGCGATGCTCGTGACTCCTCACGCTTCACCAGCTCTTCTTCCGGTGGTGATTCTTCCAGCAGCGGCCGCGGCCAGCCCCCACGCCGTCGCGCCTGCTTGGGGGGTGGCAGCGGGTCTGCTTGCCGTCGCCCCCTGGTGAAGCGCGAGAGGGAGTCCGCCTGAGCTCCGGAGACGGCTCGAGCCTTCCAAGAGGGCTGGCACGGGGCGTGCATCACCTGCTTTTGTCCTTTTTCTTTCTTTTCTCCTGCGCAAAAAAGGCAACAATGTGTGGCCCCGTGGGGGCGTGTTTAGGTTAACGCTGTTAATTATTGTACTGCTTTTGTTATCCTGATACTGTTCCTTTCTGTTGTACGCCCATTCGCAAGTGAGCTCCAGCTGCGGCCGCGGGGGCGACCGATCCAGGCCCCGTGTTCGCGTTGTGCTGCCCGTGAGGCACGGTCAGGAGGGGTGCTCCAGCTGTGGACCAGGGCCATGCAAACTTGAGCGATATGGGCAGGAACGCTCGCGGGGGCTCCCGAGGCCTCTGCCTCGCGAGTCCCCACGCAAGAGAAATCGAGGCAGGAGAGCGAAAAAGATCGAAGAACCACGGACCAAAACAAGGCGATAGTTTCGATAAAAACTCCAAATGGGAATAACTAGTCAACTGCAAAAAGCAAATGAAAAATCCGCGTCCGGCACCTAGTCTAGTCTTGACGTCTTCTCACCCGGTGAGCTAAGTTCTACCATCTGGCGTGGGAGGGAGCCCGGGGCCGAGGCCGGCACTCTGAGACTCGGGCGTGTACAGCCCCAACTCATTATTACGTGAGAGTGTCACGGGCGGCGAGCTTCACAGGCGTTGGCCCTCTTCACAGGCTCCGGGCCTTTCTTCTGGGAAGCGAGCTTCACGGGCGTTTGCCTTCTTCACGGGCTCCGGGCCCTTTCGAAATCGACAGCTTCTGGCGTTCGCCTTCTTCACAGGCTCTGGGCCTTTTCCAAAAAGAATGAGCTTCACAGGCATTCGCCTTCTTCACAGGCTCTGGGCCTTTTCCAAAAAGATGAGCTTCACAGGCATTCGCCTTTTCACAGGCTCTGGGCCTTTTCCAAAAAAGATGAGCTCCACAGGCATTCGCCTTGTTCACAGGCTCTGGGCCTTTTCCAAAAAGATGAGCTTCACAGGCATTCGCCTTCTTCACAGGCTCTGGGCCTTTTAGGGGTAAAACCTTCGGAGGTGCTGGATGTTCCACGCGTTCTGTATAGGTACTCCCTCTTGAGTCTCCAAGCGCACGGAGCCAGGCCTGAAAACATGAACAACCTTGAACGGGCCCTCCCACATGGGAGAGAGCTTATGCAGTCCCTCCCCGAGAGGACCCGTCGAGCACGAGGTCCCCTACCTCGAGAGTTCAGGGCAGATGTTGCGGCGGTGGTATCGCCAGAGTGCTGCTGGTACCTTGCGCTTCGCAGCGCAGCTTCTCGGCGGCCTCCCCAAAGACAAGGGCTGTCCCCGCATGGCGTCCTGCAGCGTTTCGTCGAACGCCAGGACCCGTGCGGATCGACGCTTGACCTCGTGAGGGAGGACCGCTTCGGCTCCGTAGACCAGGAAGAAGGGGGTCTCTCCAGTTGGCTTGGTTGCGGTTGTGCGGATGGACCACAACACGGACGGAAGCTCGTCATACCAGCCTCTGCCGCAGGCCTCCAGTTTCTTCTTGAACGTCCTGGTCTTGAGGCCTCTCAGGACCTCTGCGTTGGCCCGCTCGGCCTGTCCATTGCTGTGGGGGTGCGCCACCGAAGCGTAGCATATCTGCTCCCAAGGTTAGCGCAGTACGTTTTAAAAAGGTTACTAGTGAACGTCGAACCGTTGTCGGTGATGATGCGGTTCGGCACTCCGAACCGGCTCACGATGCCCTTGATGAACTTGACCGCAGAACCAGCGGGGATGGCGCGGACGGCCTCGACTTCGGCCCCCTTGGTGAATTTGTCCACGGCGACGTAGAGATAGCGATAGCCCCTTGGCGCCTGAGGAAAAGGGCCCAGAATGTCCAGCCCCCAGACCGCGAATGGCCAAGTGAGGGGGATGGTTTGCAGACCTCCTGCTGGCTGGTGGATATGCTTGGCATGGAATTGGCAAGCCTCGCAAGCCTTCACGAGTTCGATAGCGTCATTGAGCGCGGTGGGCCAATAGAAACTGCTACGGAACACCTTGCCGACGAGGGCCAGAGACGACGAATGGTGCCCACAATCTCCGCCATGTATATCTGCCAGCAGTTCCTTCCCCTGTTCCCTGGTGATGCAGCCCAAGGATACGTCGTTCGGTCGTTTCCGGTAGAGCTCTCCATCCATGATGTTGTATGCCGTGGCTTGCCGCGCCACACACTCTGCCTCCTCTTCCTTCTCCGGCAAAGTTCCACGCGTTAAGTAATTCTTGAGCTCCGTGATCCAGCTCTCCTCTTGAGGTTCCGTCGTTAGGAGCGGGCGTGCTCCTGAGGCCGGGCCACAGGCTGGGGCTCCCGAGGCAGGCGGCTGAGGGAGCTCCTCCCGAGGCTGTGTTGTGCTTGATAACGGCGACAGGGCTGAGGTCTTGAAGAGCCGTTCCTCAAAGAAGCCCGGCTCCTGGGGTAACCTCCTGGAGGCTCGTTTGGCGATGTCGTCGGCCTCTTGATTGGTGCCTTGAGGCACGTGCTACAGCTCAACCCCAGGCTGTTTCTCCATCCTGCGGACCTCCGCAAGGTAGGCCTCCATGTGTTCATCTCTTGGCTCGTACACCTTGTTGGAGAAATTGACGAGAGCTGCAAATCGCCCTTGATGGTAGGCGCTTCACCCCTGTGGCAGCGGCAGCCTTCGGACCCGCTATCAGCCCCTCAGATTCTGCTA